>CATORF010000434.1:0-363777 GCA_951804975.1 Anthophora plumipes
AGAAGTCTCACCAAGATTATCGCAGAAAATGCATATCTCTGCTAGAAACCCCACGAAAACCAAGATATCTCCTGTTCTGCATATCCAACGAACTGTGGAGTGGTGAAAACCCCAGAAAACGTGTTTCTCGCATTAAATAGCTCGAATAGAGCGTTCTCGATGTTTCTGCATACTTCGTACAGATGTCTCACCAAGCTTATGGTAGAAAATGCATATCTCAGCTTGAAACCCGACGAAAACCAAAATATCTCCGGTTCTGCATATCCAACGCACTGTGGAGTGGTGAAAACACCAGATAACGTGTTCCTCGCATTAAATAGCTCAAAAAGAGCGATCTAGATGATTCAGCATACTTCGGACAGAAGTCTCACCAAGATTATCGCAGAAAATGCATATCTCAGCTTGAAACCCCACGAAAACCAAGATATCTCCGGTTCTGCATATCCAACGAACTGTGGAGTGGTGAAAACCCCAGAAAACGAGTTTCTCGCATTAAATAGCTCGAAAAGAGCGATCTCGATGATTCTGCATACTTTGGACAGAAGTCTCACCAAGATTATCGTAAAAAATGCATATCTCAGCTGAAAACCCCACGAAAGCCAAGATATCGCTGGTTCTGCATATCAAACGCACTGTGGAGTGGTGAAAACACCAGATATGGTTTTTCTCGCATTAACCAGCTCGAAACGAGCGATCTCGATGATTCTGCATACTTCGGACAGAAGTCTCACCAAGATTATCGCAGAAAATGCATATCTGATCTTGAAACCCCACGAAAACCAAGATAACGCTGGTTCTGCATATCAAACGCACTGTGGAGTGGTGAAAACACCAGATAACTTGATTCTCGCATTAAATAGCTCGAAAAGAGCGATCTCGATGATTCTGCATACTTCGGACAGAAGTCTCACCAAGATTATCGCAGAAAATGCATATCTCAGCTTGAAACCCCACGAAAACCAAGATATCTCCGGTTCTGCATATCCAACGAACTGTGCAGTGGTGAAAACCCCAGAAAACGAGTTTCTCGCATTAAATAGCTCGAAAAGAGCGCTCTCGATGTTTCTGCATACTTCGTACAGATGTCTCACCAAGCTTATGGTAGAAAATGCATATCTCAGCTTGAAACCCGACGAAAACCAAAATATCTCCGGTTCTGCATATCCAACGCACTGTGGAGTGGTGAAAACACCAGATAACGTGTTTCTCGCATTAAATAGCTCAAAAAGAGCGATCTAGATGATTCAGCATACTTCGGACAGAAGTCTCACCATGATTATCGTAAAAAATGCATATCTCAGCTTGAAACCCCACGAAAACCAAGGTATCTCCGGTTCTGCATATCCAACGAACTGTGGAGTGGTGAAAACCCCAGAAAACGAGTTTCTCGCATTAAATAACTCGAAAAGAGCGATCTAGATGATTCTGCATACTTCTCATAGATGAAACACCAAGATTATCGCAGAAAATGCATATTTGAGCTGGAAACCCCACGTAAACCCAGATATCGCTGGTTCTGCAAATCAAACGCACTGTGGAGTGGTGAAAACACCAGATAACGTGTTTCTCGCATTAAATAGCTCGAAAAGAGCGATCTAGATGATTCAGCATACTTCGGACAGAAGTCTCACCAAGATTATCGCAGAAAATGCGTATCTCAGCTTGAAACCACACGAAAACCAAGATATCGCTGGTACTGCATGTCAAACGCTCTGTGGAGTGGTGAAAACACCAGATAACGTGTTTCTCGCATTAAATAGCTCGAAAAGAGCGATCTCGATGATTCTGTATACTTCGGACAGAAGTCTCAACAAGATTATCGTAAAAAATGCATATCTCAGCTTGAAACCCGACGAAAACCAAAATATCTCCGGTTCTGCATGTCAAACGTACTGTGGAGTGGTCAATACACCAGAAAACGTGTTTCTCGAATTAAATAGCTCGAGAAGAGCGATCTAGATGATTCTGCATACTTCTGACAGATTCTCACCAAGATTTTCGTAGAAAATGCATATCTCAGCCTGAAACCCGACCGAAACCAAGATATCTCCGGTTCTGCATGTCAAACGTACTGTGGAGTGGTGAATACACCAGAAAACGTGTTTCTCGCATTAAATAGCTCAAAAAGAGCGATCTCGATTATTCATCATACTTCTGACTGAAGTCTCACCAAGATTATCGCAGAAAATGCATATCTCCGCTTGAAACCCGACCGAAACCAAGATGTCGCCGGTTGTATATATCAAACGCACTGTGGAGTGGTGAAAACACCAGATAACGTGTTTCTCGCATTAAATAGCTCGAAAAGAGCGATCTCGATGATTCTGCATACTTCTGACAGAAGTCTCACCAAGATTATCGCAGAAAATGCATATTTCAGCTGGAAACCCCACGAAAACAAAGTTATCGGCGGCTCTACATATCAAACGCACTGTCGAGTGGTCAAAACACCAGGAAACATGTTTTTTCGCATTAAATAGCTCGAAACGAGCGATCTAGATGATTCTGCATACTTCTGACTGAAGTCTCACCAAGATTATCGCAGAAAATGCATATTTCAGCTGGAAACCCCACGAAAACCAAGTTATCGGCGGCTCTACATATCAAACGCACTGTCGAGTGGTCAAAACACCAGGAAACATGTTTTTTCGCATTAAATAGCTCGAAACGAGCGATCTAGATGATTCTGCATACTTCTGACTGAAGTCTCACCAAGATTATCGCAGGAAATGCATATCTCAGATGAAAACCCCACGAAAACCAAGATATCGCCGGTTCTGCATATCAAACGCCCTGTGGAGTGATGAAAACACCAGATAACGTGTTTCTCGCATTAAATAGCTCGAATAGAGCGATCTCGATGATTCTGCATACTTCTGACAGAAGACTCACAAAGATTATCGCAGAAAATGCATATTTCAGCTGAAAAAACCACGAAAACCAAGTTATCGGCGGCTCTACATATCAAACGCTCTGTGGAGTGGTCAAAACACCAGAAAACTTGTTTTTTCGCATTAAATAGCTTGAAACGATCGATCTAGATGATTCTGCATACTTCTGACTGACGTCTCACCAATATTATCGCAGAAAATGCATATCTCAGCTTGAAACCCGACCGAAACCAAGATATCTCCGTTTCTGCATGTCAAACGTACTGTGGAGTGGTCAATACCCCAGAAAACGTGTTTCTCGAATTAAATAGCTCGAGAAGAGCGATCTAGATGATTCTGCATACTTCTGACTGTAGTCTCACCAATATTATCGCAGAAAATGCATATCTCAGCTTGAAACCCGACGAAAACCAAGATGTCGCCGGTTCTGCATATCAGACGCACTGTGGAGTGGTGAAAACACCAGAAAACGGGTTTCTCGCATAAACTATCTCGAAAAGAGCGTTCTCGATGATTCTGCATACTTCTCATAGATGAAACACCAAGATTATCGCAGAAAATGCATATATCAGCTGGAAACCCCACGAAAACCAAGTTATCGGCGGCTCTAAATATCAAACGCACTTTGGAGTGGTCAATACACCAGATAACGTGTTTCCCGCATTAAATAGCTCGAAAAGAGCGATCTCGATGATTCTGCATACTTCGTACAGAAGTCTCACCAAGATTATCGCAGAAAATGCATATCTCAGCTTGAAACCCGACCGAAACCAAGATATCTCCGGTTCTGCATATCAAACGCACTGTGGGGTGGTGAAAAAACCAGAAAACGTGTTTCTCGCATTAAATAGCTCGAAAAGAGCGATCTCGATGATTCTGCATTCTTCGGACAGAAGTCTCACCAAGATTATCGTAGAAAATGCATATCTCAGCTTGATACCCGACAGAATCCAAGATGTCTTCGGGTCTGCATATCAAACGCACTGTAGAGTGGTAAAAACACCTGAAAACTAGTTTTTTCGCATAAAATAGCTCGAAGCGGGCGATCTAGATGATTCTTCATACTTCTGACTGAAGTCTCACCGAGATTATCGCAGAAAATACATGTCTCAGCTGGAAACACCACGAAAATCAAGATATCACCGGTTCTGCATATCAAACGCACTGTGGAATGTTGAAAACAGCAGAAAACGTGTTTCTCCCAATAAGTAGCACGAAAAGAGCGTTCTCGATGATTCTGCATACTTCTCATAGATGAAACACCAAGATTATCGCTGAAAATGCATATCTCAGGTTGAAACCCGACCGAAACCAAGTTATCGGCGGCTCTGCATATCAAACGCACTGTGGAGTGGTGAAAACAACCAGATAACGTGTTTCTAGCATTAAATAGCTCGAAACGGGCGATCCAGATGATTCTGCATACTTCGGACTGAAGTCTCACCAAGATTATCGCAGAAAATGCATATATCAGCTTGAAACCTCACGAAAATCAAGATGTCGCCGGTTCTGCATATCAAACGCACTGTGGAGTGGTGAAAACCCCAGAAAACGTGATTCTCGCTTTAAATAGCTCGAAAAGTACGATCTCGATGACTCTGCATACTTCGGACAGAAGTCTCACCAATATTATCGCAGAAAATGCATATCTCAGCTTGAAACCCGACCGAAACCAAGATATCTCCGTTTCTGCATGTCAAACGTTCTGTGGAGTGGTGAATACACCACAAAACGTGTTTCTGGCATTAAATAGCTCGAAAAGAGCGATCTAGATGATTCTGCATACTGCTGACAGAAGACTCACCAAGATTATCGCAGAAAATGCATGTCTCAGCTGGAAAACCCACGAAAACCAAGATATCGCCGGTTCTGCATATCAGACGCACTGTGGAGTGGTGAAAACACCAGAAAACGTGTTTCTCGCATTAAATAGCTTGAAAAGAGCGATCTCGATGATTCTGCATACTTCTGACAGAAGAATCACCAGGATTATCGCAGAAAATGCATGTCTCAGCTTGATACCCGACGAAAACAAAGATATCGCTGGTTCTGCATATCAAACGCACTGTGGCGTGGTGAAAACACCAGATAACACGTTTCTCGCATTAAATAGCTCGAAATTAGCGATCTCGATGATTCTGCATACTTCGGACAGAAGTCTCACCAAGATTATCGCAGAAAATGCATATCTCAGCTTGAAACCCCACGAAAACCAAGCTATCTCCGCTTCTGCATATCCAACGAACTGTGGAGTGGTGAAAACCCCAGAAAACGAGTTTCACGCATTAAATAGCTCGAAAAGAGCGCTCTCGATGTTTCTGCATACTTCGTACAGATGTCTCACCAAGCTTATCGTAGAAAATGCATATCTCAGCTTGAAACCCTACGAAAACCCAGATATCGCTGGTTCTGCATATCAAACGCACTGTGGAGTGGTGAAAACCCCAGAAAACGTGTTTCTCGCATTAAATAGCTCGAATAGAGCGATCTCGATGATTAAGCATACTTCGGACAGAAGTGTCACCAAGATAATCGTAAAAAATGCTTATCTCAGCTTGAAACCCCACAAAAACCAAGGTATCGCCGGTTCAGCATATCAAACGCACTGTGGAGTGATGAAAACACCAGATAACGTGTTTCTCGCATTAAATAGCTCGAAAAGTGCGATCTCGATGATTCTGCATACTTCGGACAGAAGTCTCACCAAGATTATCGCAGAAAATGCATATCTGAGCTTGAAACCTCACGAAAGCCAAGATATCGCTGGTTCTGCATATGAAACGCACTGTGGAGTGGCGAAAACACCAGATAACTTGTTTCTCGCATTAAATAGCTCGAAAAGAGCGATCTCGATGATTAAGCATACATCGGACAGAAGTCTCACCAAGATTATCGCAGAAAATGCATATCTCTGCTAGAAACCCCACGAAAACCAAGATATCTCCTGTTCTGCATATCCAACGAACTGTGGAGTGGTGAAAACCCCAGAAAACGTGTTTCTCGCATTAAATAGCTCGAATAGAGCGTTCTCGATGTTTCTGCATACTTCGTACAGATGTCTCACCAAGCTTATGGTAGAAAATGCATATCTCAGCTTGAAACCCGACGAAAACCAAAATATCTCCGGTTCTGCATATCCAACGCACTGTGGAGTGGTGAAAACACCAGATAACGTGTTTCTCGCATTAAATAGCTCAAAAAGAGCGATCTAGATGATTCAGCATACTTCGGACAGAAGTCTCACCATGATTATCGTAAAAAATGCATATCTCAGCTTGAAACCCCACGAAAACCAAGATATCTCCGGTTCTGCATATCCAACGAACTGTGGAGTGGTGAAAACCCCAGAAAACGAGTTTCTCGCATTAAATAACTCGAAAAGAGCGATCTCGATGATTCTGCATACTTCGGACAGAAGTCTCACCAAGATTATCGCAGAAAATGCATATCTGAGCTTGAAACCCCACGAAAACCAAGATAACGCTGGTTCTGCATATCAAACGCACTGTGGAGTGGTGAAAACACCAGATAACTTGTTTCTCGCATTAAATAGCTCGAAAAGAGCGATCTCGATGATTCTGCATACTTCGGACAGAAGTCTCACCAAGATTATCGCAGAAAATGCATATCTCAGCTTGAAACCCCACGAAAACCAAGATATCTCCGGTTCTGCATATCCAACGAACTGTGGAGTGGTGAAAACCCCAGAAAACGAGTTTCTCGCATTAAATAGCTCGAAAAGAGCGATCTCGATGATTCTGCATACTTTGGACAGAAGTCTCACCAAGATTATTGTAAAAAATGCATATCTCAGCTGAAAACCCCACGAAAGCCAAGATATCGCTGGTTCTGCATATCAAACGCACTGTGGAGTGGGGAAAACACCAGATATGGTTTTTCTCGCATTAACCAGCTCGAAACGAGCGATCTCGATGATTCTGCATACTTCGGACAGAAGTCTCACCAAGATTATCGCAGAAAATGCATATCTGATCTTGAAACCCCACGAAAACCAAGATAACGCTGGTTCTGCATATCAAACGCACTGTGGAGTGGTGAAAACACCAGATAACTTGTTTCTCGCATTAAATAGCTCGAAAAGAGCGATCTCGATGATTCTGCATACTTCGGACAGAAGTCTCACCAAGATTATCGCAGAAAATGCATATCTCAGCTTGAAACCCCACGAAAACCAAGATATCTCCGGTTCTGCATATCCAACGAACTGTGCAGTGGTGAAAACCCCAGAAAACGAGTTTCTCGCATTAAATAGCTCGAAAAGAGCGCTCTCGATGTTTCTGCATACTTCGTACAGATGTCTCACCAAGCTTATGGTAGAAAATGCATATCTCAGCTTGAAACCCGACGAAAACCAAAATATCTCCGGTTGTGCATATCCAACGCACTGTGGAGTGGTGAAAACACCAGATAACGTGTTTCTCGCATTAAATAGCTCAAAAAGAGCGATCTAGATGATTCAGCATACTTCGGACAGAAGTCTCACCATGATTATCGTAAAAAATGCATATCTCAGCTTGAAACCCCACGAAAACCAAGATATCTCCGGTTCTGCATATCCAACGAACTGTGGAGTGGTGAAAACCCCAGAAAACGAGTTTCTCGCATTAAATAGCTCGAAAAGAGCGCCCTTGATGTTTCTGCATACTTCGGATAGATGTTTCACCAAGAGTATCGTAGAAAATGCATATCTCAACTTGAAACCCCACGAAAACCAAGATATCGCTGGTACTGCATATCAAACGAACTGTGGAGTGGTGAAAACACCAGATAACGTGTTTCATGCATTAAATAGCTCGATAAGAGCGATGTCGATGATTCTGCATACTTCGGACAGAAGTCTCACCAAGATTATCCTAAAAAATTCATATCTCAGCTTGAAACCCCACGAAAACCAAGATAACGCTGGTTCTGCATATCAAACGCACTGTGGAGTGGTGAAAACACCAGATAACTTGTTACTCGCATTAAATAGCTCGAAAAGAGCGATCTCGATGATTCTGCATACTTCGGACAGAAGTCTCACCAAGATTATCGCAGAAAATGCATATCTCAGCTTGAAACCCCACGAAAACCAAGATATCTCCGGTTCTGCACATCCAACGAACTGTGGTGTGGTGAAAACCCCAGAAAACGTGTTTCTCGCATTAAATAGCTCGAAAAGAGCGCCCTTGATGTTTCTGCATACTTCGGACAGATGTTTCACCAAGAGTATCGTAGAAAATGCATATCTCAACTTGAAACCCCACGAAAACCAAGATATCGCTGGTACTGCATATCAAACGAACTGTGGAGTGGTGAAAACACCAGATAACGTGTTTCATGCATTAAATAGCTCGATAAGAGCGATGTCGATGATTCTGCATACTTCGGACAGAAGTCTCACCAAGATTATCCTAAAAAATTCATATCTCAGCTTGATACCCCACGAAAACCAAGATATCGCTGGTACTGCATATCAAACGAACTGTGGAGTGGTGAAAACCCCAGAAAACGAGTTTCTCGCATTAAATAGCTCGAAAAGAGCGATGTCGATGATTCTGCATACTTCGGACAGAAGTCTCACCAAGATTATCGCAGAAAATGCATATCTGAGCTTGAAACCTCACGAAAATCAAGATGTCGCCGGTTCTGCATATCAAACGCACTGTGGAATGGTCGAAACACTAGAAAACTTGTTTTTTCCCATTAAATAGCTCGAAACGAACGTTCTAGATGATTCTGCATACTTCTGACTGAAGTCTCACCAATATTATCGCAGAAAATGCATATCTCAGCTTGAAACCTCACGAGAATCAAGATGTCGCCGGTTCTGTATATCAAACGCACTGTGGAGTGGTGAAAACAACCAGATAACGTGTATCTCGCATTAAATAGCTCGAAAAGAGCTATCTAGATGATTCTGCATACTTCTGACAGATTCTCACCAAGATTATCGCAGAAAATTCATATCTGAGCTTGAAACCTCACGAAAATCAAGATATCTCCGTTTCTGCATGTCAAACGTACTGTGGAGTGGTCAATACACCAGAAAACGTGTTTCTCAAATTAAATAGCTCGAGAAGAGCGATCTAGATGATTCTGCATACTTCTCATAGATGAAACACCAAGATTATCGCAGAAAATGCATATTTGAGCTGGAAACCCCACGTAAACCCAGATATCGCTGGTTCTGCAAATCAAACGCACTGTGGAGTGGTGAAAACACCAGATAACGTGTTTCTCGCATTAAATAGCTCGAAAAGAGCGATCTCGATGATTCTGTATACTTCGGACAGAAGTCTCAACAAGATTATCGTAAAAAATGCATATCTCAGCTTGAAACCCGACGAAAACCAAAATATCTCCGGTTCTGCATGTCAAACGTACTGTGGAGTGGTCAATACACCAGAAAACGTGTTTCTCGAATTAAATAGCTCGAATAGAGCGATCTCGATGATTCTGCATACTTCGGAAAGAAATCTCACCAAGATTATCGTAAAAAATGCATCTCTCAGCTTGAAACCCCACGAAAACCAAGTTATCGCTGGTACTGCATATCAAACGCACTGTGGAGTGGTGAAAACACCAGATAACGTGTTTCTCGCATTAAATAGCTCGAAAAGAGCGATCTCGATGATTCTGCATACTTCGGACAGAAGTCTCACAAAGTTTATCGCAGAAAATGCATATCTCAGCTTGAAACCCCTCGAAACCCAAGATATCACCTGTTCTGCATATCCAACGAACTGTGGTGTGGTGAAACCCCCAGAAAACGTGTTTCTCGCATTAAATAGCTTGAAAAGAGCGATCTCGATGAATCTGCACACTTCGGACAGAAGTCTCACCAAGATTATCGCAGATAATGCATATCTCAGATTGAAACCCCACGAAAACCAAGATATCGCCGGTTCTGCATATCATACGCTCTGTGGAGTGGTGAAAACACCAGATAACGTGTTTCTCGCATTAAATAGCTCGAAAAGAGCGATCTCGATGATTCTGCATACTTCTAACAGAAGTCTCACCAAGGTTATCGCAGAAAATGCAAATCTCTGCCTGAAACCCCACGCAAACCAAGATATCTCCTGTTCTGCATATCCAAAGAACTGTGGAGTGGTGAACACACCAGAAAACGTGTTTCTCGCATTAAGTAGCTCGAAAAGAGCGCTCTCGATGTTTCTGCATACTTCTGACTGAAGTCTCACCAATATTATTGCAGAAAATGTATATCTCAGCTTGAAACCTCACGAAAATCATGATATCGCCGGTTCTGCATATCAAACGCACTGTGGAGTGGTGAAAACATCCAGATAACGTGTTTCTCGCATTAAATAGCTCGAATAGAGCGATCTCGATGATTCTGCATACTTCGGACAGATGTCTCACCAAGATTATCGTAAAAAATGCATATCTCAGCTTGAAACCCCACGAAAACCAAGATATCTCCGGTTCTGCACATCCAACGAACTGTGGTGTGGTGAAAACCCCAGAAAACGTGTTTCTCGCATTAAATAGCTCGAAAAGAGCGCTCTTGATGTTTCTGCATACTTCGGACAGATGTTTCACCAAGAGTATCGTAGAAAATGCATATCTCAACTTGAAACCCCACGAAAACCAAGATATCTCCGGTTCTGCACATCCAACGAACTGTGGTGTGGTGAAAACCCCAGAAAACGAGTTTCTCGCATTAAATAGCTCGAATAGAGCGATCTCGATGATTCTGCATACTTCGGACAGATGTCTCACCAAGATTATCGACAAAAATGCATATCTCAGCTTGAAACCCCACGAAAACCAAGATATCTCCGGTGCTGCACATCCAACGAACTGTGGTATGGTGAACACCCCAGAAAACGTGTTTCTCGCATTAAATAGCTCGAAAAAAGCGCTGTTGATGATTCTGCATACTTCTCATAGATGAAACACCAAGATTATCGCAGAAAATGCATATTTGAGCTGGAAACCACACGAAAACCCAGATATCGCTGGTTCTGCATATCAAACGCACTGTGGAGTGCTGAAAACACCAGATAACGTGTTTCTCGCATTGAATAGCTCGAAAAGAGCGATATCGATGATTCTGCATACTTCGGACAGAAGTCTCACCATGATTATCGTAAAAAATGCATATCTCAGCTTGAAACCCCACGAAAGCCAAGATATCTCCGGTTCTGCACATCCAACGAACTGTGGTGTGGTGAAAACCCCAGAAAACGTGTTTTTCGCATTAAATTGCTCGAAAAGAGCGCTCTTGATGTTTCTGCATACTTCGGACAGATGTTTCACCAAGAGTATCGTAGAAAATGCATATCTCAACTTGAAACCCCACGAAAACCAAGATATCTTCGGTTCTGCACATCCAACGAACTGTGGTGTGGTGAAAACCCCAGAAAACGTGTTTCTCGCATTAAATAGCTCGAATAGAGCGATCTCGATGATTCTGCATACTTCGGACAGAAGGCTCACCAAGATTATCGTAAAAAATGCATATCTCAGCTTGAAACCCCACGAAAACCAAGATATCTCCGGTTCTGCACATCCAACGAACTGTGGTATGGTGAACACCCCAGAAAACGTGTTTCTCGCATTAAATAGCTCGAAAAGATCGCTCTTGATGATTCTGCATACTTCTCATAGATGAAACACCAAGCTTATCGCAGAAAATGCATATTTGAGCTGGAAACCCCACGAAAACCCAGATATCGCTGGTTCTGCATATCAAACGCACTGTGGAGTGCTGAAAACACCAGATAACGTGTTTCTCGCATTGAATAGCTCGAAAAGAGCGATATCGATGCTTCTGCATACTTCGGACAGAAGTCTCACCATGATTATCGTAGAAAATGCATATCTCAGCTTGAAACCCCACGAAAACCAAGATATCTCCGGTTCTGCACATCCAACGAAATGTGGTGTGGTGAAAACCCCAGAAAACGTGTTTCTCGCATTAAATAGCTCGAATAGAGCGATCTCGATGATTCTGCATACTTCGGACAGATGTCTCACCAAGATTATCGTAAAAAATGCATATCTCAGCTTGAAACCCCACGAAAACCAAGATATCTCCGGTTCTGCACATCCAACGAAATGTGGTATGGTGAACACCCCAGAAAACGTGTATCTCGCATTAAATAGCTCGAAAAGATCGCTCTTGATGATTCTGCATACTTCTCATAGATGAAACACCAAGCTTATCGCAGAAAATGCATATTTGAGCTGGAAACCCCACGAAAACCCAGATATCGCTGGTTTTGCATATCAAACGCACTGTGGAGTGCTGAAAACACCAGATAACGTGTTTCTCGCATTGAATAGCTCGAAAAGAGCGATATCGATAATTCTGCATACTTCGGACAGAAGTCTCACCATGATTATCGTAGAAAATGCATATCTCAGCTTGAAACCCCACGAAAACCAAGGTATCTCCGGTTCTGCACATCCAACGAACTGTGGTGTGGTGAAAACCCCAGAAAACGTGTTTCTCGCATTAAATAGCTCGAAAAGAGCGCTCTTGATGTTTCTGCTTACTTCGGACAGATGTTTCACCAAGAGTATCGTAGAAAATGCATATCTCAACTTGAAACCCCACGAAAACCAAGATATCACCGGGTCTGCACATCCAACGAACTGTGGTGTGGTGAAAACCCCAGAAAACGTGTTTCTCGCATTAAATAGCTGGAATAGAGCGCTCCCGATGTTTCTGCATACTTCGGACTAATGTCTCACCAAGCTTATCGCAGAAAATGCATATCTCAACTTGAAACCCCACGAAAACCAAGATATCTCCGGTTCTGCACATCCAACGAGCTGTGGTGTGGTGAAAACCCCAGAAAACGTGTTTCTCGCATTAAATAGCTGGAAAAGAGCGCTCCCGATGTTTCTGGATACTTCGGACTAATGTCTCACCAAGCTTATCGCAGAAAATGCATATCTCAGCTTGAAACCCCACGAAAGTCAAGATATCGCTGGTTCTGCATATCAAACGCACTGTGAAGTGGTGAATACACCAGAAAACGTGTTTCTCGCATTAAACAGCTCGAATAGAGCGATCTCGATGATTCTGCATACTTCTGACTGAAGTCTCACCAAGGTTATCGCAGAAAATGCATATCTCTGCTTGAAACCCCACGAATACCAAGATATCTCCGGTTATGCATATCCAACGAACTGTGGTGCTGTGAAAACCCCAGAAAACGTGTTTCTCGCATTAAATAGCTCGAAAAGAGCGCTCTCGATGTTTGTGCATACTTCCGACTGAAGTCTCACCAATATTATCGCAGAAAATGCATATCTCAGCTTGAAACCTCACGAAAATCAAGATATCGCCGGTTCTGCATATCAAACGCACTGTGGAGTGGTGAAAACACCAGATAACGTGTTTCTCGCATTAAATAGCTCGAATAGAGCGATCTCGATGATTAAGCATACTTCGGACCGAAGTCTCACCAAGATTATCGTAAAAAATGCTTATCTCAGCTTGAAACCCCACAAAAACGAAGATATCGCCGGTTCTGCATATCAAACGCACTGTGGAGTGGTGAAAACACCAGATAACGAGTTTCTCGCATTAAATAGCTCGAAAAGTGCAATCTCGATGATTCTGCATACTTCGGACAGAAGTCTCACCAAGATTATCGCAGAAAATGCATATCTGAGCTTGAAACCCCACGAAAACCAAGATATCGCTGGTTCTGCATATCAAACGCACTGTGGAGTGGTGAAAACACCAGATAACATGTTTCTCGCATTAAATAGCTCGAAAAGAGCGATCTCGATGATTCTGCATACTTCGGACAGAAGTCTCACCAAGATTATCGCAGAAAATGCATATCTCAGCTTGAAACCTCACGAAAACCAAGATATCTCCGGTTCTGCATATCCAACGAACTGTGGAGTGGTGAAAACCCCAGAAAACGAGTTTCACGCATTAAATAGCTCTAAAAGAGCGCTCTCGATGTTTCTGCATACTTCGTACAGATGTCTCACCAAGCTTATCGTAGAAAATGCATATCTCAGCTTGAAACCCTACGAAAACCCAGATATCGCTGGTTCTGCATATCAAACGCACTGTGGAGTGCTGAAAACACCAGATAACGTGTTTGTCGCATTGAATGGCTCGAAAAGAGCGATATCGATGATTCTGCATACTTCGGAGAGAAGTCTCACCATGATTATCGTAAAAAATGCATATCTCAGCTTGAAACCCCACGAAAACCAAGATATCTCCGGTTCTGCACATCCAACGAATTGTGGTGTGGTGAAAACCCAAGAAAATGTGTTTCTCGCATTAATTAGCTCGAAAAGAGCGCTCTTGATGATTCTGCATACTTCTCATAGATGAAACACCAAGATTATCGCAGAAAATGCATATTTGAGCTGGAAACCCCACGAAAACCCAGATATCGCTGGTTCTGCATATCAAACGCACTGTGGAGTGCAGAAAACACCAGATAACGTGTTTCTCGCATTGAATAGCTCGAAAAGAGCGATATCGATGATTCTGCATACTTCGGACAGAAGTCTCACCATGATTATCGTAAAAACTGCATATCTCAGCTTGAAACCCCACGGAAACCAAGATATCTCCGGTTCTGCATATCCAACGAACTGTGGAGTGGTGAAAACCCCAGAAAACGAGTTTCTCGCATTAAATAGCTCGACAAGAGCGCTCTCGATGTTTCTGCATACTTCGTACAGATGTCTCACCAAGCTTATCGTAGAAAATGCATATCTCAGCTTGAAACTCGACGAAAACCAAAATATCTCCGGGTCTGCATATCCAACGCACTGTGGAGTGGTGAAAACACCAGATAACGTGTTTCTCGCGTTAAATAGCTCGAAAAGAGCGATCTAGATGATTCAGCATACTTCGGACAGAAGTCTCACCATGATTATCGTAAAAAATGCATATCTCAGCTTGAAACCCCCGAAAACCGAGATATCGCTGGTTCTGCATATCGAACGCACTGTGGAGTGGTGAAAACACCAGATAACGTGTTTCTCGCATTAAATAGGTCGAAAAGAGCGATCTCGATGTTTCTGCATACTTCGGACAGAGGTCTCACCAAGATTATCGCAGAAAATGCATATCTCAGCTTGAAACCCCAAGAAAACCAAGATATCTCCGGTTCTGCATATCCAACGAACTGTGGAGTGGTGAAAACCCCAGAAAACGAGTTTCTCGCATTAAATAGCTCGAAAAGAGCGCTCTCGATGTTTCTGCATACTTCGGACAGAGGTCTCACCAAAATTATCGCAGAAAATGCATATCTCAGCTTGAAACCCCACGAAAACCAAGATATCTCCGGTTCTGCACATCCAACGAACTGTGGTGTGGTGGAAACCTCAGAAAATGTGTTTCTCGCATTAAATAGCTCGAAAAGAGCGCTCTTGATGATTCTGCATACTTCTCATAGATGAAACACCAAGATTATCGCAGAAAATGCATATTTGAGCTGGAAACCCCACGAAAACCCAGATATCGCTGGTTCTGCATATCAAACGCACTGTGGAGTGCTGAAAACACCAGATAACGTGTTTCTCGCATTGAATAGCTCGAAAAGAGCGATATCGATGATTCTGCATACTTCGGACAGAAGTCTCACCATGATTATCGTAGAAAATGCATATCTCAGCTTGAAACCCCACGAAAACCAAGATATCTCCGGTTCTGCACATCCAACGAAATGTGGTGTGGTGAAAACCCCAGAAAACGTGTTTCTCGCATTAAATAGCTCGAATAGAGCGATCTCGATGATTCTGCATACTTCGGACAGATGTCTCACCAAGATTATCGTAAAAAATGCATATCTCAGCTTGAAACCCCACGAAAACCAAGATATCTCCGGTTCTGCACATCCAACGAAATGTGGTATGGTGAACACCCCAGAAAACGTGTTTCTCGCATTAAATAGCTCGAAAAGATCGCTCTTGATGATTCTGCATACTTCTCATAGATGAAACACCAAGCTTATCGCAGAAAATGCATATTTGAGCTGGAAACCCCACGAAAACCCAGATATCGCTGGTTCTGCATATCAAACGCACTGTGGAGTGCTGAAAACACCAGATAACGTGTTTCTCGCATTGAATAGCTCGAAAAGAGCGATATCGATAATTCTGCATACTTCGGACAGAAGTCTCACCATGATTATCGTAGAAAATGCATATCTCAGCTTGAAACCCCACGAAAACCAAGGTATCTCCGGTTCTGCACATCCAACGAACTGTGGTGTGGTGAGAACCCCAGAAAACGTGTTTCTCGCATTAAATAGCTCGAAAAGAGCGCTCTTGATGTTTCTGCATACTTCGGACAGATGTTTCACCAAGAGTATCGTAGAAAATGCATATCTCAACTTGAAACCCCACGAAAACCAAGATATCTCCGGTTCTGCACATCCAACGAACTGTGGTGTGGTGAAAACCCCAGAAAACGTGTTTCTCGCATTAAATAGCTGGAAAAGAGCGCTCCCGATGTTTCTGCATACTTCGGACTAATGTCTCACCAAGCTTATCGCAGAAAATGCATATCTCAACTTGAAACCCCACGAAAACCAAGATATCTCCGGTTCTGCACATCCAACGAGCTGTGGTGTGGTGAAAACCCCAGAAAACGTGTTTCTCGCATTAAATAGCTGGAAAAGAGCGCTCCCGATGTTTCTGGATACTTCGGACTAATGTCTCACCAAGCTTATCGCAGAAAATGCATATCTCAGCTTGAAACCCCACGAAAGTCAAGATATCGCTGGTTCTGCATATCAAACGCACTGTGAAGTGGTGAATACACCAGAAAACGTGTTTCTCGCATTAAACAGCTCGAATAGAGCGATCTCGATGATTCTGCATACTTCTGACTGAAGTCTCACCAAGGTTATCTCAGAAAATGCATATCTCTGCTTGAAACCCCACGAATACCAAGATATCTCCGGTTATGCATATCCAACGAACTGTGGTGCTGTGAAAACCCCAGAAAACGTGTTTCTCGCATTAAATAGCTCGAAAAGAGCGCTCTCGATGTTTGTGCATACTTCCGACTGAAGTCTCACCAATATTATCGCAGAAAATGCATATCTCAGCTTGAAACCTCACGAAAATCAAGATATCGCCGGTTCTGCATATCAAACGCACTGTGGAGTGGTGAAAACACCAGATAACGTGTTTCTCGCATTAAATAGCTCGAATAGAGCGATCTCGATGATTAAGCATACTTCGGACCGAAGTCTCACCAAGATTATCGTAAAAAATGCTTATCTCAGCTTGAAACCCCACAAAAACGAAGATATCTCCGGTTATGCATATCCAACGAACTGTGGTGCTGTGAAAACCCCAGAAAACGTGTTTCTCGCATTAAATAGCTCGAAAAGAGCGCTCTCGATGTTTGTGCATACTTCCGACTGAAGTCTCACCAATATTATCGCAGAAAATGCATATCTCAGCTTGAAACCTCACGAAAATCAAGATATCGCCGGTTCTGCATATCAAACGCACTGTGGAGTGCTGAAAACACCAGATAACGTGTTTGTCGTATTGCAAGGCTCGAAAAGAGCGATATCGATGATTCTGCATACTTCGGAGAGAAGTCTCACCATGATTATCGTAAAAAATGCATATCTCAGCTTGAAACCCCACGAAAACCAAGATATCTCCGGTTCTGCACATCCAACGAATTGTGGTGTGGTGAAAACCCAAGAAAATGTGTTTCTCGCATTAATTAGCTCGAAAAGAGCGCTCTTGATGATTCTGCATACTTCTCATAGATGAAACACCAAGATTATCGCAGAAAATGCATATTTGAGCTGGAAACCCCACGAAAACCCAGATATCGCTGGTTCTGCATATCAAACGCACTGTGGAGTGCAGAAAACACCAGATAACGTGTTTCTCGCATTGAATAGCTCGAAAAGAGCGATATCGATGATTCTGCATACTTCGGACAGAAGTCTCACCATGATTATCGTAAAAACTGCATATCTCAGCTTGAAACCCCACGGAAACCAAGATATCTCCGGTTCTGCATATCCAACGAACTGTGGAGTGGTGAAAACCCCAGAAAACGAGTTTCTCGCATTAAATAGCTCGACAAGAGCGCTCTCGATGTTTCTGCATACTTCGTACAGATGTGTCACCAAGCTTATCGTAGAAAATGCATATCTCAGCTTGAAACTCGACGAAAACCAAAATATCTCCGGGTCTGCATATCCAACGCACTGTGGAGTGGTGAAAACACCAGATAACGTGTTTCTCGCCTTAAATAGCTCGAAAAGAGCGATCTAGATGATTCAGCATACTTCGGACAGAAGTCTCACCATGATTATCGTAAAAAATGCATATCTCAGCTTGAAACCCCACGAAAACCGAGATATCGCTGGTTCTGCATATCGAACGCACTGTGGAGTGGTGAAAACACCAGATAACGTGTTTCTCGCATTAAATAGGTCGAAAAGAGCGATCTCGATGTTTCTGCATACTTCGGACAGAGGTCTCACCAAGATTATCGCAGAAAATGCATATTTGAGCTGGAAACCCCACGAAAACCCAGATATCGCTGGTTCTGCATATCAAACGCACTGTGGAGTGCTGAAAACACCATATAACGTGTTTCTCGCATTGAATAGCTCGAAAAGAGCGATATCGATGATTCTGCATACTTTGGACAGAGGTCTCACCAAAATTATCGCAGAAAATGCATATCTCAGCTTGAAACCCCACGAAAACCAAGATATCTCCGGTTCTGCACATCCAACGAACTGTGGTGTGGTGGAAACCTCAGAAAATGTGTTTCTCGCATTAAATAGCTCGAAAAGAGCGCTCTTGATGATTCTGCATACTTCTCATAGATGAAACACCAAGATTATCGCAGAAAATGCATATTTGAGCTGGAAACCCCACGAAAACCCAGATATCGCTGGTTCTGCATATCAAACGCACTGTGGAGTGCTGAAAACACCAGATAACGTGTTTCTCGCATTGAATAGCTCGAAAAGAGCGATATCGATGATTCTGCATACTTCGGACAGAAGTCTCACCATGATTATCGTAGAAAATGCATATCTCAGCTTGAAACCCCACGAAAACCAAGATATCTCCGGTTCTGCACATCCAACGAAATGTGGTGTGGTGAAAACCCCAGAAAACGTGTTTCTCGCATTAAATAGCTCGAATAGAGCGATCTCGATGATTCTGCATACTTCGGACAGATGTCTCACCAAGATTATCGTAAAAAATGCATATCTCAGCTTGAAACCCCACGAAAACCAAGATATCTCCGGTTCTGCACATCCAACGAAATGTGGTATGGTGAACACCCCAGAAAACGTGTTTCTCGCATTAAATAGCTCGAAAAGATCGCTCTTGATGATTCTGCATACTTCTCATAGATGAAACACCAAGCTTATCGCAGAAAATGCATATTTGAGCAGGAAACCCCACGAAAACCCAGATATCGCTGGTTCTGCATATCAAACGCACTGTGGAGTGCTGAAAACACCAGATAACGTGTTTCTCGCATTGAATAGCTCGAAAAGAGCGATATCGATAATTCTGCATACTTCGGACAGAAGTCTCACCATGATTATCGTAGAAAATGCATATCTCAGCTTGAAACCCCACGAAAACCAAGGTATCTCCGGTTCTGCACATCCAACGAACTGTGGTGTGGTGAAAACCCCAGAAAACGTGTTTCTCGCATTAAATAGCTCGAAAAGAGCGCTCTTGATGTTTCTGCATACTTCGGACAGATGTTTCACCAAGAGTATCGTAGAAAATGCATATCTCAACTTGAAACCCCACGAAAACCAAGATATCTCCGGTTCTGCACATCCAACGAACTGTGGTGTGGTGAAAACCCCAGAAAACGTGTTTCTCGCATTAAATAGCTGGAAAAGAGCGCTCCCGATGTTTCTGCATACTTCGGACTAATGTCTCACCAAGCTTATCGCAGAAAATGCATATCTCAACTTGAAACCCCACGAAAACCAAGATATCTCCGGTTCTGCACATCCAACGAGCTGTGGTGTGGTGAAAACCCCAGAAAACGTGTTTCTCGCATTAAATAGCTGGAAAAGAGCGCTCCCGATGTTTCTGGATACTTCGGACTAATGTCTCACCAAGCTTATCGCAGAAAATGCATATCTCAGCTTGAAACCCCACGAAAGTCAAGATATCGCTGGTTCTGCATATCAACGCACTGTGAAGTGGTGAATACACCAGAAAACGTGTTTCTCGCATTAAACAGCTCGAATAGAGCGATCTCGATGATTCTGCATACTTCTGACTGAAGTCTCACCAAGGTTATCGCAGAAAATGCATATCTCTGCTTGAAACCCCACGAATACCAAGATATCTCCGGTTATGCATATCCAACGAACTGTGGTGCTGTGAAAACCCCAGAAAACGTGTTTCTCGCATTAAATAGCTCGAAAAGAGCGCTCTCGATGTTTGTGCATACTTCCGACTGAAGTCTCACCAATATTATCGCAGAAAAGGCATATCTCAGCTTGAAACCTCACGAAAATCAAGATATCGCCGGTTCTGCATATCAAACGCACTGTGGAGTGGTGAAAACACCAGATAACGTGTTTCTCGCATTAAATAGCTCGAATAGAGCGATCTCGATGATTAAGCATACTTCGGACCGAAGTCTCACCAAGATTATCGTAAAAAATGCTTATCTCAGCTTGAAACCCCACAAAAACGAAGATATCGCCGGTTCTGCATATCAAACGCACTGTGGAGTGGTGAAAACACCAGATAACGAGTTTCTCGCATTAAATAGCTCGAAAAGTGCAATCTCGATGATTCTGCATACTTCGGACAGAAGTCTCACCAAGATTATCGCAGAAAATGCATATCTGAGCTTGAAACCCCACGAAAACCAAGATATCGCTGGTTCTGCATATCAAACGCACTGTGGAGTGGTGAAAACACCAGATAACATGTTTCTCGCATTAAATAGCTCGAAAAGAGCGATCTCGATGATTCTGCATACTTCGGACAGAAGTCTCACCAAGATTATCGCAGAAAATGCATATCTCAGCTTGAAACCTCACGAAAACCAAGATATCTCCGGTTCTGCATATCCAACGAACTGTGGAGTGGTGAAAACCCCAGAAAACGAGTTTCACGCATTAAATAGCTCTAAAAGAGCGCTCTCGATGTTTCTGCATACTTCGTACAGATGTCTCACCAAGCTTATCGTAGAAAATGCATATCTCAGCTTGAAACCCTACGAAAACCCAGATATCGCTGGTTCTGCATATCAAACGCACTGTGGAGTGCTGAAAACACCAGATAACGTGTTTGTCGCATTGAATGGCTCGAAAAGAGCGATATCGATGATTCTGCATACTTCGGAGAGAAGTCTCACCATGATTATCGTAAAAAATGCATATCTCAGCTTGAAACCCCACGAAAACCAAGATATCTCCGGTTCTGCACATCCAACGAATTGTGGTGTGGTGAAAACCCAAGAAAATGTGTTTCTCGCATTAATTAGCTCGAAAAGAGCGCTCTTGATGATTCTGCATACTTCTCATAGATGAAACACCAAGATTATCGCAGAAAATGCATATTTGAGCTGGAAACCCCACGAAAACCCAGATATCGCTGGTTCTGCATATCAAACGCACTGTGGAGTGCAGAAAACACCAGATAACGTGTTTCTCGCATTGAATAGCTCGAAAAGATCGATATCGATGATTCTGCATACTTCGGACAGAAGTCTCACCATGATTATCGTAAAAACTGCATATCTCAGCTTGAAACCCCACGGAAACCAAGATATCTCCGGTTCTGCATATCCAACGAACTGTGGAGTGGTGAAAACCCCAGAAAACGAGTTTCTCGCATTAGATAGCTCGACAAGAGCGCTCTCGATGTTTCTGCATACTTCGTACAGATGTCTCACCAAGCTTATCGTAGAAAATGCATATCTCAGCTTGAAACTCGACGAAAACCAAAATATCTCCGGGTCTGCATATCCAACGCACTGTGGAGTGGTGAAAACACCAGATAACGTGTTTCTCGCGTTAAATAGCTCGAAAAGAGCGATCTAGATGATTCAGCATACTTCGGACAGAAGTCTCACCATGATTATCGTAAAAAATGCATATCTCAGCTTGAAACCCCACGAAAACCGAGATATCGCTGGTTCTGCATATCGAACGCACTGTGGAGTGGTGAAAACACCAGATAACGTGTTTCTCGCATTAAATAGGTCGAAAAGAGCGATCTCGATGTTTCTGCATACTTCGGACAGAGGTCTCACCAAGATTATCGCAGAAAATGCATATCTCAGCTTGAAACCCCAAGAAAACCAAGATATCTCCGGTTCTGCATATCCAACGAACTGTGGAGTGGTGAAAACCCCAGAAAACGAGTTTCTCGCATTAAATAGCTCGAAAAGAGCGCTCTCGATGTTTCTGCATACTTCGGACAGATGTCTCACCAAAATTATCGCAGAAAATGCATATCTCAGCTTGAAACCCCACGAAAACCAAGATATCTCCGGTTCTGCACATCCAACGAACTGTGGTGTGGTGGAAACCTCAGAAAATGTGTTTCTCGCATTAAATAGCTCGAAAAGAGCGCTCTTGATGATTCTGCATACTTCTCATAGATGAAACACCAAGATTATCGCAGAAAATGCATATTTGAGCTGGAAACCCCACGAAAACCCAGATATCGCTGGTTCTGCATATCAAACGCACTGTGGAGTGCTGAAAACACCATATAACGTGTTTCTCGCATTGAATAGCTCGAAAAGAGCGATATCGATGATTCTGCAACCTTTGGACAGAAGTCTCACCATGATTATCGTAAAAACTGCATATCTCAGCTTGAAACCCCACGAAAACCAAGATATCTCCGGTTCTGCACATCCAACGAACTGTGGAGTGGTGAAAACCCCAGAAAACGAGTTTCTCGCATTAAATAGCTCGAAAAGAGCGCTCTCGATGTTTCTGCATACTTCGGACAGATGTCTCACCAAGATTATCGCAGAAAATGCATATCTCAGCTTGAAACCCCAAGAAAACCAAGATATCTCCGGTTCTGCATATCCAACGAACTGTGGAGTGGTGAAAACCCCAGAAAACGTGTTTCTCGCATTAAATAGCTCGAAAAGAGCGCTCTTGATGTTTCTGCATACTTCGGACAGATGTTTCACCAAGAGTATCGTAGAAAATGCATATTTCAACTTGAAACCCGACGAAAACCAAACATCGCCGGTTCTGCTTTTCAAACCAACTGTGGAGTGGTGAAAACACCAGACAACGTTTTTCTCGCATTAAATAGATCGAAAAGTGCGATCTCGATGATTCTGCATACTTCTAACAGAAGTCTCACCATGATTCTCGCAGAAAATGCATATCTCTGCTAGAAACCGCACGAAAACCAAGATATCTCCTGTTCTGCATATCCAACGAACTGTGGAGTGGTGAAAACCCCAGAAAACGTGTTTCTCGCATTAAATAGCTCGAAAAGAGCGCTCTTGATGATTCTGCATACTTCTCATAGATGAAACACCAAGATTATCGCAGAGAATGCATATTTGAGCTGGAAACCCCACGAAAACCCAGATATCGCTGGTTCTGCTTATCAAACGCACTGTGGAGTGCTGAAAACACCAGATAACGTGTTTCTCGCATTGAACAGCTCGAAAAGAGCGATATCGATGATTCTGGATACTTCGGACAGAAGTCTCACCACGATTATCGTAAAAACTGCATATCTCAGCTTGAAACCCCACGAAAACCAAGATATGTCCGGTTGTGCACATCCAACGAACTGTGGTGTGGTGAAAACCCCAGAAAACGTGTTTCTCGCATTAAATAGCTCGAAAAGGGCGCTCTTGATGTTTCTGCATACTTCGGACAGATGTTTCACCAAGAGTATCGTAGAAAATGCATATCTCAACTTGAAACCCGACGAAAACCAAACATCGCCGGTTCTGCATATCAAACCAACTGTAGAGTGGTGAAAACACCAGATAACGTGTTTGTCGCATTAAATAGCCCGAAACGAACGATCTCGATGATTCTGCATACTTCGGACAGAAGTTTCACCAAGATTATCGTAAAAAATGCATATCTCAGCTTGAAACCCCACGAAAACCCAGATATCGCTGGTTCTGCATATCAAACGCACTGTGGAGTGGTGAAAACACCAGACAACGTTTTTCTCGCATTAAATAGATCGAAAAGTGCGGTCTTCGTGATTCTGCATACTTCTAACAGAAGTCTCACCATGATTATCGCAGAAAATGCATATCTCTGCTAGAAACCCCACGAAAACCAAGATATCTCCTGTTCTGCATATCCAACGAACTGTGGAGTGGTGAAAACCCCAGAAAACGTGTTTCTCGCATTAAATAGCTCGAAAAGTACGATCTCGATGACTCTGCATACTTCGGACAGAATTCTCACCAAGATTATCGCAGAAAATGCATATCTGAGCTTGAAACCCCACGAAAACGAAGATATCGTCGGTTCTGCATATCATACGCACTGTGGAGTGGTGAAAACACCAGATAACGTGTTTCTCGCATTAAATAGCACGAAACGAGCGATCTCGATGATTAAGCATACTTCAGACAGAAGTCTCACAAAGATTATCGCAGAAAATGCATATCTCTGCTTGAAACCCCACGAATACCACGATATCGCCGGTTCTACATATCAAACGCCCTGTGGAGTGATGAAAACACCAGATAACGTGTTTCTCGCATTAAATAGCTCGAAAAGTGCGATCTCGATGATTCTGCATACTTCGGACAGAAGTCTCACCAAGATTATCGCAGAAAATGCATATTTGAGCTGGAAACACCACGAAAACCCAGATATCGCTAGTTCTACATATCAAACGCACTGTGGAGTGCTGAAAACACCAGATAACGTGTTTCTCGCATTGAATAGCTCGAAAAGAGCGATATCGATGATTCTGCATACTTCGGACAGAAATCTCACCAAGATTATCGCAGAATATGCAGATCTCAGCTTGAAACCCCACGATAACCAAGATATCTCCGGTTCTGCATATCAAACGCACTGTGGAGTGGTGAAAACACCAGATAACGTGTTTCTCGCATTAAATAGGTCGAAAAGAGCGATCTCGATGTTTCTGCAAACTTCGGACAGAGGTCTCACCAAGATTATCGCAGAAAATGCATATCTCAGCTTGAAACCCCACGAAAACCAAGATATCGCTGGTACTGCATATCAAACGCTCTGTGGAGTGGTGAAAACACCAGATAACGTGTTTCTCGCATTAAATAGCTCGAAATGGGCGATCTCGATGATTCTGCATACTTCGGACAGAAGTCTCACCAAGATTATCGTAAAAAATGCATATCTCAGCTTGAAACCCCACGAAAACCAAGATATCGCCGGTTCTGCATATCAGACGCACTGTGGAGTGGTGAAAACACCAGAAAACGTGTTACTCAAATTCACTAGCTCGAAAAGAGCGATATCGATGATTCTGCATACTTCGGACAGAAATCTCACCAAGATTATCGCAGAATATGCAGATCTCAGCTTGAAACCCCACGATAACCAAGATATCTCCGGTTCTGCATATCAAACGCACTGTGGAGTGGTGAAAACACCAGATAACGTGTTTCTCGCATTAAATAGGTCGAAAAGAGCGATCTCGATGTTTCTGCATACTTCGGACAGAGGTCTCACCAAGATTATCGCAGAAAATGCATATCTCAGCTTGAAACCCCACGAAAACCAAGATATCGCTGGTACTGCATATCAAACGCTCTGTGGAGTGGTGAAAACACCAGATAACGTGTTTCTCGCATTAAATAGCTCGAAATGGGCGATCTCGATGATTCTGCATACTTCGGACAGAAGTCTCACCATGATTATCGTAAAAAATGCATATCTCAGCTTGAAACCCCACGAAAACCAAGATATCTCCGGTTCTGCACATCCAACGAATTGTGGTGTGGTGAAAACCCAAGAAAATGTGTTTCTCGCATTAATTAGCTCGAAAAGAGCGCTCTTGATGATTCTGCATACTTCTCATAGATGAAACACCAAGATTATCGCAGAAAATGCATATTTGAGCTGGAAACCCCACGAAAACCCAGATATCGCTGGTTCTGCATATCAAACGCACTGTGGAGTGCAGAAAACACCAGATAACGTGTTTCTCGCATTGAATAGCTCGAAAAGAGCGATATCGATGATTCTGCATACTTCGGACAGAAGTCTCACCACGATTATCGTAAAAACTGCATATCTCAGCTTGAAACCCCACGGAAACCAAGATATCTCCGGTTCTGCATATCCAACGAACTGTGGAGTGGTGAAAACCCCAGAAAACGAGTTTCTCGCATTAAATAGCTCGACAAGAGCGCTCTCGATGTTTCTGCATACTTCGTACAGATGTGTCACCAAGCTTATCGTAGAAAATGCATATCTCAGCTTGAAACTCGACGAAAACCAAAATATCTCCGGGTCTGCATATCCAACGCACTGTGGAGTGGTGAAAACACCAGATAACGTGTTTCTCGCGTTAAATAGCTCGAAAAGAGCGATCTAGATGATTCAGCATACTTCGGACAGAAGTCTCACCATGATTATCGTAAAAAATGCATATCTCAGCTTGAAACCCCACGAAAACCGAGATATCGCTGGTTCTGCATATCGAACGCACTGTGGAGTGGTGAAAACACCAGATAACGTGTTTCTCGCATTAAATAGGTCGAAAAGAGCGATCTCGATGTTTCTGCATACTTCGGACAGAGGTCTCACCAAGATTATCGCAGAAAATGCATATCTCAGCTTGAAACCCCAAGAAAACCAAGATATCTCCGGTTCTGCATATCCAACGAACTGTGGAGTGGTGAAAACCCCAGAAAACGAGTTTCTCGCATTAAATAGCTCGAAAAGAGCGATCTAGATGATTCAGCATACTTCGGACAGAAGTCTCACCATGATTATCGTAAAAAATGCATATCTCAGCTTGAAACCCCACGAAAACCGAGATATCGCTGGTTCTGCATATCGAACGCACTGTGGAGTGGTGAAAACACCAGATAACGTGTTTCTCGCATTAAATAGGTCGAAAAGAGCGATCTCGATGTTTCTGCATACTTCGGACAGAGGTCTCACCAAGATTATCGCAGAAAATGCATATTTGAGCTGGAAACCCCACGAAAACCCAGATATCGCTGGTTCTGCATATCAAACGCACTGTGGAGTGCTGAAAACACCATATAACGTGTTTCTCGCATTGAATAGCTCGAAAAGAGCGATATCGATGATTCTGCATACTTTGGACAGAGGTCTCACCAAAATTATCGCAGAAAATGCATATCTCAGCTTGAAACCCCACGAAAACCAAGATATCTCCGGTTCTGCACATCCAACGAACTGTGGTGTGGTGGAAACCTCAGAAAATGTGTTTCTCGCATTAAATAGCTCGAAAAGAGCGCTCTTGAAGATTCTGCATACTTCTCATAGATGAAACACCAAGATTATCGCAGAAAATGCATATTTGAGCTGGAAACCCCACGAAAACCCAGATATCGCTGGTTCTGCATATCAAACGCACTGTGGAGTGCTGAAAACACCAGATAACGTGTTTCTCGCATTGAATAGCTCGAAAAGAGCGATATCGATGATTCTGCATACTTCGGACAGAAGTCTCACCATGATTATCGTAGAAAATGCATATCTCAGCTTGAAACCCCACGAAAACCAAGATATCTCCGGTTCTGCACATCCAACGAAATGTGGTGTGGTGAAAACCCCAGAAAACGTGTTTCTCGCATTAAATAGCTCGAATAGAGCGATCTCGATGATTCTGCATACTTCGGACAGATGTCTCACCAAGATTATCGTAAAAAATGCATATCTCAGCTTGAAACCCCACGAAAACCAAGATATCTCCGGTTCTGCACATCCAACGAAATGTGGTATGGTGAACACCCCAGAAAACGTGTTTCTCGCATTAAATAGCTCGAAAAGATCGCTCTTGATGATTCTGCATACTTCTCATAGATGAAACACCAAGCTTATCGCAGAAAATGCATATTTGAGCTGGAAACCCCACGAAAAGCCAGATATCGCTGGTTCTGCATATCAAACGCACTGTGGAGTGCTGAAAACACCAGATAACGTGTTTCTCGCATTGAATAGCTCGAAAAGAGCGATATCGATAATTCTGCATACTTCGGACAGAAGTCTCACCATGATTATCGTAGAAAATGCATATCTCAGCTTGAAACCCCACGAAAACCAAGGTATCTCCGGTTCTGCACATCCAACGAACTGTGGTGTGGTGAAAACCCCAGAAAACGTGTTTCTCGCATTAAATAGCTCGAAAAGAGCGCTCTTGATGTTTCTGCATACTTCGGACAGATGTTTCACCAAGAGTATCGTAGAAAATGCATATCTCAACTTGAAACCCCACGAAAACCAAGATATCTCCGGTTCTGCACATCCAACGAACTGTGGTGTGGTGAAAACCCCAGAAAACGTGTTTCTCGCATTAAATAGCTGGAAAAGAGCGCTCCCGATGTTTCTGCATACTTCGGACTAATGTCTCACCAAGCTTATCGCAGAAAATGCATATCTCAACTTGAAACCCCACGAAAACCAAGATATCTCCGGTTCTGCACATCCAACGAGCTGTGGTGTGGTGAAAACCCCAGAAAACGTGTTTCTCGCATTAAATAGCTGGAAAAGAGCGCTCCCGATGTTTCTGGATACTTCGGACTAATGTCTCACCAAGCTTATCGCAGAAAATGCATATCTCAGCTTGAAACCCCACGAAAGTCAAGATATCGCTGGTTCTGCATATCAACGCACTGTGAAGTGGTGAATACACCAGAAAACGTGTTTCTCGCATTAAACAGCACGAATAGAGCGATCTCGATGATTCTGCAGACTTCTGACTGAAGTCTCACCAAGGTTATCGCAGAAAATGCATATCTCTGCTTGAAACCCCAAGAATACCAAGATATCTCCGGTTATGCATATCCAACGAACTGTGGTGCTGTGAAAACCCCAGAAAACGTGTTTCTCGCATTAAATAGCTCGAAAAGAGCGCTCTCGATGTTTGTGCATACTTCCGACTGAAGTCTCACCAATATTATCGCAGAAAAGGCATATCTCAGCTTGAAACCTCACGAAAATCAAGATATCGCCGGTTCTGCATATCAAACGCACTGTGGAGTGGTGAAAACACCAGATAACGTGTTTCTCGCATTAAATAGCTCGAATAGAGCGATCTCGATGATTAAGCATACTTCGGACCGAAGTCTCACCAAGATTATCGTAAAAAATGCTTATCTCAGCTTGAAACCCCACAAAAACGAAGATATCGCCGGTTCTGCATATCAAACGCACTGTGGAGTGGTGAAAACACCAGATAACGAGTTTCTCGCATTAAATAGCTCGAAAAGTGCAATCTCGATGATTCTGCATACTTCGGACAGAAGTCTCACCAAGATTATCGCAGAAAATGCATATCTGAGCTTGAAACCCCACGAAAACCAAGATATCGCTGGTTCTGCATATCAAACGCACTGTGGAGTGGTGAAAACACCAGATAACATGTTTCTCGCATTAAATAGCTCGAAAAGAGCGATCTCGATGATTCTGCATACTTCGGACAGAAGTCTCACCAAGATTATCGCAGAAAATGCATATCTCAGCTTGAAACCTCACGAAAACCAAGATATCTCCGGTTCTGCATATCCAACGAACTGTGGAGTGGTGAAAACCCCAGAAAACGAGTTTCACGCATTAAATAGCTCTAAAAGAGCGCTCTCGATGTTTCTGCATACTTCGTACAGATGTCTCACCAAGCTTATCGTAGAAAATGCATATCTCAGCTTGAAACCCTACGAAAACCCAGATATCGCTGGTTCTGCATATCAAACGCACTGTGGAGTGCTGAAAACACCAGATAACGTGTTTGTCGCATTGAATGGCTCGAAAAGAGCGATATCGATGATTCTGCATACTTCGGAGAGAAGTCTCACCATGATTATCGTAAAAAATGCATATCTCAGCTTGAAACCCCACGAAAACCAAGATATCTCCGGTTCTGCACATCCAACGAATTGTGGTGTGGTGAAAACCCAAGAAAATGTGTTTCTCGCATTAATTAGCTCGAAAAGAGCGCTCTTGATGATTCTGCATACTTCTCATAGATGAAACACCAAGATTATCGCAGAAAATGCATATTTGAGCTGGAAACCCCACGAAAACCCAGATATCGCTGGTTCTGCATATCAAACGCACTGTGGAGTGCAGAAAACACCAGATAACGTGTTTCTCGCATTGAATAGCTCGAAAAGAGCGATATCGATGATTCTGCATACTTCGGACAGAAGTCTCACCATGATTATCGTAAAAACTGCATATCTCAGCTTGAAACCCCACGGAAACCAAGATATCTCCGGTTCTGCATATCCAACGAACTGTGGAGTGGTGAAAACCCCAGAAAACGAGTTTCTCGCATTAAATAGCTCGACAAGAGCGCTCTCGATGTTTCTGCATACTTCGTACAGATGTCTCACCAAGCTTATCGTAGAAAATGCATATCTCAGCTTGAAACTCGACGAAAACCAAAATATCTCCGGGTCTGCATATCCAACGCACTGTGGAGTGGTGAAAACACCAGATAACGTGTTTCTCGCGTTAAATAGCTCGAAAAGAGCGATCTAGATGATTCAGCATACTTCGGACAGAAGTCTCACCATGATTATCGTAAAAAATGCATATCTCAGCTTGAAACCCCACGAAAACCGAGATATCGCTGGTTCTGCATATCGAACGCACTGTGGAGTGGTGAAAACACCAGATAACGTGTTTCTCGCATTAAATAGGTCGAAAAGAGCGATCTCGATGTTTCTGCATACTTCGGACAGAGGTCTCACCAAGATTATCGCAGAAAATGCATATCTCAGCTTGAAACCCCAAGAAAACCAAGATATCTCCGGTTCTGCATATCCAACGAACTGCGGAGTGGTGAAAACCCCAGAAAACGAGTTTCTCGCATTAAATAGCTCGAAAAGAGCGCTCTCGATGTTTCTGCATACTTCGGACAGATGTCTCACCAAAATTATCGCAGAAAATGCATATCTCAGCTTGAAACCCCACGAAAACCAAGATATCTCCGGTTCTGCACATCCAACGAACTGTGGTGTGGTGGAAACCTCAGAAAATGTGTTTCTCGCATTAAATAGCTCGAAAAGAGCGCTCTTGATGATTCTGCATACTTCTCATAGATGAAACACCAAGATTATCGCAGAAAATGCATATTTGAGCTGGAAACCCCACGAAAACCCAGATATCGCTGGTTCTGCATATCAAACGCACTGTGGAGTGCTGAAAACACCATATAACGTGTTTCTCGCATTGAATAGCTCGAAAAGAGCGATATCGATGATTCTGCAACCTTTGGACAGAAGTCTCACCATGATTATCGTAAAAACTGCATATCTCAGCTTGAAACCCCACGAAAACCAAGATATCTCCGGTTCTGCACATCCAACGAACTGTGGAGTGGTGAAAACCCCAGAAAACGAGTTTCTCGCATTAAATAGCTCGAAAAGAGCGCTCTCGATGTTTCTGCATACTTCGGACAGATGTCTCACCAAGATTATCGCAGAAAATGCATATCTCAGCTTGAAACCCCAAGAAAACCAAGATATCTCCGGTTCTGCATATCCAACGAACTGTGGAGTGGTGAAAACACCAGACAACGTTTTTCTCGCATTAAATAGATCGAAAAGTGCGATCTCGATGATTCTGCATACTTCTAACAGAAGTCTCACCATGATTATCGCAGAAAATGCATATCTCTGCTAGAAACCGCACGAAAACCAAGATATCTCCTGTTCTGCATATCCAACGAACTGTGGAGTGGTGAAAACCCCAGAAAACGTGTTTCTCGCATTAAATAGCTCGAAAAGAGCGCTCTTGATGATTCTGCATACTTCTCATAGATGAAACACCAAGATTATCGCAGAGAATGCATATTTGAGCTGGAAACCCCACGAAAACCCAGATATAGCTGGTTCTGCTTATCAAACGCACTGTGGAGTGCTGAAAACACCAGATAACGTGTTTCTCGCATTGAACAGCTCGAAAAGAGCGATATCGATGATTCTGGATACTTCGGACAGAAGTCTCACCACGATTATCGTAAAAACTGCATATCTCAGCTTGAAACCCCACGAAAACCAAGATATGTCCGGTTGTGCACATCCAACGAACTGTGGTGTGGTGAAAACCCCAGAAAACGTGTTTCTCGCATTAAATAGCTCGAAAAGAGCGCGCTTGATGTTTCTGCATACTTCGGACAGATGTTTCACCAAGAGTATCGTAGAAAATGCATATCTCAACTTGAAACCCGACGAAAACCAAACATCGCCGGTTCTGCATATCAAACCAACTGTAGAGTGGTGAAAACACCAGATAACGTGTTTGTCGCATTAAATAGCCCGAAACGAACGATCTCGATGATTCTGCATACTTCGGACAGAAGTTTCACCAATATTATCGCAGCAAATGCATATATCAGCTTGAAACCTCACGAAAATCAAGATATCGCCGGTTCTGCATATCAAACGCACTGTGGGGTGGTGAAAACACCAGAAAACGTGTTACTCGCATTAAATAGCTGGAAACGAGCGATCTAGATGATTCTGCATACTTCTGACTGAAGTCTCACCAATATTATCACAGAAAATGCATATCTCAGCATGAAACCCGACGAAAACCAAGATGTCGACGGTTCTGTATTTCAGACGCACTGTGGAGTGGTGAAAAAACCAGAAAACGTGTTTCTCGCATTAAGTAGCTCGAAAAGAGCGTTCTCGATGATTCTGCATACTTCTCATAGATGAAACACCAAGATTATCGCAGAAAATGCATATATCAGCTGGAAACCCCACGAAAACCAAGTTATCGGCGGCTCTAAATATCAAACGCACTTTGGAGTGGTCAATACACCAGATAACGTGTTTCCCGCATTAAATAGCTCGAAAAGAGCGATCTCGATGATTCTGCATACTTCGGACAGAAGTCTCACCAAGATTTCCGCAGAAAATGCATATCTCAGCTTGAAACCCGACCGAAGCCAAGATATCGCCGGTTCTGCATTTCAGACGCACTGTGGAGTGGTGAAAAAACCAGAAAACGTGTTTCTCGCATTAAGTAGCTCGAAAAGAGCGTTCTCCATGATTCTGCATACTTCTCATAGATGACACACCAAGATTATCGCAGAAAATGCATATTTCAGCTGGAAACCCCACGAAAACCAAGATATCTCCGTTTCTGCATGTCAAACGTACTGTGGATTGGTGAATACACCAGAAAACTTGTTTCTCGCATTAAATAGCTCGAAAAGAGCGTTCTCGATGATTCTGCATACTTCTCATATATGAAACACCAAGATTATCGCAGAAAATGCATATATCAGCTGGAAACCCCACGAAAACCAAGTTATCGGCGGCTCTAAATATCAAACGCACTGTGGAGTGGTCAATACACCAGATAACGTGTTTCTCGCATTAAGTAGCTCGAAAAGAGCGTTCTCGATGATTCTGCAAACTTCTCATAGATGAAACACCAAAATTATCGCAGAAAATGCATATATCAGCTGGAAACCTCACGGAAACCAAGTTATCGGCGGCTCTACATATCAAACGCACTGTGGAGTGGTCAATACACAAGATAACGTGTTTCCCGCATTAAATAGCTCGAAAAGAGCGATCTCGATGATTCTGCATACTTCGGACAGAAGTCACAACAAGATTGCCGCAGAAAATGCATATCTCAGCTTGAAACCCGACCGAAGCCATGATATCGCCGGTTCTGCATTTCAGACGCACTGTGGAGCGGTGAAAAAACCAGAAAACGTGTTTCTCGCATTAAGTAGCTCGAAAAGGGCGTTCTCGATGATTCTGGTATACTTCTCATAGATAAAACACCTAGATTATCGCAGAAAATGCATATTTCAGCTGGAAACCCCACGAAAACCAAGATATCTCCGTTTCTGCATGTCAAACGTACTGTGGATTGGTGAATACACCAGAAAACATGTTTCTCGCATTAAATAGCTCGAAAAGAGCGATCTCGATTATTCTGCATTCTTCTGACTGAAGTCTCACCAAGATTATCGCAGAAAATGCATATCTCAGCTTGAAACCCGACCGAAACCAAGATATCTCCGGTTCTGCATATCAAACGCACTGTGGGGTGGTGAAAACACAAGAAAACGTGTTTCTCGCATTAAATAGCTCGAAAAGAGCGATCTCGATGATTCTGCATTCTTCGGACAGAAGTCTCACCAAGATTATCGTAGAAAATGCATATCTCAGCTTGATACCCGACAGAATCCAAGATGTCTTCGGGTCTGCATATCAAACGCACTGTAGAGTGGTAAAAACACCTGAAAACTAGTTTTTTCGCATAAAATAGCTCGAAGCGGGCGATCTAGATGATTCTTCATACTTCTGACTGAAGTCTCACCGAGATTATCGCAGAAAATACATGTCTCAGCTGGAAACACCACGAAAATCAAGATATCACCGGTTCTGCATATCAAACGCACTGTGGAATGTTGAAAACAGCAGAAAACGTGTTTCTCCCAATAAGTAGCACGAAAAGAGCGTTCTCGATGATTCTGCATACTTCTCATAGATGAAACACCAAGATTATCGCTGAAAATGCATATCTCAGGTTGAAACCCGACGGAAACCAAGTTATCGGCGGCTCTGCATATCAAACGCACTGTGGAGTGGTGAAAACAACCAGATAACGTGTTTCTAGCATTAAATAGCTCGAAACGGGCGATCCAGATGATTCTGCATACTTCGGACTGAAGTCTCACCAAGATTATCGCAGAAAATGCATATGTCAGCTGGAAACCCCACGAAAACCAAGATATCTCCGTTTCTGCATGTCAAACGTTCTGTGGAGTGGTGAATACACCACAAAACGTGTTTCTGGCATTAAATAGCTCGAAAAGAGCGATCTAGATGATTCTGCATACTTCTGACAGAAGAATCACCAGGATTATCGCAGAAAATGCATGTCTCAGCTTGATACCCGACGAAAACCAAGATATCGCTGGTTCTGCATATCAAACGCACTGTGGCGTGGTGAAAACCCCAGAAAACGAGTTTCACGCATTAAATAGCTCGAAAAGAGCGCTCTCGATGTTTCTGCATACTTCGTACAGATGTCTCACCAAGCTTATCGTAGAAAATGCATATCTCAGCTTGAAACCCTACGAAAACCCCGATATCGCTGGTTCTGCATATCAAACGCACTGTGGAGTGGTGAAAACCCCAGAAAACGTGTTTCTCGCATTAAATAGCTCGAACAGAGCGATCTCGATGATTAAGCATACTTCGGACAGAAGTCTCACCAAGATAATCGTAAAAAATGCTTATCTCAGCTTGAAACCCCACAAAAACCAAGGTATCGCCGGTTCAGCATATCAAACGCACTGTGGAGTGATGAAAACACCAGATAACGTGTTTCTCGCATTAAATAGCTAGAAAAGTGCGATCTCGATGATTCTGCATACTTCGGACAGAAGTCTCACCAAGATTATCGCAGAAAATGCATATCTGAGCTTGAAACCTCACGAAAGCCAAGATATCGCTGGTTCTGCATATGAAACGCACTGTGGAGTGGCGAAAACACCAGATAACTTGTTTCTAGCATTAAATAGCTCGAAAAGAGCGATCTCGATGATTAAGCATACATCGGACAGAAGTCTCACCAAGATTATCGCAGAAAATGCATATCTCTGCTAGAAACCCCACGAAAACCAAGATATCTCCTGTTCTGCATATCCAACGAACTGTGGAGTGGTGAAAACCCCAGAAAACGTGTTTCTCGCATTAAATAGCTCGAATAGAGCGTTCTCGATGATTAAGCATACTTCGGACAGAAGTCTCACCAAGATTATCGTAAAAAATGCTTATCTCCGCTTGAAACCCCACAAAAACCAAGATATCGCCGGTTCTGCTTATCAAACGCACTGTGGAGTGGTGAAAACACCAGATAACGTGTTTCTCGCAATAAATAGCTCGAAAAGTGCGATCTCGATGATTCTGCATACTTCGGACAGAAGTCTCACCAAGATTATCGCAGAAAATGCATATCTGATCTTGAAACCCCACGAAAACCAAGATAACGCTGGTTCTGCATATCAAACGCACTGTGGAGTGGTGAAAACACCAGATAACCTGTTTCTCGCATTAAATAGCTCGAAAAGAGCGATCTCCATGGTTCTGCATACTTCGGACAGAAGTCTCACCAAGATTATCGCAGAAAATGCATATCTCAGCTTGAAACCCCACGAAAACCAAGATATCTCCGGTTCTGCATATCCAACGAACTGTGGAGTGGTTAAAACCCCAGAAAACGAGTTTCTCGCATTAAATAGCTCGAAAAGAGCGCTCTCGATGTTTCTGCATACTTCGTACAGATGTCTCACCAAGCTTATGGTAGAAAATGCATATCTCAGCTTGAAACCCGACGAAAACCAAAATATCTCCGGTTCTGCATATCCAACGCACTGTGGAGTGGTGAAAACACCAGATAACGTGTTTCTCGCATTAAATAGCTCAAAAAGAGCGATCTAGATGATTCAGCATACTTCGGACAGAAGTCTCACCATGATTATCGTAAAAAATGCATATCTCAGCTTGAAACCCCACGAAAACCAAGATATCTCCGGTTCTGCATATCCAACGAACTGTGGAGTGGTGAAAACCCCAGAAAACGAGTTTCTCGCATTAAATAGCTCGAAAAGAGCGATCTCGATGATTCTGCATACTTTGGACAGAACTCTCACCAAGATTATCGTAAAAAATGCATATCTCAGCTGAAACCCCACGAAAGCCAAGATATCGCTGGTTCTGCATATCAAACGCACTGTGGAGTGGTGAAAACACCAGATATGGTTTTTCTCGCATTAACCAGCTCGAAACGAGCGATCTCGATGATTCTGCATACTTCGGACAGAAGTCTCACCAAGATTATCGCAGAAAATGCATATCTCAGCTTGAAACCCCACGAAAACCAAGATATCTCCGGTTCTGCATATCCAACGAACTGTGGAGTGGTGAAAACCCCAGAAAACGAGTTTCTCGCATTAAATAACTCGAAAAGAGCGATCTCGATGATTCTGCATACTTCGGACAGAAGTCTCACCAAGATTATCGCAGAAAATGCATATCTGAGCTTGAAACCCCACGAAAACCAAGATAACGCTGGTTCTGCATATCAAACGCACTGTGGAGTGGTGAAAACACCAGATAACTTGTTTCTCGCATTAAATAGCTCGAAAAGAGCGATCTCGATGATTCTGCATACTTCGGACAGAAGTCTCACCAAGATTATCGCAGAAAATGCATATCTCAGCTTGAAACCCCACGAAAACCAAGATATCTCCGGTTCTGCATATCCAACGAACTGTGGAGTGGTGAAAACCCCAGAAAACGAGTTTCTCGCATTAAATAGCTCGAAAAGAGCGCTCTCGATGTTTCTGCATACTTCGTACAGATGTCTCACCAAGCTTATCGTAGAAAATGCATATCTCTGCTTGAAACCCGACGAAAACCAAGATATCGCTGGTACTGCATATCAAACGCTCTGTGGAGTGGTGAAAACACCAGATAACGTGTTTCTCGCATTAAATAGCTCGAAAAGAGCGATCTCGATGATTCTGCATACTTTGGACAGAAGTCTCACCAAGATTATCGTAAAAAATGCATATCTCAGCTGAAAACCCCACGAAAGCCAAGATATCGCTGGTTCTGCATATCAAACGCACTGTGGAGCGGTGAAAACACCAGATAACGTGTTTCTCGCATTAAATAGCTCGAAAAGAGCGATCTAGATGATTCTGCAAACTTCGGACATAAATCTCACCAAGATTATCGCAGTAAATGCATATCTCAGCTTGAAACCCCACGAAAACCAAGATATCGCTGGTACTGCATATCAAACGCTCTGTGGAGTGGTGAAAACACCAGATAACGTGTTTCTCGCATTAAATAGCTCGAAATGGGCGATCTCGATGATTCGGCATACTTCGGACAGAAGTCTCACCAAGATTATCGTAAAAAATGCATATCTCAGCTTGAAACCCCACGAAAACCTAGATATCGCCGGTTCTGCATATCAGACGCACTGTGGAGTGGTGACAACACCAGAAAACGTGTTACTCGAATTCACTAGCTCGAAAAGAGCGTTCTGGATGATTCTGCATACTTCTCATAGATGAAACACCAAGATTATCGCAGAGAATGCATATTTGAGCTGGAAACCCCACGAAAACCCAGATATCGCTGGTTCTGCTTATCAAACGCACTGTGGAGTGCTGAAAACACCAGATAACGTGTTTCTCGCATTGAACAGCTCGAAAAGAGCGATATCGATGATTCTGGATACTTCAGACAGAAGTCTCACCACGATTATCGTAAAAACTGCATATCTCAGCTTGAAACCCCACGAAAACCAAGATATCTCCGGTTGTGCACATCCAACGAACTGTGGTGTGGTGAAAACCCCAGAAAACGTGTTTCTCGCATTAAATAGCTCGAAAAGAGCGCACTTGATGTTTCTGCATACTTCGGACAGATGTTTCACCAAGAGTATCGTAGAAAATGCATATCTCATCTTGAAACCCGACGAAAACCAAACATCGCCGGTTCTGCATATCACACCAACTGTGGAGTGGTGAAAACACCAGACAACGTTTTTCTCGCATTAAATAGATCGAAAAGTGCGGTCTCGATGATTCTGCATACTTCTAACAGAAGTCTCACAATGATTATCGCAGAAAATGCATATCTCTGCTAGAAACCCCACGAAAACCAAACATCGCCGGTTCTGCATATCACACCAACTGTGGAGTGGTGAAAACACCAGACAACGTTTTTCTCGCATTAAATAGCTCGAACAGAGCGATCTCGATGATTAAGCATACTTCGGACAGAAGTCTCACCAAGATAATCGTAAAAAATGCTTATCTCAGCTTGAAACCCCACAAAAACCAAGGTATCGCCGGTTCAGCATATCAAACGCACTGTAGAGTGATGAAAACACCAGATAACGTGTTTCTCGCATTAAATAGCTCGAAAAGTGCGATCTCGATGATTCTGCATACTTCGGACAGAAGTCTCACCAAGATTATCGCAGAAAATGCATATCTGAGCTTGAAACCTCACGAAAGCCAAGATATCGCTGGTTCTGCATATGAAACGCACTGTGGAGTGGCGAAAACACCAGATAACTTGTTTCTCGCATTAAATAGCTCGAAAAGAGCGATCTCGATGATTAAGCATACATCGGACAGAAGTCTCACCAAGATTATCGCAGAAAATGCATATCTCTGCTAGAAACCCCACGAAAACCAAGATATCTCCTGTTCTGCATATCCAACGAACTGTGGAGTGGTGAAAACCCCAGAAAACGTGTTTCTCGCATTAAATAGCTCGAATAGAGCGTTCTCGATGATTAAGCATACTTCGGACAGAAGTCTCACCAAGATTATCGTAAAAAATGCTTATCTCCGCTTGAAACCCCACAAAAACCAAGATATCGCCGGTTCTGCTTATCAAACGCACTGTGGAGTGGTGAAAACACCAGATAACGTGTTTCTCGCAATAAATAGCTCGAAAAGTGCGATCTCGATGATTCTGCATACTTCGGACAGAAGTCTCACCAAGATTATCGCAGAAAATGCATATCTGATCTTGAAACCCCACGAAAACCAAGATAACGCTGGTTCTGCATATCAAACGCACTGTGGAGTGGTGAAAACACCAGATAACCTGTTTCTCGCATTAAATAGCTCGAAAAGAGCGATCTCCATGGTTCTGCATACTTCGGACAGAAGTCTCACCAAGATTATCGCAGAAAATGCATATCTCAGCTTGAAACCCCACGAAAACCAAGATATCTCCTGTTCTGCATATCCAACGAACTGTGGAGTGGTTAAAACCCCAGAAAACGAGTTTCTCGCATTAAATAGCTCGAAAAGAGCGCTCTCGATGTTTCTGCATACTTCGTACAGATGTCTCACCAAGCTTATGGTAGAAAATGCATATCTCAGCTTGAAACCCGACGAAAACCAAAATATCTCCGGTTCTGCATATCCAACGCACTGTGGAGTGGTGAAAACACCAGATAACGTGTTTCTCGCATTAAATAGCTCAAAAAGAGCGATCTAGATGATTCAGCATACTTCGGACAGAAGTCTCACCATGATTATCGTAAAAAATGCATATCTCAGCTTGAAACCCCACGAAAACCAAGATATCTCCGGTTCTGCATATCCAACGAACTGTGGAGTGGTGAAAACCCCAGAAAACGAGTTTCTCGCATTAAATAACTCGAAAAGAGCGATCTCGATGATTCTGCATACTTCGGACAGAAGTCTCACCAAGATTATCGCAGAAAATGCATATCTGAGCTTGAAACCCCACGAAAACCAAGATAACGCTGGTTCTGCATATCAAACGCACTGTGGAGTGGTGAAACCACCAGATAACTTGTTTCTCGCATTAAATAGCTCGAAAAGAGCGATCTCGATGATTCTGCATACTTCGGACAGAAGTCTCACCAAGATTATCGCAGAAAATGCATATCTCAGCTGGAAACCCCACGAAAACCAAGATATCTCCGGTTCTGCATATCCAACGAACTGTGGAGTGGTGAAAACCCCAGAAAACGAGTTTCTCGCATTAAATAGCTCGAAAAGAGCGATCTCGATGATTCTGCATACTTTGGACAGAACTCTCACCAAGATTATCGTAAAAAATGCATATCTCAGCTGAAAACCCCACGAAAGCCAAGATATCGCTGGTTCTGCATATCAAACGCACTGTGGAGTGGTGAAAACACCAGATATGGTTTTTCTCGCATTAACCAGCTCTAAACGAGCGATCTCGATGATTCTGCATACTTCGGACAGAAGTCTCACCAAGATTATCGCAGAAAATGCATATCTGATCTTGAAACCCCACGAAAACCAAGATAACGCTGGTTCTGCATATCAAACGCACTGTGGAGTGGTGAAAACACCAGATAACTTGTTTCTCGCATTAAATAGCTCGAAAAGAGCGATCTCGATGATTCTGCATACTTCGGACAGAAGTCTCACCAAGATTATCGCAGAAAATGCATATCTCAGCTTGAAACCCCACGAAAACCAAGATATCTCCGGTTCTGCATATCCAACGAACTGTGCAGTGGTGAAAACCCCAGAAAACGAGTTTCTCGCATTAAATAGCTCGAAAAGAGCGCTCTCGATGTTTCTGCATACTTCGTACAGATGTCTCAACAAGCTTATGGTAGAAAATGCATATCTCAGCTTGAAACCCGATGAAAACCAAAATATCTCCGGTTCTGCATATCCAACGCACTGTGGAGTGGTGAAAACACCAGATAACGTGTTTCTCGCATTAAATAGCTCAAAAAGAGCGATCTAGATGATTCAGCATACTTCGGACAGAAGTCTCACCATGATTATCGTAAAAAATGCATATCTCAGCTTGAAACCCCACGAAAACCAAGATATCTCCGGTTCTGCATATCCAACGAACTGTGGAGTGGTGAAAACCCCAGAAAACGAGTTTCTCGCATTAAATAACTCGAAAAGAGCGATCTCGATGATTCTGCATACTTCGGACAGAAGTCTCACCAAGATTATCGCAGAAAATGCATATCTGAGCTTGAAACCCCACGAAAACCAAGATAACGCTGGTTCTGCATATCAAACGCACTGTGGAGTGGTGAAAACACCAGATAACTTGTTTCTCGCATTAAATAGCTCGAAAAGAGCGATCTCGATGATTCTGCATACTTCGGACAGAAGTCTCACCAAGATTATCGCAGAAAATGCATATCTCAGCTTGAAACCCCACGAAAACCAAGATATCTCCGGTTCTGCATATCCAACGAACTGTGGAGTGGTGAAAACCCCAGAAAACGAGTTTCTCGCATTAAATAGCTCGAAAAGAGCGCTCTCGATGTTTCTGCATACTTCGTACAGATGTCTCACCAAGCTTATCGTAGAAAATGCATATCTCTGCTTGAAACCCGACGAAAACTAAGATATCGCTGGTACTGCATATCAAACGCTCTGTTGAGTGGTGAAAACACCAGATAACGTGTTTCTCGCATTAAATAGCTCGAAAAGAGCGATCTCGATGATTCTGCATACTTTGGACAGAAGTCTCACCAAGATTATCGTAAAAAATGCATATCTCAGCTGAAAACCCCACGAAAGCCAAGATATCGCTGGTTCTGCATATCAAACGCACTGTGGAGTGGTGAGAACACCAGATATGGTTTTTCTCGCATAAACCAGCTCGAAAAGAGCGATCTCGATGATGCAGCATACTTCGGACAGAAGTCTCACCAAGATTATCGCAGAAAATGCATATCTCAGCTTGAAACCCCACGAAAACCAAGATATCTCCGGTTCTGCATATTCGACGAACTGAGGAGTGGTGAAAACCCCAGATAACGAGTTTCTCGCATTAAATAACTCGAAAAGAGCGCTCTCCATGTTTCTGCATACTTCGGACAGATGTCTCACCAAGCTTATCGTAGAAAATGCATATCTCAGCTTGAAACCCGACGAAAACCAAAATATCTCCGGTTCTGCATATCCAACGCACTGTAGAGTGGTGAAAACACCAGATAACGTGTTTCTCGCATTAAATAGCTCGAAAAGAGCGATCTAGATGATTCTGCATACTTCGGACATAAGTCTCACCAAGATTATCGCAGTAAATGCATATCTCAGCTTGAAACCCCACGAAAACCAAGATATCGCTGGTACTGCATATCAAACGCTCTGTGGAGTGGTGAAAACACCAGATAACGTGTTTCTCGCATTAAATAGCTCGAAATGGGCGATCTCGATGATTCGGCATACTTCGGACAGAAGTCTCACCAAGATTATCGTAAAAAATGCATATCTCAGCTTGAAACCACACGAAAACCAAGATATCTCCGGTTCTGCACATCCAACGAACTGTGGTGTGGTGAAAACCCCAGAAAACGTGTTTCTCGCATTAAATAGCTCGAAAAGAGCGCTCTTGATGTTTCTGCATACTTCGGACTGATGTTTCACCAAGAGTATCGTAGAAAATGCATATCTCAACTTGAAACCCGACGAAAACCAAACATCGCCGGTTCTGCATATCAAACCAACTGTGGAGTGGTGAAAACACCAGATAACGTGTTTCTCGCAATAAATAGCTCGAAAAGTGCGATCTCGATGATTAAGCATACTTCGGACAGAAGTCTCACCATGATTATCGTAAAAAATGCATATCTCAGCTGAAAACCCCACGAAAGCCAAGATATCGCTGGTTCTGCATATCAAACGCACTGTGGAGTGGTGAAAACACCAGATATGGTTTTTCTCGCATTAACCAGCTCGAAAAGAGCGATCTCGATGATGCAGCATACTTCGGACAGAAGTCTCACCAAGATTATCGCAGAAAATGCATATCTCAGCTTGAAACCCCACGAAAACCAAGATATCTCCGGTTCTGCATATCCAACGAACAGTGGAGTGGTGAAAACCCCAGATAACGAGTTTCTCGCATTAAATAACTCGAAAAGAGCGCTCTCGATGTTTCTGCATACTTCGGACAGATGTCTCACCAAGCTTATCGTAGAAAATGCATATCTCAGCTTGAAACCCGACGAAAACCAAAATATCTCCGGTTCTGCATATCCAACGCACTGTAGAGTGGTGAAAACACCAGATAACGTGTTTCTCGCATTAAATAGCTCGAAAGGAGCGATCTCGATGATTCTGCATACTTCGGACAGAAGCTTCACCAAGATTATCGTAAAAAATGCATATCTCAGCTTGAAACCCCACGAAAACCCAGATATCGCTGGTTCTGCATATCAAACGCACTGTGGAGCGGTGAAAACACCAGATAACGTGTTTCTCGCATTAAATAGCTCGAAAAGAGCGATCTAGATGATTCTGCAAACTTCGGACATAAGTCTCACCAAGATTATCGCAGTAAATGCATATCTCAGCTTGAAACCCCACGAAAACCAAGATATCGCTGGTACTGCATATCAAACGCTCTGTGGAGTGGTGAAAACACCAGATAACGTGTTTCTCGCATTAAATAGCTCGAAATGGGCGATCTCGATGATTCGGCATACTTCGGACAGAAGTCTCACCAAGATTATCGTAAAAAATGCATATCTCAGCTTGAAACCCCACGAAAACCTAGATATCGCCGGTTCTGCATATCAGACGCACTGTGGAGTGGTGACAACACCAGAAAACGTGTTACTCGAATTCACTAGCTCGAAAAGAGCGTTCTGGATGATTCTGCATACTTCTCATAGATGAAACACCAAGATTATCGCAGAGAATGCATATTTGAGCTGGAAACCCCACGAAAACCCAGATATCGCTGGTTCTGCTTATCAAACGCACTGTGGAGTGCTGAAAACACCAGATAACGTGTTTCTCGCATTGAACAGCTCGAAAAGAGCGATATCGATGATTCTGGATACTTCGGACAGAAGTCTCACCACGATTATCGTAAAAACTGCATATCTCAGCTTGAAACCCCACGAAAACCAAGATATCTCCGGTTGTGCACATCCAACGAACTGTGGTGTCGTGAAAACCCCAGAAAACGTGTTTCTCGCATTAAATAGCTCGAAAAGAGCGCTCTTGATGTTTCTGCATACTTCGGACAGATGTTTCACCAAGAGTATCGTAGAAAATGCATATCTCATCTTGAAACCCGACGAAAACCAAACATCGCCGGTTCTGCATATCACACCAACTGTGGAGTGGTGAAAACACCAGACAACGTTTTTCTCGCATTAAATAGATCGAAAAGTGCGGTCTCGATGATTCTGCATACTTCTAACAGAAGTCTCACAATGATTATCGCAGAAAATGCATATCTCTGCTAGAAACCCCACGAAAACCAAACATCGCCGGTTCTGCATATCAAACCAACTGTGGAGTGGTGAAAACACCAGACAACGTTTTTCTCGCATTAAATAGATCGAAAAGTGCGGTCTCGATGATTCTGCATACTTCTAACAGAAGTCTCACCATGATTATCGCTGAAAATGCATATCTCTGCTAGAAACCCCACGAAAACCAAGATATCTCCTGTTCTGCATATCCAACGAACTGTGGAGTGGTGAAAACCCCAGAAAACGTGTTTCTCGCATTAAATAGCTCGAAAAGAGCGATATCGATGATTCTGGATACTTCTAACAGAAGTCTCACCATGATTATCGCAGAAAATACATATCTCTGCTAGAAACCCCACGAAAACCAAGATATCTCCTGTTGTGCATATCCAACGAACTGTGGAGTGGTGAAAACCCCAGAAAACGTGTTTCTCGCATTAAATAGCTCGAAAAGAGCGATATCGATGATTCTGGATACTTCGGACAGAAGTCTCACCACGATTATCGTAAAAACTACATATCTCAGCTTGAAACCCCACGAAAACCAAGATATCTCCGGTTGTTCACATCCAACGAACTGTGGTGTGGTGAAAACCCCAGAAAACGTGTTTCTCGCATTAAATAGCTCGAAAAGAGCGCTCTTGATGTTTCTGCATACTTCGGACAGATGTTTCACCAAGAGTATCGTAGAAAATGCATATCTCAGCTTGAAACCCCACGAAAACCAAGATATCTCCGGTTGTGCACATCCAACGAACTGTGGTGTGGTGAAAACCCCAGAAAACGTGTTTCTCGCATTAAATAGCTCGAAACGAGCGATCTAGATGATTCTGCATACTTCTGACTGAAGTCTCACCAAGGTTATCGCAGAAAATGCATATCTCTGCTTGAAACCCCACGAATACCACGATATCGCCGGTTCTGCATATCAAACGCCCTGTGGAGTGATGAAAACACCAGATAACGTGTTTCTCGCATCAAATAACTCGAATAGAGCGATCTCGATGATTCTGCATACTTCTAATTGAAGTCTCACCAATAATGTCGCAGAAAATGCATATCTCAGCTTGAAACCCGACCGAAACCAAGGTATCTCCGTTTCTGCATGTCAAACGTACTGTGGAGTGGTCAAAACACCAGAAAACTTGTTTTTGCGCATTAAATAGCTCGAAACGAGCGATCTAGATGATTCTGCATACTTCTGACTGAAGTCTCACCAAGGTTATCGCAGAAAATGCATATCTCTGCTTGAAACCCCACGAAAACGAAGATATCACCGGTTCTGCATATCCACCGAACTGTGGTGCGGTGAAAACCCCAGAAAACGTGTTTCTCGTATTAAATAGCTCGAAAAGAGCGCTCTCGATGTTTCTGCATACTTCTGACTGAAGTCTCACCAATATTATCGCAGAAAATGCATATCTCAGCTTGAAACCTCACGAAAATCAAGATATCCCCGGTTCTGCATATCAAACGCACTGTGGAGTGGTGAAAACACCAGATAACGTGTTTCTCGCATTAAATAGCTCGAATGGAGCGATCTCGATGATTAAGCATACTTCGGACAGAAGTCTCACCAAGATTATCGTAAAAAATGCTTATCTCAGCTTGAAACCCCACAAAAACCAAGATATCGCTGGTTCTTCATATCATGCGCACTGTGGAGTGGTGAAAACACCAGATAACTTGTTTCTCGCATTAAATAGCTCGAAAAGAGCGATCTCGATGATTCTGCATACTTCGGACAGAAGTCTCACCAAGATTATCGCAGGAAATGCATATCTCAGATGGAAACCCCACGAAAACCAAGATATCGCCGGTTCTGCATATCAAACGCCCTGTGGAGTGATGAAAACACCAGATAACGTGTTTCTCGCATCAAATAGCTCGAATAGAGGGATCTCGATGATTCTGCATACTTCTAACTGAAGTCTCACCAATATTATCGCAGAAAATGCATATCTCAGCTTGAAACCCGACCGAAACCAAGGTATCTCCGTTTCTGCATGTCAAACGTACTGTGGAGTGGTGAAAACACCAGATAACTTGTTTCTCGCATTAAATAGCTCGAAAAGAGCGATCTCGATGATTCTGCATACTTCGGACAGAAGTCTCACCAAGATTATCGCAGAAAATGCATATCTCAGCTTGAAACCCCACGAAAACCAAGATATCTCCGGTTCTGCATATCCAACGAACAGTGGAGTGGTGAAAACCCCAGAAAACGAGTTTCTCGCATTAAATAGCTCGAAAAGAGCGCTCTCGATGTTTCTGCATACTTCGTACAGATGTCTCACCAAGCTTATCGTAGAAAATGCATATCTCTGCTTGAAACCGGACGAAAACCAAGATATCGCTGGTACTGCATATCAAACGCTCTGTGGAGTGGTGAAAACACCAGATAACGTGTTTCTCGCATTAAATAGCTCGAAAGGAGCGATCTCGATGATTCTGCATACTTTGGACAGAAGTCTCACCAAGATTATCGTAAAAAATGCATATCTCAGCTGAAAACCCCACGAAAGCCAAGATATCGCTGGTTCTGCATATCAAACGCACTGTGGAGTGGTGAAAACACCAGATATGGTTTTTCTCGCATTAACCAGCTCGAAAAGAGCGATCTCGATGATGCAGCATACTTCGGACAGAAGTCTCACCAAGATTATCGCAGAAAATGCATATCTCAGCTTGAAACCCCACGAAAACCAAGATATCTCCGGTTCTGCATATCCAACGAACAGTGGAGTGGTGAAAACCCCAGATAACGAGTTTCTCGCATTAAATAACTCGAAAAGAGCGATCTCGACGATTCTGCATACTTCGGACAGAAGTTTCACCAAGATTATCGTAAAAAATGCATATCTCAGCTTGAAACCCCACGAAAACCCAGATATCGCTGGTTCTGCATATCAAACGCACTGTGGAGCGGTGAAAACACCAGATAACGTGTTTCTCGCATTAAATAGCTCGAAAAAAACGATCTAGATGATTCTGCATACTTCGGACATAAGTCTCACCAAGATTATCGCAGTAAATGCATGTCTCAGCTTGAAACCCCACGAAAACCAAGATATCGCTGGTACTGCATATCAAACGCTCTGTGGAGTGGTGAAAACACCAGATAACGTGTTTCTCGCATTAAATAGCTCGAAATGGGCGATCTCGATGATTCGGCATACTTCGGACAGAAGTCTCACCAAGATTATCGTAAAAAATGCATATCTCAGCTTGAAACCACACGAAAACCAAGATATCTCCGGTTCTGCACATCCAACGAACTGTGGTGTGGTGAAAACCCCAGAAAACGTGTTTCTCGCATTAAATAGCTCGAAAAGAGCGCTCTTGATGTTTCTGCATACTTCGGACTGATGTTTCACCAAGAGTATCGTTGAAAATGCATATCTCAACTTGAAACCCGACGAAAACCAAACATCGCCGGTTCTGCATATCAAACCAACTGTGGAGTGGTGAAAACACCAGACAACGTTTTTCTCGCATTAAATTGCACGAAACGAGCGATCTCGATGATTAAGCATACTTCGGACAGAAGTCTCACCATGATTATCGTAAAAAATGCATATCTCAGCTGAAAACCCCACGAAAGCCAAGATATCGCTGGTTCTGCATATCAAACGCACTGTGGAGTGGTGAAAACACCAGATATGGTTTTTCTCGCATTAACCAGCTCGAAAAGAGCGATCTCGATGATGCAGCATACTTCGGACAGAAGTCTCACCAAGATTATCGCAGAAAATGCATATCTCAGCTTGAAACCCCACGAAAACCAAGATATCTCCGGTTCTGCATATCCAACGAACAGTGGAGTGGTGAAAACCCCAGATAACGAGTTTCTCGCATTAAATAACTCGAAAAGAGCGCTCTCGATGTTTCTGCATACTTCGGACAGATGTCTCACCAAGCTTATCGTAGAAAATGCATATCTCAGCTTGAAACCCGACGAAAACCAAAATATCTCCGGTTCTGCATATCCAACGCACTGTAGAGTGGTGAAAACACCAGATAACGTGTTTCTCGCATTAAATAGCTCGAAACGAGCGATCTCGATGATTCTGCATACTTCGGACAGAAGTTTCACCAAGATTATCGTAAAAAATGCATATCTCAGCTTGAAACCCCACGAAAACCCAGATATCGCTGGTTCTGCATATCAAACGCACTGTGGAGCGGTGAAAACACCAGATAACGTGTTTCTCGCATTAAATAGCTCGAAAAGAGCGATCTAGATGATTCTGCAAACTTCGGACATAAGTCTCACCAAGATTATCGCAGTAAATGCATATCTCAGCTTGAAACCCCACGAAAACCAAGATATCGCTGGTACTGCATATCAAACGCTCTGTGGAGTGGTGAAAACACCAGATAACGTGTTTCTCGCATTAAATAGCTCGAAATGGGCGATCTCGATGATTCGGCATACTTCGGACAGAAGTCTCACCAAGATTATCGTAAAAAATGCATATCTCAGCTTGAAACCCCACGAAAACCTAGATATCGCCGGTTCTGCATATCAGACGCACTGTGGAGTGGTGACAACACCAGAAAACGTGTTACTCGAATTCACTAGCTCGAAAAGAGCGTTCTGGATGATTCTGCATACTTCTCATAGATGAAACACCAAGATTATCGCAGAGAATGCATATTTGAGCTGGAAACCCCACGAAAACCCAGATATCGCTGGTTCTGCTTATCAAACGCACTGTGGAGTGCTGAAAACACCAGATAACGTGTTTCTCGCATTGAACAGCTCGAAAAGAGCGATATCGATGATTCTGGATACTTCGGACAGAAGTCTCACCACGATTATCGTAAAAACTGCATATCTCAGCTTGAAACCCCACGAAAACCAAGATATCTCCGGTTGTGCACATCCAACGAACTGTGGTGTCGTGAAAACCCCAGAAAACGTGTTTCTCGCATTAAATAGCTCGAAAAGAGCGCTCTTGATGTTTCTGCATACTTCGGACAGATGTTTCACCAAGAGTATCGTAGAAAATGCATATCTCATCTTGAAACCCGACGAAAACCAAACATCGCCGGTTCTGCATATCACACCAACTGTGGAGTGGTGAAAACACCAGACAACGTTTTTCTCGCATTAAATAGATCGAAAAGTGCGGTCTCGATGATTCTGCATACTTCTAACAGAAGTCTCACAATGATTATCGCAGAAAATGCATATCTCTGCTAGAAACCCCACGAAAACCAAACATCGCCGGTTCTGCATATCAAACCAACTGTGGAGTGGTGAAAACACCAGACAACGTTTTTCTCGCATTAAATAGATCGAAAAGTGCGGTCTCGATGATTCTGCATACTTCTAACAGAAGTCTCACCATGATTATCGCTGAAAATGCATATCTCTGCTAGAAACCACACGAAAACCAAGATATCTCCTGTTCTGCATATCCAACGAACTGTGGAGTGGTGAAAACCCCAGAAAACGTGTTTCTCGCATTAAATAGCTCGAAAAGAGCGATATCGATGATTCTGGATACTTCTAACAGAAGTCTCACCATGATTATCGCAGAAAATACATATCTCTGCTAGAAACCCCACGAAAACCAAGATATCTCCTGTTGTGCATATCCAACGAACTGTGGAGTGGTGAAAACCCCAGAAAACGTGTTTCTCGCATTAAATAGCTCGAAAAGAGCGATATCGATGATTCTGGATACTTCGGACAGAAGTCTCACCACGATTATCGTAAAAACTACATATCTCAGCTTGAAACCCCACGAAAACCAAGATATCTCCGCTTGTTCACATCCAACGAACTGTGGTGTGGTGAAAACCCCAGAAAACGTGTTTCTCGCATTAAATAGCTCGAAAAGAGCGCTCTTGATGTTTCTGCATACTTCGGACAGATGTTTCACCAAGAGTATCGTAGAAAATGCATATCTCAGCTTGAAACCCCACGAAAACCAAGATATCTCCGGTTGTGCACATCCAACGAACTGTGGTGTGGTGAAAACCCCAGAAAACGTGTTTCTCGCATTAAATAGCTCGAAACGAGCGATCTAGATGATTCTGCATACTTCTGACTGAAGTCTCACCAAGGTTATCGCAGAAAATGCATATCTCTGCTGGAAACCCCACGAATACCACGATATCGCCGGTTCTGCATATCAAACGCCCTGTGGAGTGATGAAAACACCAGATAACGTGTTTCTCGCATCAAATAACTCGAATAGAGCGATCTCGATGATTCTGCATACTTCTAATTGAAGTCTCACCAATAATGTCGCAGAAAATGCAAATCTCAGCTTGAAACCCGACCGAAACCAAGGTATCTCCGTTTCTGCATGTCAAACGTACTGTGGTGTGGTCAAAACACCAGAAAACTTGTTTTTGCGCATTAAATAGCTCGAAACGAGCGATCTAGATGATTCTGCATACTTCGGACTGAAGTCTCACCAAGGTTATCGCAGAAAATGCATATCTCTGCTTGAAACCTCACGAAAATCAAGATATCCCCGGTTCTGCATATCAAACGCACTGTGGAGTGGTGAAAACACCAGATAACGTGTTTCTCGCATTAAATAGCTCGAATGGAGCGATCTCGATGATTAAGCATACTTCGGACAGAAGTCTCACCAAGATTATCGTAAAAAATGCTTATCTCAGCTTGAAACCCCACAAAAACCAAGATATCGCTGGTTCTTCATATCATGCGCACTGTGGAGTGGTGAAAACACCAGATAACTTGTTTCTCGCATTAAATAGCTCGAAAAGAGCGATCTCGATGATTCTGCATACTTCGGACAGAAGTCTCACCAAGATTATCGCAGGAAATGCATATCTCAGATGGAAACCCCACGAAAACCAAGATATCGCCGGTTCTGCATATCAAACGCCCTGTGGAGTGATGAAAACACCAGATAACGTGTTTCTCGCATCAAATAGCTCGAATAGAGCGATCTCGATGATTCTGCATACTTCTAACTGAAGTCTCACCAATATTATCGCAGAAAATGCATATCTCAGCTTGAAACCCGACCGAAACCAAGGTATCTCCGTTTCTGCATGTCAAACGTACTGTGGAGTGGTGAAAACACCAGATAACTTGTTTCTCGCATTAAATAGCCCGAAAAGAGCGATCTCGATGATTCTGCATACTTCGGACAGAAGTCTCACCAAGATTATCGCAGAAAATGCATATCTCAGCTTGAAACCCCACGAAAACCAAGATATCTCCGGTTCTGCATATCCAACGAACAGTGGAGTGGTGAAAACCCCAGAAAACGAGTTTCTCGCATTAAATAGCTCGAAAAGAGCGCTCTCGATGTTTCTGCATACTTCGTACAGATGTCTCACCAAGCTTATCGTAGAAAATGCATATCTCTGCTTGAAACCGGACGAAAACCAAGATATCGCTGGTTCTGCATATCAAACGCACTGTGGAGTGGTGAAAACACCAGATATGGTTTTTCTCGCATTAACCAGCTCGAAAAGAGCGATCTCGATGATGCAGCATACTTCGGACAGAAGTCTCACCAAGATTATCGCAGAAAATGCATATCTCAGCTTGAAACCCCACGAAAACCAAGATATCTCCGGTTCTGCATATCCAACGAACAGTGGAGTGGTGAAAACCCCAGATAACGAGTTTCTCGCATTAAATAACTCGAAAAGAGCGATCTCGACGATTCTGCATACTTCGGACAGAAGTTTCACCAAGATTATCGTAAAAAATGCATATCTCAGCTTGAAACCCCACGAAAACCCAGATATCGCTGGTTCTGCATATCAAACGCACTGTGGAGCGGTGAAAACACCAGATAACGTGTTTCTCGCATTAAATAGCTCGAAAAAAACGATCTAGATGATTCTGCATACTTCGGACATAAGTCTCACCAAGATTATCGCAGTAAATGCATGTCTCAGCTTGAAACCCCACGAAAACCAAGATATCGCTGGTACTGCATATCAAACGCTCTGTGGAGTGGTGAAAACACCAGATAACGTGTTTCTCGCATTAAATAGCTCGAAATGGGCGATCTCGATGATTCGGCATACTTCGGACAGAAGTCTCACCAAGATTATCGTAAAAAATGCATATCTCAACTTGAAACCCCACGAAAACCAAGATATCGCCGGTTCTGCATATCAGACGCACTGTGGAGTGGTGACAACACCAGAAAACGTGTTACTCGAATTCACTAGCTCGAAAAGAGCGTTCTGGATGATTCTGCATACTTCTCATAGATGAAACACCAAGATTATCGCAGAGAATGCATATTTGAGCTGGAAACCCCACGAAAACCCAGATATCGCTGGTTCTGCTTATCAAACGCACTGTGGAGTGCTGAAAACACCAGATAACTTGTTTCTCGCATTGAACAGCTCGAAAAGAGCGATATCGATGATTCTGGATACTTCGGACAGAAGTCTCACCACGATTATCGTAAAAACTGCATATCTCAGCTTGAAACCCCACGAAAACCAAGATATCTCCGGTTGTGCACATCCAACGAACTGTGGTGTGGTGAAAACCCCAGAAAACGTGTTTCTCGCATTAAATAGCTCGAAAAGAGCGCTCTTGATGTTTCTGCATACTTCGGACAGATGTTTCACCAAGAGTATCGTAGAAAATGCATATCTCAACTTGAAACCCGACGAAAACCAAACATCGCCGGTTCTGCATATCAAACCAACTGTGGAGTGGTGAAAACACCAGACAACGTTTTTCTCGCATTAAATAGATCGAAAAGTGCGGTCTCGATGATTCTGCATACTTCTAACAGAAGTCTCACCATGATTATCGCAGAAAATGCATATCTCTGCTAGAAACCCCACGAAAACCAAGATATCTCCTGTTCTGCATATCCAACGAACTGTGGAGTGGCGAAAACCCCAGAAAACGTGTTTCTCGCATTAAATAGCTCGAAAAGGGCGCTCTTGATGTTTCTGCATACTTCGGACAGATGTTTCACCACGAGTATAGTAGAAAATGCATATCTCAACTTGAAACCCGACGAAAACCAAACATCGCCGGTTCTGCATATCAAACCAACTGTGGAGTGGTGAAAACACCAGACAACGTTTTTCTCGCATTAAATAGATCGAAAAGTGCGGTCTCGATGATTCTGCATACTTCGGACAGAAGTCTTACCATGATTATCGTAAAAACTGCATATCTCAGCTTGAATCCCCACGAAAACCAAACATCGCCGGTTCTGCATATCAAACGCCCTGTGGAGTGATGAAAAGACCAGATAACGTGTTTCTCGCATCAAATAGCTCGAATAGAGCGATCTCGATGATTCTGCATACTTCTAACTGAAGTCTCACCAATATTATCGCAGAAAATGCATATCTCAGCTTGAAACCCGACCGAAACCAAGGTATCTCCGTCTCTGCATGTCAAACGTACTGTGGAGTGGTCAAAACACCAGAAAACTTGTTTTTGCGCATTAAATAGCTCGAAACGAGCGATCTAGATGATTCTGCATACTTCTGACTGAAGTCTCACCAAGGTTATCGCAGAAAATGCATATCTCTGCTTGAAACCCCACGAATACCACGATATCGCCGGTTCTGCATATCAAACGCCCTGTGGAGTGATGAAAACACCAGATAACGTGTTTCTCGCATCAAATAACTCGAATAGAGCGATCTCGATGATTCTGCATACTTCTAATTGAAGTCTCACCAATAATGTCGCAGAAAATGCATATCTCAGCTTGAAACCCGTACGAAACCAAGGTATCTCCGTTTCTGCATGTCAAACGTACTGTGGAGTGGTCAAAACACCAGAAAACTTGTTTTTGCGCATTAAATAGCTCGAAACGAGCGATCTAGATGATTCTGCATACTTCTGACTGAAGTCTCACCAAGGTTATCGCAGAAAATGCATATCTCTGCTTGAAACCTCACGAAAATCAAGATATCCCCGGTTCTGCATATCAAACGCACTGTGGAGTGGTGAAAACACCAGATAACGTGTTTCTCGAATTAAATAGCTCGAATGGAGCGATCTCGATGATTAAGCATACTTCGGACAGAAGTCTCACCAAGATTATCGTAAAAAATGCTTATCTCAGCTTGAAACCCCACAAAAACCAAGATATCGCTGGTTCTTCATATCATGCGCACTGTGGAGTGGTGAAAACACCAGATAACTTGTTTCTCGCATTAAATAGCTCGAAAAGAGCGATCTCGATGATTCTGTATACTTCGGACAGAAGTCTCACCAAGATTATCGCAGGAAATGCATATCTCAGATGGAAACCCCACGAAAACCAAGATATCGCCGGTTCTGCATATCAAACGCCCTGTGGAGTGATGAAAACAACAGATAACGTGTTTCTCGCATCAAATAGCTCGAATAGAGCGATCTCGATGATTCTGCATACTTCTAACTGAAGTCTCACCAATATTATCGCAGAAAATGCATATCTCAGCTTGAAACCCGACCCAAACCAAGGTATCTCCGTTTCTGCATGTCAAACGTACTGTGGAGTGGTGAAAACACCAGATAACTTGTTTCTCGCATTAAATAGCTCGAAAAGAGCGATCTCGATGATTCTGCATACTTCTAACTGAAGTCTCACCAATATTATCGCAGAAAATGCATATCTCAGCTTGAAACCCGACCCAAACCAAGGTATCTCCGTTTCTGCATGTCAAACGTACTGTGGAGTGGTGAAAACACCAGATAACTTGTTTCTCGCATCAAATAGCTCGAATAGAGCGATCTCGATGTTTCTGCATACTTCGTACAGATGTCTCACCAAGCTGATCGTAGAAAATGCATATCTCTGCTTGAAACCGGACGAAAACCAAGATATCGCTGGTACTGCATATCAAACGCTCTGTGGAGTGGTGAAAACACCAGATAACGTGTTTCTCGCATTAAATAGCTCGAAAAGAGCGATCTCGATGATTCTGCATACTTTGGACAGAAGACTCACCAAGATTATCGTAAAAAATGCATATCTCAGCTGAAAACCCCACGAAAGCCAAGATATCGCTGGTTCTGCATATCAAACGCACTGTGGAGTGGTGAAAACACCAGATATGGTTTTTCTCGCATTAACCAGCTCGAAAAGAGCGATCTCGATGATGCAGCATACTTCGGACAGAAGTCTCACCAAGATTATCGCAGAAATTGCATATCTCAGCTTGAAACCCCACGAAAACCAAGATATCTCCGGTTCTGCATATCCAACGAACAGTGGAGTGGTGAAAACCCCAGATAACGAGTTTCTCGCATTAAATAACTCGAAAAGAGCGATCTCGATGATTCTGCATACTTCGGACAGAAGTTTCACCAAGATTATCGTAAAAAATGCATATCTCAGCTTGAAACCCCACGAAAACCCAGATATCGCTGGTTCTGCATATCAAACGCACTGTGGAGCGGTGAAAACACCAGATAACGTGTTTCTCGCATTAAATAGCTCGAAAAAAACGATCTAGATGATTCTGCATACTTCGGACATAAGTCTCACCAAGATTATCGCAGTAAATGCATATCTCAGCTTGAAACCCCACGAAAACCAAGATATCGCTGGTACTGCATATCAAACGCTCTGTGGAGTGGTGAAAACACCAGATAACGTGTTTCTCGCATTAAATAGCTCGAAATGGGCGATCTCGATGATTCGGCATACTTCGGACAGAAGTCTCACCAAGATTATCGTAAAAAATGCATATCTCAGCTTGAAACCCCACGAAAACCAAGATATCGCCGGTTCTGCATATCAGACGCACTGTGGAGTGGTGACAACACCAGAAAACGTGTTACTCGAATTCACTAGCTCGAAAAGAGCGTTCTGGATGATTCTGCATACTTCTCATAGATGAAACACCAAGATTATCGCAGAGAATGCATATTTGAGCTGGAAACCCCACGAAAACCCAGATATCGCTGGTTCTGCTTATCAAACGCACTGTGGAGTGCTGAAAACACCAGATAACGTGTTTCTCGCATTGAACAGCTCGAAAAGAGCGATATCGATGATTCTGGATACTTCGGACAGAAGTCTCACCACGATTATCGTAAAAACTGCATATCTCAGCTTGAAACCCCACGAAAACCAAGATATCTCCGGTTGTGCACATCCAACGAACTGTGGTGTGGTGAAAACCCCAGAAAACGTGTTTCTCGCATTAAATAGCTCGAAAAGAGCGCTCTTGATGTTTCTGCATACTTCGGACAGATGTTTCACCAAGAGTATCGTAGAAAATGCATATCTCAACTTGAAACCCGACGAAAACCAAACATCGCCGGTTCTGCATATCACACCAACTGTGGAGTGGTGAAAACACCAGACAACGTTTTTCTCGCATTAAATAGATCCAAAAGTGCGGTCTCGATGATTCTGCATACTTCTAACAGAAGTCTCACCATGATTATCGCAGAAAATGCATATCTCTGCTAGAAACCCCACGAAAACCAAGATATCTCCTGTTCTGCATATCCAACGAACTGTGGAGTGGCGAAAACCCCAGAAAACGTGTTTCTCGCATTAAATAGCTCGAAAACAGCGCTCTTGATGTTTCTGCATACTTCGGACAGATGTTTCACCACGAGTATAGTAGAAAATGCATATCTCAACTTGAAACCCGACGAAAACCAAACATCGCCGGTTCTGCATATCAAACCAACTGTGGAGTGGTGAAAACACCAGACAACGTTTTTCTCGCATTAAATAGATTGAAAAGTGCGGTCTCGATGATTCTGCATACTTCTAACAGAAGTCTCACCATGATTATCGCAGAAAATGCATATCTCTGCTAGAAACCCCACGAAAACCAAGATATCTCCTGTTCTGCATATCCAACGAACTGTGGAGTGGTGAAAACCCCAGAAAACGTGTTTCTCGCATTAAATAGCTCGAAAAGTACGATCTCGATGATTCTGCATACTTCGGACAGAAGTCTCACCAAGATTATCGCAGAAAATGCATATCTGAGCTTGAAACCCCACGAAAACCAAGATATCGCTGGTTCTGCATATCAAACGCACTGTGGAGTGGAGAAAACCCCAGAAAACGAGTTTCTCGCATTAAATAGTTCGAAAAGAGCGCTCTCGATGTTTCTGCATACTTCGGACAGATGTCTCACCAAGCTTATCGTAGAAAATGCATATCTCAGCTTGAAACCCCACGAAAACCAAGATATCTCCGGTTCTGCACATCCAACGAACTGTGGTGTGGTGAAAACCCCAGAAAATGTGTTTCTCGCATTAAATAGCTCGAAAAGAGCGCTCTTGATGATTCTGCATACTTCTCATAGATGAAACACCACGATTATCGCAGAAAATGCATATTTGAGCTGGAAACCCCACGAAAACCCAAACATCGCCGGTTCTGCATATCAAACCCACTGTGGAGTGCTGAAAACACCAGATAACGTGTTTCTCGCATTGAATAGCTCGAAAAGAGCGATATCGATGATTCTGCATACTTCGGACAGAAGTCTCACCAAGATTATCGCAGATAATGCAGATCTGAGCTTGAAACCCCACGAAAACCAAGATATCGCTGGTTCTGCATATCAAACGCACTGTGGAGTGGAGAAAACCCCAGAAAACGAGTTTCTCGCATTAAATAGTTCGAAAAGAGCGCTCTCGATGTTTCTGCATACTTCGGACAGATGTTCCACCAAGAGTATCGTAGAAAATGCATATCTCAACTTGAAACCCGACGAAAACCAAACATCGCCGGTTCTGCATATCAAACCAACTGTGGAGTGGTGAAAACACCAGACAACGTTTTTCTCGCATTAAATAGCTCGAAAAGAGCGATCTCGATGATTCTGCATACTTCGGACAGAAGTCTCACCATGATTATCGTAAAAAATGCATATCTCAGCTTGAAACCCGACGAAAACCAAAATATCTCCGGTTCTGCATATCCAACGCACTGTGGAGTGGTGAAAACACCAGATAACGTGTTTCTCGCATTAAATACCTCGAAAAGAGCGATCTAGATGATTCAGCACACTTCGGACAGAAGTCTCACCATGATTATCGTAAAAAATGCATATCTCAGCTTGAAACCCGACGAAAACCAAAATATCTCCGGTTCTGCATATCCAACACACTGTGGAGTGGTGAAAACACCAGATAACGTGTTTCTCGCATTAAATAGCTCGAAAAGAGCGATCTAGATGATTCAGCACACTTCGGACAGAAGTGTCACCATGATTATCGTAAAAACTCCATATCTCAGCTTCAATCCCCACGAAAACCAGGATATCGCAAGTTCTGCTTATCAAACGCACTGTGGAGTGCTGAAAACACCAGATAACGTGTTTCTCGCATTAAATAGCTCGAATAGAGCAATCTCGATGATTAAGCATACTTCGGACAGAAGTCTCACCAAGATAATCGTAAAAAATGCTATCTCAGCTTGAAACCCGACGAAAACCAAAATATCTCCGGTTCTGCATATCCAACGCACTGTGGAGTGGTGAAAACACCAGATAACGTGTTTCTCGCATTAAATAGCTCGAAAAGAGCGATCTAGATGATTCAGCACACTTCGGACAGAAGTCTCACCATGATTATCGTAAAAAATGCATATCTCAGCTTGAAACCCCACGAAAACCAAGATATCTCCGGTTCTGCATATCCAACGAACTGTGGAGTGGTGAAAACCCCAGAAAACGAGTTTCTCGCATTAAATAGCTCGAAAAGAGCGCTCTCGATGTTTCTGCATACTTCGGACAGATGTCTCACCAAGATTATCGCAGAAAATGCACATCTCAGCTTGAAACCCCACGAAAACCAAGATATCTCCGGTTCTGCACATCCAACGAACTGTGGTGTGGTGGAAACCTCAGAAAATGTGTTTCTCGCATTAAATAGCTCGAAAAGAGCGCTCTTGATGATTCTGCATGCTTCTCATAGATGAAACACCATGATTATCGCAGCAAATGCATATTTGGGCTGGAAACCCCACGAAAACCCAAACATCGCCGGTTCTGCATATCAAACGCACTGTGGAGTGCTGAAAACACCAGATAACGTGTTTCTCGCATTGAATAGCTCGAAAAGAGCGATATCGATGATTCTGCATACTTCGGACAGAAGTCTCACCAAGATTATCGCAGAAAATGCAGATCTCAGCTTGAAACCCCACGAAAACCAAGATATCTCCTGTTCTGCATATCCAACGAACTGTGGAGTGGCGAAAACCCCAGAAAACGTGTTTCTCGCATTAAATAGCTCGAAAACAGCGCTCTTGATGTTTCTGCATACTTCGGACAGATGTTTCACCACGAGTATAGTAGAAAATGCATATCTCAACTTGAAACCCGACGAAAACCAAACATCGCCGGTTCTGCATATCAAACCAACTGTGGAGTGGTGAAAACACCAGACAACGTTTTTCTCGCATTAAATAGATTGAAAAGTGCGGTCTCGATGATTCTGCATACTTCTAACAGAAGTCTCACCATGATTATCGCAGAAAATGCATATCTCTGCTAGAAACCCCTCGAAAACCAAGATATCTCCTGTTCTGCATATCCAACGAACTGTGGAGTGGTGAAAACCCCAGAAAACGTGTTTCTCGCATTAAATAGCTCGAAAAGTACGATCTCGATGATTCTGCACACTTCGGACAGAAGTCTCACCAAGATTATCGCAGAAAATGCATATCTGAGCTTGAAACCCCACGAAAACCAAGATATCGCTGGTTCTGCATATCAAACGCACTGTGGAGTGGAGAAAACCCCAGAAAACGAGTTTCTCGCATTAAATAGTTCGAAAAGAGCGCTCTCGATGTTTCTGCATACTTCGGACAGATGTCTCACCAAGCTTATCGTAGAAAATGCATATCTCAGCATGAAACCCCACGAAAACCAAGATATCTCCGGTTCTGCACATCCAACGAACTGTGGTGTGGTGAAAACCCCAGAAAATGTGTTTCTCGCATTAAATAGCTCGAAAAGAGCGCTCTTGATGATTCTGCATACTTCTCATAGATGAAACACCACGATTATCGCAGAAAATGCATATTTGAGCTGGAAACCCCACGAAAACCCAAACATCGCCGGTTCTGCATATCAAACCCACTGTGGAGTGCTGAAAACACCAGATAACGTGTTTCTCGCATTGAATAGCTCGAAAAGAGCGATATCGATGATTCTGCATACTTCGGACAGAAGTCTCACCAAGATTATCGCAGATAATGCAGATCTGAGCTTGAAACCCCACGAAAACCAAGATATCGCTGGTTCTGCATATCAAACGCACTGTGGAGTGGAGAAAACCCCAGAAAACGAGTTTCTCGCATTAAATAGTTCGAAAAGAGCGCTCTCGATGTTTCTGCATACTTCGGACAGATGTCTCACCAAGATTATCGCAGAAAATGCATATCTGAGCTTGAAACCCCACGAAAACCAAGATATCGCTGGTTCTGCATATCAAACGCACTGTGGAGTGGAGAAAACCCCAGAAAACGAGTTTCTCGCATTAAATAGTTCGAAAAGAGCGCTCTCGATGTTTCTGCATACTTCGGACAGATGTCTCACCAAGCTTATCGTAGAAAATGCATATCTCAGCTTGAAACCCCACGAAAACCAAGATATCTCCGGTTCTGCACATCCAACGAACTGTGGTGTGGTGAAAACCCCAGAAAACGTGTTTCTCGCATTAAATAGCTCGAACAGAGCGCTCTTGATGTTTCTGCATACTTCGGACAGATGTTCCACCAAGAGTATCGTAGAAAATGCATATCTCAACTTGAAACCCGACGAAAACCAAACATCGCCGGTTCTGCATATCAAACCAACTGTGGAGTGGTGAAAACACCAGACAACGTTTTTCTCGCATTAAATAGCTCGAAAAGAGCGATCTCGATGATTCTGCATACTTCGGACAGAAGTCTCACCATGATTATCGTAAAAAATGCATATCTCAGCTTGAAACCCGACGAAAACCAAAATATCTCCGGTTCTGCATATCCAACGCACTGTGGAGTGGTGAAAACACCAGATAACGTGTTTCTCGCATTAAATACCTCGAAAAGAGCGATCTAGATGATTCAGCACACTTCGGACAGAAGTCTCACCATGATTATCGTAAAAAATGCATATCTCAGCTTGAAATCCCACGAAAACCAAGATATCTCCGGTTCTGCTTATCAAACGCACTGTGGAGTGCTGAAAACACCAGATAACGTGTTTCTCGCATTAAATAGCTCGAAAAGAGCGATCTCGATGATTCTGCATACTTCGGGCAGAAGTCTCACCAAGATTATCGTAAAAAATGCATATCTCAGCTTAAAACCCCACGAAGGCCAAGATATCGCTGGTTCTGCATATCAAACGCACTGTGGAGTGGTGAAAACACCAGAAAACGTGTTACTCGCATTAACCAGCTCGAAAAGAGCGATCTCGATGATTCTGCATACTTCGGACAGAAGTCTCACCATGATTATCGTAAAAAATGCATATCTCAGCTTGAAACCCGACGAAAACCAAAATATCTCCGGTTCTGCATATCCAACACACTGTGGAGTGGTGAAAACACCAGATAACGTGTTTCTCGCATTAAATAGCTCGAAAAGAGCGATCTAGATGATTCAGCACACTTCGGACAGAAGTGTCACCATGATTATCGTAAAAACTCCATATCTCAGCTTCAATCCCCACGAAAACCAGGATATCGCAAGTTCTGCTTATCAAACGCACTGTGGAGTGCTGAAAACACCAGATAACGTGTTTCTCGCATTAAATAGCTCGAATAGAGCAATCTCGATGATTAAGCATACTTCGGACAGAAGTCTCACCAAGATAATCGTAAAAAATGCTATCTCAGCTTGAAACCCGACGAAAACCAAAATATCTCCGGTTCTGCATATCCAACGCACTGTGGAGTGGTGAAAACACCAGATAACGTGTTTCTCGCATTAAATAGCTCGAAAAGAGCGATCTAGATGATTCAGCACACTTCGGACAGAAGTCTCACCATGATTATCGTAAAAAATGCATATCTCAGCTTGAAACCCCACGAAAACCAAGATATCTCCGGTTCTGCATATCCAACGAACTGTGGAGTGGTGAAAACCCCAGAAAACGAGTTTCTCGCATTAAATAGCTCGAAAAGAGCGCTCTCGATGTTTCTGCATACTTCGGACAGATGTCTCACCAAGATTATCGCAGAAAATGCACATCTCAGCTTGAAACCCCACGAAAACCAAGATATCTCCGGTTCTGCACATCCAACGAACTGTGGTGTGGTGGAAACCTCAGAAAATGTGTTTCTCGCATTAAATAGCTCGAAAAGAGCGCTCTTGATGATTCTGCATGCTTCTCATAGATGAAACACCATGATTATCGCAGCAAATGCATATTTGGGCTGGAAACCCCACGAAAACCCAAACATCGCCGGTTCTGCATATCAAACGCACTGTGGAGTGCTGAAAACACCAGATAACGTGTTTCTCGCATTGAATAGCTCGAAAAGAGCGATATCGATGATTCTGCATACTTCGGACAGAAGTCTCACCAAGATTATCGCAGAAAATGCAGATCTCAGCTTGAAACCCCACGAAAACCAAGATATCTCCGGTTCTGCATATCCAACGAACTGTGGAGTGGAGAAAACCCCAGAAAACGAGTTTCTCGCATTAAATAGCTCGAAAAGAGCGCTCTCGATGTTTCTGCATACTTCGGACAGATGTCTCACAAAGATTATCGCAGAAAATGCATATCTCAGCTTGAAACCCGACGAAAACCAAAATATCTCCGGTTCTGCATATCCATCGCACTGTGGAGTGGTGAAAACACCAGATAACGTGTTTCTCGCATTAAATAGCTCGAAAAGAGCGATCTAGATGATTCAGCATACTTCGGACAGAAGTCTCACCATGATTATCGTAAAAAATGCATATCTCAGCTTGAAACCCCAAGAAAACCAAGATATCGCTGGTTCTGCATATCAAACCCACTGTGGAGTGGTGAAAACACCAGATAACGTGTTTCTCGCATTAAATAGGTCGAAAAGAGCGATCTCGATGTTTCTGCATACTTCGGACAGAGGTCTCACCAAGATTATCGCAGAAAATGCATATCTCAGCTTGAAACCACACGAAAACCAAGATATCTCCGGTTCTGCATATCAAACGCACTGTGGAGTGGTGAACACACCAGATAACGTGTTTCTCGCATTAAATAGCTCGAAAAGAGCGATCTAGATGAATCAGCATACTTCGGACATAAGTCTCACCAAGATTATCGCAGTAAATGCATATCTCAGCTTGAAACCCCACGAAAACCAAGATATCGCTGGTACTGCATATCAAACGCTCTGTGGAGTGGTGAAAACACCAGATAACGTGTTTCTCGCATTAAATAGCTCGAAGTGGGCGATCTCGATGATTCTGCATACTTCGGACAGAAGTCTCACCAAGATTATCGTAAAAAATGCATATCTCAGCTTGAAACCCCACGAAAACCAAGATATCGCCGGTTCTGCATATCAGACGCACTGTGGAGTGGTGAAAACACCAGAAAAGGTGTTACTCGAATTCACTAGCTCGAAAAGAGCGTTCTGGATGATTCTGCATACTTCTCATAGATGAAACACCAAGATTAACGCAGAAAATGCATATTTGAGCTGGAAACCCCACGAAAACCAAGATATCGCCGGTTCTGCATATCAAGCGCAATGTGGAGTGGTGAAAACACCAGAAAACATGTTACTCGCATTAAATAGATGGAAACGAGCGATCTAGATGATTCTGCATACTTCTGACTGAAGTCTCACAATTATTATTGCACAAAATGCATATCTCAGCTTGAAACCTCACGAGAATCAAGATGTCGCCGGTTCTGTATATCAAACGCACTGTGGAGTGGTGAAAACAACCAGATAACGTGTATCTTGCTTTAAATAGCTCGAAAAGAGCGATCTAGATGATTCTGCATACTTCTGACAGAAGACTCACCAAGATTATCGCAGAAAATGCATATCTCAGCTGGAAACACCACGAAAATCAAGATATCGCCGGTTCTGCATATCAAACGCACTGTGGAATGTTGAAAACACCAGAAAATTTGTTTTGTTCGCATTAAATAGCTCGAAACCAGCGATCTAGATGATTCTGTATACTTCTGACTGAAGTCTCACCAAGATTATCGTTGAAAATGCATATCTCAGCTTGAAACCCCACGAAAACCAAGATATCTCCGGTTCTGCATATCCAACGAACTGTGGAGTGGTGAAAACCCCAGAAAACGAGTTTCTCGCATTAAATAGCTCGAAAAGAGCGCTCTCGATGTTTCTGCATACTTCGGACAGATGTCTCACCAAGATTATCGCAGAAAATGCACATCTCAGCTTGAAACCCCACGAAAACCAAGATATCTCCGGTTCTGCACATCCAACGAACTGTGGTGTGGTGGAAACCTCAGAAAATGTGTTTCTCGCATTAAATAGCTCGAAAAGAGCGCTCTTGATGATTCTGCATACTTCTCATAGATGAAACACCATGATTATCGCAGCAAATGCATATTTGGGCTGGAAACCCCACGAAAACCCAAACATCGCCGGTTCTGCATATCAAACGCACTGTGGAGTGCTGAAAACACCAGATAACGTGTTTCTCGCATTGAATAGCTCGAAAAGAGCGATATCGATGATTCTGCATACTTCGGACAGAAGTCTCACCAAGATTATCGCAGAAAATGCAGATCTCAGCTTGAAACCCCACGAAAACCAAGATATCTCCGGTTCTGCATATCCAACGAACTGTGGAGTGGAGAAAACCCCAGAAAACGAGTTTCTCGCATTAAATAGCTCGAAAAGAGCGCTCTCGATGTTTCTGCATACTTCGGACAGATGTCTCACCAAGATTATCGCAGAAAATGCACATCTCAGCTTGAAACCCCACGAAAACCAAGATATCTCCGGTTCTGCACATCCAACGAACTGTGGTGTGGTGGAAACCTCAGAAAATGTGTTTCTCGCATTAAATAGCTCGAAAAGAGCGCTCTTGATGATTCTGCATACTTCTCATAGATGAAACACCATGATTATCGCAGCAAATGCATATTTGGGCTGGAAACCCCACGAAAACCCAAACATCGCCGGTTCTGCATATCAAACCCACTGTGGAGTGCTGAAAACACCAGATAACGTGTTTCTCGCATTGAATAGCTCGAAAAGAGCGATATCGATGATTCTGCATACTTCGGACAGAAGTCTCACCAAGATTATCGCAGAAAATGCAGATCTCAGCTTGAAACCCCACGAAAACCAAGATATCTCCGGTTCTGCATATCCAACGAACTGTGGAGTGGAGAAAACCCCAGAAAACGAGTTTCTCGCATTAAATAGCTCGAAAAGAGCGCTCTCGATGTTTCTGCATACTTCGGACAGATGTCTCACAAAGATTATCGCAGAAAATGCATATCTCAGCTTGAAACCCGACGAAAACCAAAATATCTCCGGTTCTGCATATCCATCGCACTGTGGAGTGGTGAAAACACCAGATAACGTGTTTCTCGCATTAAATAGCTCGAAAAGAGCGATCTAGATGATTAAGCATACTTCGGACAGAAGTCTCACCATGATTATCGTAAAAAATGCATATCTCAGCTTGAAACCCCAAGAAAACCAAGATATCGCTGGTTCTGCATATCAAACGCACTGTGGAGTGGTGAAAACACCAGATAACGTGTTTCTCGCATTAAATAGGTCGAAAAGAGCGATCTCGATGTTTCTGCATACTTCGGACAGAGGTCTCACCAAGATTATCGCAGAAAATGCATATCTCAGCTTGAAACCACACGAAAACCAAGATATCTCCGGTTCTGCATATCAAACGCACTGTGGAGTGGTGAAAACACCAGATAACGTGTTTCTCGCATTAAATAGCTCGAAAAGAGCGATCTAGATGAATCAGCATACTTCGGACATAAGTCTCACCAAGATTATCGCAGTAAATGCATATCTCAGCTTGAAACCCCACGAAAACCAAGATATCGCTGGTACTGCATATCAAACGCTCTGTGGAGTGGTGAAAACACCAGATAACGTGTTTCTCGCATTAAATAGCTCGAAGTGGGCGATCTCGATGATTCTGCATACTTCGGACAGAAGTCTCACCAAGATTATCGTAAAAAATGCATATCTCAGCTTGAAACCCCACGAAAACCAAGATATCGCCGGTTCTGCATATCAGACGCACTGTGGAGTGGTGAAAACACCAGAAAACGTGTTACTCGAATTCACTAGCTCGAAAAGAGCGTTCTGGATGATTCTGCATACTTCTCATAGATGAAACACCAAGATTAACGCAGAAAATGCATATTTGAGCTGGAAACCCCACGAAAACCAAGATATCGCCGGTTCTGCATATCAAGCGCAATGTGGAGTGGTGAAAACACCAGAAAACATGTTACTCGCATTAAATAGCTGGAAACGAGCGATCTAGATGATTCTGCATACTTCTGACTGAAGTCTCACAATTATTATTGCACAAAATGCATATCTCAGCTTGAAACCTCACGAGAATCAAGATGTCGCCGGTTCTGTATATCAAACGCACTGTGGAGTGGTGAAAACAACCAGATAACGTGTATCTTGCTTTAAATAGCTCGAAAAGAGCGATCTAGATGATTCTGCATACTTCGGACAGAAGTCTCACCAAGATTATCGCAGAAAATGCATATCTGAGCTTGAAACCCCAGGAAAACCAAGATATCGCTGGTTCTGCATATCAAACGCACTGTGGAGTGGAGAAAACCCCAGAAAACGAGTTTCTCGCATTAAATAGCTCGAAAAGAGCGCTCTCGATGTTTCTGCATACTTCGGACAGATGTCTCACCAAGATTATCGCAGAAAATGCACATCTCAGCTTGAAACCCCACGAAAACCAAGATATCTCCGGTTCTGCACATCCAACGAACTGTGGTGTGGTGGAAACCTCAGAAAATGTGTTTCTCGCATTAAATAGCTCGAAAAGAGCGCTCTTGATGATTCTGCATACTTCTCATAGATGAAACACCATGATTATCGCAGCAAATGCATATTTGGGCTGGAAACCCCACGAAAACCCAAACATCGCCGGTTCTGCATATCAAACCCACTGTGGAGTGCTGAAAACACCAGATAACGTGTTTCTCGCATTGAATAGCTCGAAAAGAGCGATATCGATGATTCTGCATACTTCGGACAGAAGTCTCACCAAGATTATCGCAGAAAATGCAGATCTCAGCTTGAAACCCCACGAAAACCAAGATATCTCCGGTTCTGCATATCCAACGAACTGTGGAGTGGAGAAAACCCCAGAAAACGAGTTTCTCGCATTAAATAGCTCGAAAAGAGCGCTCTCGATGTTTCTGCATACTTCGGACAGATGTCTCACAAAGATTATCGCAGAAAATGCATATCTCAGCTTGAAACCCGACGAAAACCAAAATATCTCCGGTTCTGCATATCCATCGCACTGTGGAGTGGTGAAAACACCAGATAACGTGTTTCTCGCATTAAATAGCTCGAAAAGAGCGATCTAGATGATTCAGCATACTTCGGACAGAAGTCTCACCATGATTATCGTAAAAAATGCATATCTCAGCTTGAAACCCCAAGAAAACCAAGATATCGCTGGTTCTGCATATCAAACGCACTGTGGAGTGGTGAAAACACCAGATAACGTGTTTCTCGCATTAAATAGGTCGAAAAGAGCGATCTCGATGTTTCTGCATACTTCGGACAGAGGTCTCACCAAGATTATCGCAGAAAATGCATATCTCAGCTTGAAACCACACGAAAACCAAGATATCTCCGGTTCTGCATATCAAACGCACTGTGGAGTGGTGAAAACACCAGATAACGTGTTTCTCGCATTAAATAGCTCGAAAAGAGCGATCTAGATGAATCAGCATACTTCGGACATAAGTCTCACCAGGATTATCGTAAAAAATGCATATCTCAGCTTGAAACCCCACGAAAACCAAGATATCGCCGGTTCTGCATATCAGACGCACTGTGGAGTGGTGAAAACACCAGAAAACGTGTTACTCGAATTCACTAGCTCGAAAAGAGCGTTCTGGATGATTCTGCATACTTCTCATAGATGAAACACCAAGATTAACGCAGAAAATGCATATTTGAGCTGGAAACCCCACGAAAACCAAGATATCGCCGGTTCTGCATATCAAGCGCAATGTGGAGTGGTGAAAACACCAGAAAACATGTTACTCGCATTAAATAGCTGGAAACGAGCGATCTAGATGATTCTGCATACTTCTGACTGAAGTCTCACAATTATTATTGCACAAAATGCATATCTCAGCTTGAAACCTCACGAGAATCAAGATGTCGCCGGTTCTGTATATCAAACGCACTGTGGAGTGGTGAAAACAACCAGATAACGTGTATCTTGCTTTAAATAGCTCGAAAAGAGCGATCTAGATGATTCTGCATACTTCTGACAGAAGACTCACCAAGATTATCGCAGAAAATGCATATCTCAGCTGGAAACACCACGAAAATCAAGATATCGCCGGTTCTGCATATCAAACGCACTGTGGAATGTTGAAAACACCAGAAAATATGTTTTGTTCGCATTAAATAGCTCGAAACCAGCGATCTAGATGATTCTGTATACTTCTGACTGAAGTCTCACCAAGATTATCGTTGAAAATGCATATCTCAGCTTGAAACCCGACGAAAACCAAGATATCGCCGGTTTTGCATATCAAACGCACTGTGGAGTGGTCAATACACCAGATAACGTGTTTCTCCCATTAAATAGTTCGAAAAGAGCGTTCTCGAAGATTCTGCATACTTCTGACAGAAGTCTCACCAGGATTATCGTAGAAAATGCATATCTCAGCTTGAAACCCGACCGAAACCAAGATATCTCCGGTTCTGCATGTCAATCGTACTGTGGAGTGGTGAAAACACCAGAAAACGTGTTTCGTGAATTAAGTAGCTCGAAAAGAGCGATCTAGATGATTCTGCATACTTCTGACAGAAGTCGCACCAAGATTATTGCAGAAAATGCATACCTCAGCATAAAAACCGACGAAAACCAAGATTTTGCCATTTCTGCATATCAAACGCACTGTGGAGTTGTCAAAACACCAGAAAACGTGTTTCTCGCATTAAATAGCTCGAAAAGAGCGCTCTTGATGTTTCTGCATACTTCGGACAGATGTTTCACCAAGAGTATCGTAGAAAATGCATATCTCAACTTGAAACCCGACGAAAACCAAACATCGCCGGTTCTGCATATCACACCAACTGTGGAGTGGTGAAAACACCAGACAACGTTTTTCTCGCATTAAATAGATCGAAAAGTGCGGTCTCGATGATTCTGCATCCTTCTAACAGAAGTCTCACCATGATTATCGCAGAAAATGCATATCTCTGCTAGAAACCCCACGAAAACCAAGATATCTCCTGTTCTGCATATCCAACGAACTGTGGAGTGGTGAAAACCCCAGAAAACGTGTTTCTCGCATTAAATAGCTCGAAAAGTACGATCTCGATGATTCTGCATACTTCGGACAGAAGTCTCACCAAGATTATCGCAGAAAATGCATATCTGAGGTTGAAACCCCAGGAAAACCAAGATATCGCTGGTTCTGCATATCAAACGCACTGTGGAGTGGAGAAAACCCCAGAAAACGAGTTTCTCGCATTAAATAGTTCGAAAAGAGCGCTCTCGATGTTTCTGCATACTTCGGACAGATGTCTCACCAAGCTTATCGTAGAAAATGCATATCTCAGCTTGAAACCCCACGAAAACCAAGATATCTCCGGTTCTGCACATCCAACGAACTGTGGTGTGGTGAAAACCCCAGAAAATGTGTTTCTCGCATTGAATAGCTCGAAAAGAGCGCTCTTGATGATTCTGCATACTTCTCATAGATGAAACACCAAGATTATCGCAGAAAATGCATATTTGAGCTGGAAACACCACGAAAACCCAGATATCGCTGGTTCTGCATATCAAACCCACTGTGGAGTGCTGAAAACACCAGATAACGTGTTTCTCGCATTGAATAGCTCGAAAAGAGCGATATCGATGATTCTGCATACTTCGGACAGAAGTCTCACCAAGATTATCGCAGAAAATGCAGATCTCAGCTTGAAACCCCACGAAAACCAAGATATCTCCGGTTCTGCATATCCAACGAACTGTGGAGTGCTGAAAACACCAGATAACGTGTTTCTCGCATTGAATAGCTCGAAAAGAGCGATCTCGATGATTCTGCATACTTCGGACAGAAGTCTCACCAAGATTATCGTAAAAAATGCATATCTCAGCTTAAAACCCCACGAAGGCCAAGATATCGCTGGTTCTGCATATCAAACGCACTGTGGAGTGGTGAAAACACCAGAAAACGTGTTACTCGCATTAACCAGCTCGAAAAGAGCGATCTCGATGATGCAGCATACTTCGGACAGAAGTGTCACCAAGATTATCGCAGAAAATGCATATCTCAGCTTGAAACCCCACGAAAACCAAGATATCTCCGGTTCTGCACATCCAACGAACTGTGGTGTGGTGAAAACCCCAGAAAACGTGTTTCTCGCATTAAATAGCTCGAAAAGAGCGCTCTTGATGTTTCTGCATACTTCGGACAGATGTTTCACCAAGAGTATCGTAGAAAATGCATATCTCAACTTGAAACCCGACGAAAACCAAACATCGCCGGTTCTGCATATCAAACCAACTGTGGAGTGGTGAAAACCCCAGAAAACGAGTTTCTCGCATTAAATAGCTCGAAAAGAGCGCTCTCGATGTTTCTGCATACTTCGGACAGATGTCTCATCAAGATTATCGCAGAAAATGCACATCTCAGCTTGAAACCCCACGAAAACCAAGATATCTCCGGTTCTGCACATCCAACGAACTGTGGTGTGGTGGAAACCTCAGAAAATGTGTTTCTCGCATTAAATAGCTCGAAAAGAGCGCTCTTGATGATTCTGCATACTTCTCATAGATGAAACACCATGATTATCGCAGCAAATGCATATTTGGGCTGGAAACCCCACGAAAACCCAAACATCGCCGGTTCTGCATATCAAACGCACTGTGGAGTGCTGAAAACACCAGATAACGTGTTTCTCGCATTGAATAGCTCGAAAAGAGCGATATCGATGATTCTGCATACTTCGGACAGAAGTCTCACCCAGATTATCGCAGAAAATGCAGATCTCAGCTTGAAACCCCACGAAAACCAAGATATCTCCGGTTCTGCATATCCAACGAACTGTGGAGTGGAGAAAACCCCAGAAAACGAGTTTCTCGCATTAAATAGCTCGAAAAGAGCGCTCTCGATGTTTCTGCATACTTCGGACAGATGTCTCACAAAGATTATCGCAGAAAATGCATATCTCAGCTTGAAACCCGACGAAAACAAAAAATATCTCCGGTTCTGCATATCCAACGCACTGTGGAGTGGTGAAAACACCAGATAACGTGTTTCGCGCATTAAATAGCTCGAAAAGAGCGATCTAGATGATTCAGCATACTTCGGACAGAAGTCTCACCATGATTATCGTAAAAAATGCATATCTCAGCTTGAAACCCCAAGAAAACCAAGATATCGCTGGTTCTGCATATCAAACGCACTGTGGAGTGGTGAAAACACCAGATAACGTGTTTCTCGCATTAAATAGGTCGAAAAGAGCGATCTCGATGTTTCTGCATACTTCGGACAGAGGTCTCACCAAGATTATCGCAGAAAATGCATATCTCAGCTTGAAACCACACGAAAACCAAGATATCTCCGGTTCTGCATATCAAACGCACTGTGGAGTGGTGAAAACACCAGATAACGTGTTTCTCGCATTAAATAGCTCGAAAAGAGCGATCTAGATGAATCAGCATACTTCGGACATAAGTCTCACCAAGCCTATCGCAGTAAATGCATATCTCAGCTTGAAACCCCACGAAAACCAAGATATCGCTGGTACTGCATATCAAACGCTCTGTGGAGTGGTGAAAACATCAGATAACGTGTTTCTCGCATTAAATAGCTCGAAGTGGGCGATCTCGATGATTCTGCATACTTCGGACAGAAGTCTCACCAAGATTATCGTAAAAAATGCATATCTCAGCTTGAAACCCCACGAAAACCAAGATATCGCCGGTTCTGCATATCAGACGCACTGTGGAGTGGTGAAAACACCAGAAAACGTGTTACTCGAATTCACTAGCTCGAAAAGAGCGTTCTGGATGATTCTGCATACTTCTCATAGATGAAACACCAAGATTATCGCAGAAAATGCATATTTGAGCTGGAAACCCCACGAAAACCAAGATATCGCCGGTTCTGCATATCAAGCGCAATGTGGAGTGGTGAAAACACCAGAAAACATGTTACTCGCATTAAATAGCTGGAAACGAGCGATCTAGATGCTTCTGCATACTTCTGACTGAACTCTCACAATTATTATCGCACAAAATGCATATCTCAGCTTGAAACCTCACGAGAATCAATATGTCCCCGGTTCTGTATATCAAACGCACTGTGGAGTGGTGAAAACAACCAGATAACGTGCATCTTGCATTAAATAGCTCGAAAAGAGCGATCTAGATGATTCTGCATACTTCTGACAGAAGACTCACCAAGATTATCGCAGAAAATGCATATCTCAGCTGGAAACACCACGAAAATCAAGATATCGCCGGTTCTGCATATCAAACGCACTGTGGAATGTTGAAAACACCAGAAAACTTGTTTTGTTCGCATTAAATAGCTCGAAACCAGCGATCTAGATGATTCTGCATACTTCGGACAGAAGTCTCACCAATATTATCGCAGAAAATGCATATGTCAGCTGGAAACCCCACGAAAACCAAGATATCGCCGGTTCTGCATATCAGACGCACTGTGGTGTGGTGAAAACACCAGAAAACGTGTTACTCGCATTAACTAGCTCGAAAAGAGCGTTCTGGATGATTCTGCATACTTCTCATAGATGAAACAAAGATTATCGCAGAAAATGCATATTTCAGCTGGAAACCCCACGAAAACCAAGATATCGCCGGTTTTGCATATCAAACGCACTGTGGAGAAGTCAATACACCAGATAACGTGTTTCTCCCCATTAAATAGCTCGAAAAGAGCGATCTCGATGATTCTGCATACTTCTGACAGAAGTCGCACCAAGATTATTGCAGAAAATGCATACCTCAGCATGAAAACCGACGAAAACCAAGATTTTGCCATTTCTGCATATCAAACGCACTGTGGAGTTGTCAAAACACCAGATAACGTGTTTCTCACATTAAATAGCTCGAAAAGAGCGATATCGATGATTCTGCATACTTCTGACAGAAGTCGCACCAAGATTATTGCAGAAAATGCATACCTCAGCATGAAAACCGACGAAAACCAAGATTTTGCCATTTCTGCATATCAAACGCACTGTGGAGTTGTCAAAACACCAGATAACGTGTTTCTCACATTAAATAGCTCGAAAAGAGCGATATCGATGATTCTGCATACTTCGGACAGAAGTCTCACCAATATTATCGCAGAAAATGCATATGTCAGCTGGAAACCCCACGAAAACCAAGATATCGCCGGTTCTGCATATCAGACGCACTGTGGAGTGGTGAAAACACCAGAAAACATGTTTCTCGCATTAACTAGCTCGAGAAGAGCGATCTCGATGTTTCTGCATCCTTCTCATAGATGAAACACCAAGATTATCGCAGAAAATGCATATCTCAGCTGGAAACCCCACGAAAACCAAGTTATCGGCGGCTCTACATATCAAACGCCCTGTGGAGTGATGAAGACACTAGATAACGTGTTTCTCGCATTAAATAGCTCTATTAGAGCGATCTCGAAGATTCTGCATACTTCTGACAGAAGACTCACAAAGATTGTCGCAGAAAATGCATATTTCAGCTGGAAACCCCACGAAAACCATGTTATCGGCGGCTCTACATATCAAACGCACTGTGGAGTGGTCAAAACACTAGAAAACTTGTTTTTTCGCATTAAATAGCTCGAAACGAACGTTCTAGATGATTCTGCATACTTCTGACTGAAGTCTCACCAATATTATCGCAGAAAATGCATATCTCAGCTTGAAACCTCACGAGAATCAAGATGTCGCCGGTTCTGTATATCAAACGCACTGTGGAGTGGTGAAAACAACCAGATAACGTGTATCTTGCATTAAATAGCTCGAAAAGAGCGATCTAGATGATTCTGCATACTTCTGACAGATGACTCACCAAGATTATCGCAGAAAATGCATATCTCAGCTGGAAACACCACGAAAATCAAGATATCGCCGGTTCTGCATATCAAACGCACTGTGGAATGTTGAAAACACCAGAAAACTTGTTTTGTTCGCATTAAATAGCTCGAAACCAGCGATATAGATGATCCTGTATACTTCTGACTGAAGTCTCACCAAGATTATCGTTGAAAATGCATATCTCAGATTGAAACCCGACGAAAACCAAGATATCGCCGGTTTTGCACATCCAACGAACTGTGGTGTGGTGAAAACCCCAGAAAATGTGTTTCTCGCATTGAATAGCTCAAAAAGAGCGATCTCGATGATTCTGCATACTTCTCATAGATGAAACACCAAGATTATCGCAGAAAATGCATATTTGAGCTGGAAACACCACGAAAACCCAGATATCGCTGGTTCTGCATATCAAACCCACTGTGGAGTGCTGAAAACACCAGATAACGTGTTTCTCGCATTGAATCGCTCGAAAAGAGCGATATCGATGATTCTGCATACTTCGGACAGAAGTCTCACCAAGATTATCGCAGAAAATGCAGATCTCAGCTTGAAACCCCACGAAAACCATGTTATCGGCGGCTCTACATATCAAACGCACTGTGGAGTGGTCAAAACACTAGAATACTTGTTTTTTCGCATTAAATAGCTCGAAACGAACGTTCTAGATGATTCTGCATACTTCTGACTGAAGTCTCACCATGATTATCGTAAAAACTGCATATCTCAGCTTGAAACCCCACGAAAACCAAGATATCTCCGGTTCTGCACATCCAACGAACTGTGGTGTGGTGGAAACCTCAGAAAATGTGTTTCTCGCATTAAATAGCTCGAAAAGAGCGCTCTTGATGATTCTGCATACTTCTCATAGATGAAACACCATGATTATCGCAGCAAATGCATATTTGGGCTGGAAACCCCACGAAAACCCAAACATCGCCGGTTCTGCATATCAAACGCACTGTGGAGTGCTGAAAACACCAGATAACGTGTTTCTCGCATTGAATAGCTCGAAAAGAGCGATATCGATGATTCTGCATACTTCGGACAGAAGTCTCACCAAGATTATCGCAGAAAATGCAGATCTCAGCTTGAAACCCCACGAAAACCAAGATATCTCCGGTTCTGCATATCCAACGAACTGTGGAGTGGAGAAAACCCCAGAAAACGAGTTTCTCGCATTAAATAGCTCGAAAAGAGCGCTCTCGATGTTTCTGCATACTTCGGACAGATGTCTCACAAAGATTATCGCAGAAAATGCATATCTCAGCTTGAAACCCGACGAAAACCAAAATATCTCCGGTTCTGCATATCCAACGCACTGTGGAGTGGTGAAAACACCAGATAACGTGTTTCGCGCATTAAATAGCTCGAAAAGAGCGATCTAGATGATTCAGCATACTTCGGACAGAAGTCTCACCATGATTATCGCAGAAAATGCATATCTCAGCTTGAAACCACACGAAAACCAAGATATCTCCGGTTCTGCATATCAAACGCACTGTGGAGTGGTGAAAACACCAGATAACGTGTTTCTCGCATTAAATAGCTCGAAAAGAGCGATCTAGATGAATCAGCATACTTCGGACATAAGTCTCACCAAGATTATCGCAGTAAATGCATATCTCAGCTTGAAACCCCACGAAAACCAAGATATCGCTGGTACTGCATATCAAACGCTCTGTGGAGTGGTGAAAACACCAGATAACGTGTTTCTCGCATTAAATAGCTCGAAGTGGGCGATCTCGATGATTCTGCATACTTCGGACAGAAGTCTCACCAAGATTATCGTAAAAAATGCATATCTCAGCTTGAAACCCCACGAAAACCAAGATATCGCCGGTTCTGCATATCAGACGCACTGTGGAGTGGTGAAAACACCAGAAAACGTGTTACTCGAATTCACTAGCTCGAAAAGATCGTTCTGGATGATTCTGCATACTTCTCATAGATGAAACACCAAGATTATCGCAGAAAATGCATATTTGAGCTGGAAACCCCACGAAAACCAAGATATCGCCGGTTCTGCATATCAAGCGCAATGTGGAGTGGTGAAAACACCAGAAAACATGTTACTCGCATTAAATAGCTGGAAACGAGCGATCTAGATGATTCTGCATACTTCTGACTGAAGTCTCACAATTATTATCGCACAAAATGCATATCTCAGCTTGAAACCTCACGAGAATCAAGATGTCGCCGGTTCTGTATATCAAACGCACTGTGGAGTGGTGAAAACAACCAGATAACGTGTATCTTGCATTAAATAGCTCGAAAAGAGCGATCTAGATGATTCTGCATACTTCTGACAGAAGACTCACCAAGATTATCGCAGAAAATGCATATCTCAGCTGGAAACACCACGAAAATCAAGATATCGCCGGTTCTGCATATCAAACGCACTGTGGAATGTTGAAAACACCAGAAAACTTGTTTTGTTCGCATTAAATAGCTCGAAACCAGCGATCTAGATGATTCTGCATACTTCGGACAGAAGTCTCACCAATATTATCGCAGAAAATGCATATGTCAGCTGGAAACCCCACGAAAACCAAGATATCGCCGGTTCTGCATATCAGACGCACTGTGGTGTGGTGAAAACACCAGAAAACGTGTTACTCGCATTAACTAGCTCGAAAAGAGCGTTCTGGATGATTCTGCATACTTCTCATGGATGAAACAAAGATTATCGCAGAAAATGCATATTTCAGCTGGAAACCCCACGAAAACCAAGATATCGCCGGTTTTGCATATCAAACGCACTGTGGAGTGGTCAATACACCAGATAACGTGTTTCTCCCCATTAAATAGCTCGAAAAGAGCGATCTCGATGATTCTGCATACTTCTGACAGAAGTCGCACCAAGATTATTGCAGAAAATGCATACCTCAGCATGAAAACCGACGAAAACCAAGATTTTGCCATTTCTGCATATCAAACGCACTGTGGAGCTGTCAAAACACCAGATAACGTGTTTCTCACATTAAATAGCTCGAAAAGAGCGATATCGATGATTCTGCATACTTCTGACAGAAGTCGCACCAAGATTATTGCAGAAAATGCATACCTCAGCATGAAAACCGACGAAAACCAAGATTTTGCCATTTCTGCATATCAAACGCACTGTGGAGTTGTCAAAACACCAGATAACGTGTTTCTCATATTAAATAGCTCGAAAAGAGCGATATCGATGATTCTGCATCCTTCTGATAGATGAAACACCAAGATTATCGCAGAAAATGCATATCTCAGCTGGAAACCCCACGAAAACCAAGTTATCGGCGGCTCTACATATCAAACGCCCTGTGGAGTGATGAAAACACTAGATAACGTGTTTCTCGCATTAAATAGCTCTATTAGAGCGATCTCGAAGATTCTGCATACTTCTGACAGAAGACTCACAAAGATTGTCGCAGAAAATGCATATTTCAGCTGGAAACCCCACGAAAACCATGTTATCGGTGGCTCTACATATCAAACGCACTGTGGAGTGGTCAAAACACTAGAAAACTTGTTTTTTCGCATTAAATAGCTCGAAACGAACGTTCTAGATGATTCTGCATACTTCTGACTGAAGTCTCACCAATATTATCGCAGAAAATGCATATCTCAGCTTGAAACCTCACGAGAATCAAGATGTCGCCGGTTCTGTATATCAAACGCACTGTGGAATGGTGAAAACAACCAGATAACGTGTATCTTGCATTAAATAGCTCGAAAAGAGCGATCTAGATGATTCTGCATACTTCTGACAGAAGACTCACCAAGATTATCGCAGAAAATGCATATCTCAGCTGGAAACACCACGAAAATCAAGATATCGCCGGTTCTGCATATCAAACGCACTGTGGAATGTTGAAAACACCAGAAAACTTGTTTTGTTCGCATTAAATAGCTCGAAACCAGCGATCTAGATGATCCTGTATACTTCTGACTGAAGTCTCACCAAGATTATCGTTGAAAATGCATATCTCAGCTTGAAACCCGACCGAAACCAAGATATCTCCGGTTCTGCATATCAAACGCACAGTGGAGTGGTGAAAACACCAGATTGCGAGTTTCTCCCATTAAATAGCTGGAAAAGAGCGATCTCGATGATTCTGCATACTTCTGACAGAAGTCGCACCAAGATTATTGCAGAAAATGCATACCTCAGCATGAAAACCGACGAAAACCAAGATTTTGCCATTTCTGCATATCAAACGCACTGTGGAGTGGTGAAAACACCAGAAAACGTGTTACTCGCATTAACTAGCTCGAAAAGAGCGTTCTGGATGATTCTGCATACTTCTCATAGATGAAACAAAGATTATCGCAGAAAATGCATATTTCAGCTGGAAACCCCACGAAAACCAAGTTATCGGCGGCTCTACATATCAAACGCACTGTGGAGTGGTCAAAACACCAGAAAACTTGTTTTTTCGCATTAAATAGCTCGAAACGAGCGATCTAGATGATTCTGCATACTTCTGACTAAAGTCTCACCAAGATTTTCGCAGAAAATGCATATCTCAGCTGGAAACCCCACGAAAACCAAGATATCGCAGGTTCTGCATATCAGACGCACTGTGGAGTGGTGAAAACACCAGAAAACGTGTTACTCGCATTAACTAGCTCGAAAAGAGCGTTCTGGATGATTCTGCATACTTCTCATAGATGAAACAAAGATTATCGCAGAAAATGCATATCTCAGCTTGAAACCCGACCGAAACCAAGATATCTCCGGTTCTGCATATCAAACGCACAGTGGAGTGGTGAAAACACCAGATTGCGAGTTTCTCGCATTAAATAGCTCGAAACGAGCGATCTAGATGATTCTGCATACTTCTGACTAAAGTCTCACCAAGATTTTCGCAGAAAATGCATATTTCTGCTGGAAACACCACGAATACCAAGTTATCGGCGGCTCTACATATCAAACGCACTGTGGAGTGGTCAAAGCACCAGAAAACTTGTTTTTTCGCATTAAATAGCTCGAAACGGGCGATCTAGATGATTCTGCATACTTCTCATAGATGAATCAAAGATTATCGCAGAAAATGCATATCTCAGCTGGAAACCCCCCGAAAACCAAGATATCGCCGGTTCTGCATATCAGACGCACTGTGGAGTGGTGAAAACACCAGAAAACGTGTTACTCGCATTAACTAGCTCGAAAAGAGCGTTCTGGATGATTCTGCATACTTCTCGTAGATGAAACAAAGATTATCGCAGAAAATGCATATCTCAGCTGGAAACCCCACGAAAACCAAGATATCGCCGGTTCTGCATATCAGACGCACAGTGGAGTGGTGAAAACACCAGAAAACGTGTTACTCGCATTAACTAGCTCGAAAAGAGCGTTCTGGATGATTCTGCATACTTCTCATAGATGAAACAAAGATCATCGCAGAAAATGCATATTTCAGCTGGAAACCCCACGAAAACCAAGTTATCGGCGGCTCTATATATCAAACGCACTGTGGAGTGGTAAAAACACCAGAAAACTTGTTTTTTCGCATTAGATAGCTCGAAAAGAGCGATCTCGATCATTCTGCATACTTCTGACAGAAGACTCACCAAGACTATCGCAGAAAATGCATATCTCAGCTGGAAACCCCATGAAAACCAAGATATCGCCGGTTCTGCATATCAGACGCACTGTGGAGTGGTGAAAACACCAGAAAACGTGTTACTCGCATTAACTAGCTCGAAAAGAGCGTTCTGGATGATTCTGCATACTTCTCATAGATGAAACAAAGATTATCGCAGAAAATGCATATTTCAGCTGGAAACCCCACGAAAACCAAGTTATCGGCGGCTCTACATATCAAACGCACTGTGGAGTGGTCAAAACACCAGAAAACGTGTTTCTCGCATTAAATAGCTCGAAACGAGCGATCTAGATGATTCTGCATACTTCTGACAAAAGTCTCACCAAGATTTTCGCAGAAAATGCATATCTCAGCTGGAAACCCCACGAAAACCAAGATATCGCAGGTTCTGCATATCAGACGCACTGTGGAGTGGTGAAAACACCAGAAAACGTGTTACTCGCATTAACTAGCTCGAAAAGAGCGTTCTGGATGATTCTGCATACTTCTCATAGATGAAACAAAGATTATCGCAGAAAATGCATATCTCAGCTTGAAACCCGACCGAAACCAAGATATCTCCGGTTCTGCATATCAAACGCACAGTGGAGTGGTGAAAACACCAGATAGCGAGTTTTTCGCATTAAATAGCTCGAAACGAGCGATCTAGATGATTCTGCATACTTCTGACTAAAGTCTCACCAAGATTTTCGCAGAAAATGCATATTTCTGCTGGAAACACCACGAATACCAAGTTATCGGCGGCTCTACATATCAAACGCACTGTGGAGTGGTCAAAGCACCAGAAAACTTGTTTTTTCGCACTAAATAGCTCGAAACGGGCGATCTAGATGATTCTGCATACTTCTCATAGATGAATCAAAGATTATCGCAGAAAATGCATATCTCAGCTGGAAACCCCACGAAAACCAAGATATCGCCGGTTCTGCATATCAGACGCACTGTGGAGTGGTGAAAACACCAGAAAACGTGTTACTCGCATTAACTAGCTCGAAAAGAGCGTTCTGGATGATTCTGCATACTTCTCATAGATGAAACAAAGATTATCGCAGAAAATGCATATCTCAGCTGGAAACCCCACGAAAACCAAGATATCGCCGATTCTGCATATCAGACGCACAGTGGAGTGGTGAAAACACCAGAAAACGTGTTACTCGCATTAACTAGCTCGAAAAGAGCGTTCTGGATGATTCTGCATACTTCTCATAGATGAAACAAAGATTATCGCAGAAAATGTATATGTCAGCTGGAAACCCCACGAAAACCAAGTTATCGGCGGCTGTACATATCAAACGCACTGTGGAGTGGTCAAAACACCAGAAAACGTGTTTCTCGCATTAAATAGCTCGAAACGAGCGATCTAGATGATTCTGCATACTTCTGACTAAAGTCTCACCAAGATTATCGCAGAAAATGCATATCTCAGCTGGAAACCCCACGAAAACCAAGATATCGCCGGTTCTGCATATCAAACGCCCTGTGGAGTGATGAAAACACCAGATAACGTGTTTCTCGCATTAAATAGCACGAATAGAGCGATCTCGATGATTCTGCATACTTCTGACAGAAGACTCGCAAAGATTATCGCAGAAAATGCATATCTCAGCTGGAAACCCCACGAAAACCAAGATATCGCAGGTTCTGCATATCAGACGCACTGTGGAGTGGTGAAAACACCAGAAAACGTGTTACTCGCATTAACTAGCTCGAAAAGAGCGTTCTGGATGATTCTGCATACTTCTCATAGATGAAACAAAGATTATCGCAGAAAATGCATATCTCTGCTGGAAACCCCACGAAAACCAAGATATCGCCGGTTCTGCATATCAGACGCACTGTGGAGTGGTGAAAACACCAGAAAACGTGTTACTCGCATTAACTAGATCGAAAAGAGCTTTCTGGATGATTCTGCATACTTCTCATAGATGAAACAAAGATTATCGCAGAAAATGCATATTTCAGCTGGAAACCCCACGAAAACCAAGATATCGCCGGTTCTGCATATCAGACGCACTGTGGAGTGGTGAAAACACCAGAAAACGTGTTACTCGCATTAACGAGCTCGAAAAGAGCGTTCTGGATGATTCTGCATACTTCTCATAGATGAAACAAAGATTATCGCAGAAAATGCATATTTCAGCTGGAAACCCCACGAAAACCAAGTTATCGGCGGCTCTATATATCAAACGCACTGTGGAGTGGTAAAAACACCAGAAAACTTGTTTTTTCGCATTAGATAGCTCGAAAAGAGCGATCTCGATTATTCTGCATACTTCTGACTGAAGTCTCACCAAGATTATCGCAGAAAATGCATATCTCAGCTTGAAACCCGACCGAAACCAAGAAATCTCCGGTTCTGCATATCAGACGCACTGTGGAGTGGTGAAAACACCAGAAATCGTGTTACTCGCATTAACTAGCTCGAAAAGAGCGTTCTGGATGATTCTGCATACTTCTCATAGATGAAACAAAGATTATCGCAGAAAATGCATATTTCAGCTGGAAACCCCACGAAAACCAAGTTATCGGCGGCTCTACACATCAGACGCACTGTGGAGTGGTGACAACACCAGAAAACGTGTTTCTCGCATTAAATAGCTCGAAAAGAGCGATCTAGATGATTCTGCATACTTCTGACAGAAGACTCACAAAAATTATCGCAGAAAATGCATATTTCTGCTGAAAACCCCACGAAAACCAAGTTATCGGCGGCTCTACATATCAAACGCACTGTGGAGTGGTCAAAACACCAGAAAACTTGTTTTTTCGCATTAAATAGCTCGAAACGAGCGATCTAGATGATTCTGCATACTTCTGACTAAAGTCTCACCAAGATTTTCGCAGAAAATGCATATCTCAGCTGGAAACCCCACGAAAACCAAGATATCGCAGGTTCTGCATATCAGACGCACTGTGGAGTGGTGAAAACACCAGAAAACGTGTTACTCGCATTAACTAGCTCGAAAAGAGCGTTTTGGATGATTCTGCATACTTCTCATAGATGAATCAAAGATTATCGCAGAAAATGCATATCTCAGCTGGAAACCCCACGAAAACCAAGATATCGCCGGTTCTGCATATCAGACGCACTGTGGAGTGGTGAAAACACCAGAAAACGTGTTACTCGCATTAACTAGCTCGAAAAGAGCGTTCTGGATGATTCTGCATACTTCTCATAGATGAAACAAAGATTATCGCAGAAAATGCATATTTCAGCTGGAAACCCCACGAAAACCAAGTTATCGGCGGCTCTACATATCAAACGCACTGTGGAGTGGTCAAAACACCAGATAGCGAGTTTCTCGCATTAAATAGCTCGAAACGAGCGATCTAGATGATTCTGCATACTTCTGACTGATGCCTCACCAAGATTATCGCAGAAAATGCATATCTCAGCTTGAAACCCGACCGAAACCAAGATATCTCCGGTTCTGCATATCAGACGTACAGTGGAGTGGTGAAAACACCAGATAGCGTGTTTCCCGCATTCAATAGCTCGAAAAGAGCGATCTCGATGATTCTGCATACTTCTGACTGAAGTCTCATCAATATTATCGCAGAAAATGCATATCTCAGCCTGAAACCTCACGAAAATCAAGATATCGCCGGTTCTGCATATCAGACGCACTGTGGAGTGGTGAAAACACCAGAAAACGTGTTACTCGCATTAACTAGCTCGAAAAGAGCGTTCTGGATGATTCTGCATACTTCTCATAGATGAAACAAAGATTATCGCAGAAAATGCATATCTCAGCTTGAAACCCGACCGAAACCAAGATATCTCCGGTTCTGCATATCAAACGCACAGTGGAGTGGTGAAAACACCAGATAGCGAGTTTCTCGCATTAAATAGCTCGAAACGGGCGATCTAGATGATTCTGCATACTTCTCATAGATGAATCAAAGATTATCGCAGAAAATGCATATCTCAGCTGGAAACCCCACGAAAACCAAGATATCGCCGGTTCTGCATATCAGACGCACTGTGGAGTGGTGAAAACACCAGAAAACGTGTTACTCGCATTAACTAGCTCGAAAAGAGCGTTCTGGATGATTATGCATACTTCTCATAGATGAAACAAAGATTATCGCAGGAAATGCATATCTCAGCTGGAAACCCCACGAAAACCAAGATATCGCCGGTTCTGCATATCAGACGCACAGTGGAGTGGTGAAAACACCAGAAAACGTGTTACTCGCATTAACTAGCTCGAAAAGAGCGTTCTGGATGATTCTGCATACTTCTCATAGATGAAACAAAGATTATCGCAGAAAATGCATATTTCAGCTGGAAACCCCACGAAAACCAAGTTATCGGCGGCTGTACATATCAAACGCACTGTGGAGTGGTCAAAACACCAGAAAACGTGTTTCTCGCATTAAATAGCTCGAAACGAGCGATCAAGATGATTCTGCATACTTCTGACTAAAGTCTCACCAAGATTATCGCAGAAAATGCATATCTCAGCTGGAAACCCCACGAAAACCAAGATATCGCCGGTTCTGCATATCAAACGCCCTGTGGAGTGATGAAAACACCAGATAACGTGTTACTCGCATTAACTAGCTCGAAAAGAGCGTTCTGGATGATTCTGCATACTTCTCATAGATGAAACAAAGATTATCGCAGAAAATGCATATCTCAGCTGGAAACCCCACGAAAACCAAGATATCGCCGGTTCTGCATATCAGACGCACTGTGGAGTGGTGAAAACACCAGAAAACGTGTTACTCGCATTAACTAGCTCGAAAAGAGCGTTCTGGATGATTCTGCATACTTCTCATAGATGAAACAAAGATTATCGCAGAAAATGCATATCTCAACTTGAAACCCGACCGAAACCAAGATATCTCCGGTTCTGCATATCAAACGCACAGTGGAGTGGTGAAAACACCAGATAGCGAGTTTCTCGCATTAAATAGCTCGAAACGAGCGATCTAGATGATTCTGCATACTTCTGACTAAAGTCTCACCAAGATTATCGCAGAAAATGCATATCTCAGCTGGAAACCCCACGAAAACCAAGATATCGCCGGTTCTGCATATCAGACGCACTGTGGAGTGGTGAAAACACCAGAAAACGTGTTACTCGCATTAACTAGCTCGAAAAGAGCGTTCTGGATGATTCTGCATACTTCTCATAGATGAAACAAAGATTATCGCAGAAAATGCATATCTCAGCTGGAAACCCCACGAAAACCAAGATATCGCCGGTTCTGCATATCAGACGCACAGTGGAGTGGTGAAAACACCAGAAAACGTGTTACTCGCATTAACTAGCTCGAAAAGAGCGTTCTGGATGATTCTGCATACTTCTCATAGATGAAACAAAGATTATCGCAGAAAATGCATATCTCAGCTGGAAACCCCACGAAAACCAAGATATCGCCGGTTCTGCATATCAGACGCACTGTGGAGTGGTGAAAACACCAGAAAACGTGTTACTCGCATTAACTAGCTCGAAAAGAGCGTTCTGGATGATTCTGCATACTTCTCATAGATGAATCAAAGATTATCGCAGAAAATGCATATCTCAGCTTGAAACCCGACCGAAACCAAGATATCTCCGGTTCTGCATATCAAACGCACAGTGGAGTGGTGAAAACACCAGATAGCGAGTTTCTCGCATTAAATAGCTCGAAACGAGCGATCTAGATGATTCTGCATACTTCTGACTAAAGTCTCACCAAGATTATCGCAGAAAATGCATATCTCAGCTGGAAACCCCACGAAAACCAAGATATCGCCGGTTCTGCATATCAAACGCCCTGTGGAGTGATGAAAACACCAGATAACGTGTTACTCGCATTAACTAGCTCGAAAAGAGCGTTCTGGATGATTCTGCATACTTCTCATAGATGAAACAAAGATTATCGCAGAAAATGCATATCTCAGCTGGAAACCCCACGAAAACCAAGATATCGCCGGTTCTGCATATCAGACGCACTGTGGAGTGGTGAAAACACCAGAAAACGTGTTACTCGCATTAACTAGCTCGAAAAGAGCGTTCTGGATGATTCTGCATACTTCTCATAGATGAAACAAAGATTATCGCAGAAAATGCATATCTCAGCTTGAAACCCGACCGAAACCAAGATATCTCCGGTTCTGCATATCAAACGCACAGTGGAGTGGTGAAAACACCAGATAGCGAGTTTCTCGCATTAAATAGCTCGAAACGAGCGATCTAGATGATTCTGCATACTTCTGACTAAAGTCTCACCAAGATTATCGCAGAAAATGCATATCTCAGCTGGAAACCCCACGAAAACCAAGATATCGCCGGTTCTGCATATCAAACGCCCGGTGGAGTGATGAAAACACCAGATAACGTGTTTCTCGCATTAAATAGCACGAATAGAGCGATCTCGATGATTCTGCACACTTCTGACAGAAGACTCGCAAAGATTATCGCAGAAAATGCATATCTCAGCTGGAAACCCCACGAAAACCAAGATATCGCAGGTTCTGCATATCAGACGCACTGTGGAGTGGTGAAAACACCAGAAAACGTGTTACTCGCATTAACTAGCTCGAAAAGAGCGTTCTGGATGATTCTGCATACTTCTCATAGATGAAACAAAGATTATCGCAGAAAATGCATATCTCTGCTGGAAACCCCACGAAAACCAAGATATCGCCGGTTCTGCATATCAGACGCACTGTGGAGTGGTGAAAACACCAGAAAACGTGTTACTCGCATTAACTAGATCGAAAAGAGCTTTCTGGATGATTCTGCATACTTCTCATAGATGAAACAAAGATTATCGCAGAAAATGCATATTTCAGCTGGAAACCCCACGAAAACCAAGATATCGCCGGTTCTGCATATCAAACGCCCTGTGGAGTGATGAATACACCAGATAACGTGTTTCTCGCATTAAATAGCTCGAATAGAGCGATCTCGATGATTCTGCATACTTCTCATAGATGAAACACCAAGATTATCGCAGAAAATGCATATTTCAGCTTGAAACCCCACGAAAACCAAGTTATCGGCGGCTCTATATATCAAACGCACTGTGGAGTGGTAAAAACACCAGAAAACTTGTTTTTTCGCATTAGATAGCTCGAAAAGAGCGATCTCGATTATTCTGAATACTTCTGACTGAAGTCTCACCAAGATTATCGCAGAAAATGCATATCTCAGCTTGAAACCCGACCGAAACCAAGAAATCTCCGGTTCTGCATATCAGACGCACTGTGGAGTGGTGAAAACACCAGAAATCGTGTTACTCGCATTAACTAGCTCGAAAAGAGCGTTCTGGATGATTCTGCATACTTCTCATAGATGAAACAAAGATTATCGCAGAAAATGCATATTTCAGCTGGAAACCCCACGAAAACCAAGTTATCGGCGGCTCTACATATCAAACGCACTGTGGAGTGGTCAAAACACCAGAAAACTTGTATTTTCGCATTAAATAGCTCGAAACGAGCGATCTAGATGATTCTGCATACCTCTGACAGAAGTCGCACCAAGATTATTGCAGAAAATGCATACCTCAGCATGAAAACCGACGAAAACCAAGATTTTGCCATTTCTGCATATCAAACGCACTGTGGAGTTGTCAAAACACCAGATAACGTGTTTCTCACATTAAATAGCTCGAAAAGAGCGATATCGATGATTCTGCATACTTCTGACAGAAGTCGCACCAAGATTATTGCAGAAAATGCATACATCAGCATGAAAACCGACGAAAACCAAGATTTTGCCATTTCTGCATATCAAACGCACTGTGGAGTTTTCAAAACACCAGATAACGTGTTTCTCACATTAAATAGCTCGAAAAGAGCGATATCGATGATTCTGCATACTTCGGACAGAAGTCTCACCAATATTATCGCAGAAAATGCATATGTCAGCTGGAAACCCCACGAAAACCAAGATATCGCCGGTTCTGCATATCAGACGCACTGTGGAGTGGTGAAAACACCAGAAAACATGTTTCTCGCATTAACTAGCTCGAGAAGAGCGATCTCGATGTTTCTGCATCCTTCTCATAGATGAAACACCAAGATTATCGCAGAAAATGCATATGTCAGCTTGAAACCTCACGAGAATCAAGATGTCGCCGGTTCTGTATATCAAACGCACTGTGGAATGTTGAAAACACCAGAAAACTTGTTTTGTTCGCATTAAATAGCTCGAAACCAGCGATCTAGATGATTCTGCATACTTCGGACAGAAGTCTCACCAATATTATCGCAGAAAATGCATATCTCAGCTGGAAACACCACGAAAATCAAGATATCGCCGGTTCTGCATATCAAACGCACTGTGGAATGTTGAAAACACCAGAAAACTTGTTTTGTTAGCATTAAATAGCTCGAAACCAGCGATCTAGATGATTCTGTATACTTCTGACTGAAGTCTCACCAAGATTATCGTTGAAAATGCATATCTCAGATTGAAACCCGACGAAAACCAAGATATAGCCGGTTTTGCATATCAAACGCACTGTGGTGTGGTCAATACACCAGATAATGTGTTTGTCCCATTAAATAGCTCGAAAAGAGCGATCTCGATGATTCTGCATACTTCTGACAGAAGTCGCACCAAGATTATTGCAGAAAATGCATACCTCAGCATGAAAACCGACGAAAACCAAGATTTTGCCATTTCTGCATATCAAACGCACTGTGGAGTTGTCAAAACACCAGATAACGTGTTTCTCACATTAAATAGCTCGAAAAGAGCGATATCGATGATTCTGCATACTTCGGACAGAAGTCTCACCAATATTATCGCAGAAAATGCATATGTCAGCATGAAACCTCACGAAAATCAAGATGTCGCCGGTTCTGTGTATCAAACGTACTGTGGAGTGGTGAATACACCAGATGACGTGTTTCTCGCATTAAATAGCTCGAAAAGAGCGATCTCGATCATTCTGCATACTTCTGACAGAAGACTCACCAAGACTATCGCAGAAAATGCATATCTCAGCTGGAAACCCCACGAAAACCAAGATATCGCCGGGTCTGCATATCAGACGCACTGTGGAGTGGTGAAAACACCAGAAAACGTGTTACTCGCATTAACAAGCTCGAAAAGAGCGTTCTGGATGATTCTGCATACTTCTCATAGATGAATCAAAGATTATCGCAGAAAATGCATATCTCAGCTGGAAACCCTACGAAAACCAAGATATCGCCGGTTCTGCATATCAGACGCACTGTGGATTGGTGAAAACACCAGAAAACGTGTTACTCGCATTAACTAGCTCGAAAAGAGCGTTCTGGATGATTCTGCATACTTTTCATAGATGAAACAAAGATTATCGCAGAAAATGCATATCTCAGCTGGAAACCCCACGAAAACCAAGATATCGCCGGTTCTGCATATCAGACGCACAGTGGAGTGGTGAAAACACCAGAAAACGTGTTACTCGCATTAACTAGCTCGAAAAGAGCGTTCTAGATGATTCTGCATACTTCTCATAGATGAAACAAAGATTATCGCAGAAAATGCATATTTCAGCTGGAAACCCCACGAAAACCAAGATATCGCAGGTTCTGCATATCAGACGCACTGTGGAGTGGTGAAAACACCAGAAAACGTGTTACTCGCATTAACTAGCTCGAAAAGAGCGTTCTGGATGATTCTGCATACTTCTCATAGATGAAACAACGATTATCGCAGAAAATGCATATCTCTGCTGGAAACCCCACGAAAACCAAGATATCGCCGGTTCTGCATATCAGACGCACTGTGGAGTGGTGAAAACACCAGAAAACGTGTTACTCGCATTAACTAGATCGAAAAGAGCTTTCTGGATGATTCTGCATACTTCTCATAGATGAAACAAAGATTATCGCAGAAAATGCATATTTCAGCTGGAAACCCCACGAAAACCAAGATATCGCCGGTTCTGCATATCAAACGCCCTGTGGAGTGATGAAAACACCAGATAACGTGTTTCTCGCATTAAATAGCTCGAATAGAGCGATCTCGATGATTCTGCATACTTCTCATAGATGAAACACCAAGATTATCGCAGAAAATGCATATTTCAGCTTGAAACCCCACGAAAACCAAGTTATCGGCGGCTCTATATATCAAACGCACTGTGGAGTGGTAAAAACACCAGAAAACTTGTTTTTTCGCATTAGATAGCTCGAAAAGTGCGATCTCGATTGTTCTGCATACTTCTGACTGAAGTCTCACCAAGATTATCGCAGAAAATGCATATCTCAGCTTGAAACCCGACCGAAACCAAGAAATCTCCGGTTCTGCATATCAGACGCACTGTGGAGTGGTGAAAACACCAGAAATCGTGTTACTCGCATTAACTAGCTCGAAAAGAGCGTTCTGGATGATTCTGCATACTTCTCATAGATGAAACAAAGATTATCGCAGAAAATGCATATTTCAGCTGGAAACCCCACGAAAACCAAGTTATCGGCGGCTCTACATATCAGACGCACTGTGGAGTGGTGACAACACCAGAAAACGTGTTTCTCGCATTAAATAGCTCGAAAAGTGCGATCTAGATGATTCTGCATACTTCTGACAGAAGACTCACAAAGATTATCGCAGAAAATGCATATTTCTGCTGGAAACCCCACGAAAACCAAGTTATCGGCGGCTCTACATATCAAACGCACTGTGGAGTGGTCAAAACACCACAAAACTTGTTTTTTCGCATTAAATAGCTCGAAACGAGCGATCTAGATGATTCTGCATACTTCTGACTAAAGTCTCACCAAGATTTTCGCAGAAAATGCATATCTCAGCTGGAAACCCCACGAAAACCAAGATATCGCCGGTTCTCCATATCAGACGCACTGTGGAGTGGTGAAAACACCAGAAAACGTGTTACTCGCATTAACTAGCTCGAAAAGAGCGTTCTGGATGATTCTGCATACTTCTCATAGATGAAACAAAGATTATCGCAGAAAATGCATATTTCAGCTGGAAACCCCACGAAAACCAAGTTATCGGCGGCACTACACATCAAACGCACTGTGGAGTGGTCAAAACATCAGAAAACTTGTTTTTTCGCATTAAATAGCTCGAAACGAGCGATCTAGATGATTCTACATACTTCTGACTAAAGTCTCACCAAGATTTTGGCAGAAAATGCATATCTCAGCTGGAAACCCCACGAAAACTAAGATATCGCAAGTTCTGCATATCAGACGCACTGTGGAGTGGTCAAAGCACCAGATAACTTGTTTTTTCGCATTAAATAGCTCGAAACGGGCGATCTAGATGATTCTGCATACTTCTCATAGATGAAACAAAGATTATCGCAGAAAATGCATATCTCAGCTGGAAACCCCACGAAAACCAAGATATCGCCGGTTCTGCATATCAGACGCACTGTGGAGTGGTGAAAACACCAGAAAACGTGTTACTCGCATTAACTAGCTCGAAAAGAGCGTTCTGGATGATTCTGCATACTTCTCATAGATGAAACAAAGATTATCGCAGAAAATGCATATCTCAGCTGGAAACCCCACGAAAACCAAGATATCGCCGGTTCTGCATATCAGACGCACAGTGGAGTGGTGAAAACACCAGAAAACGTGTTACTCGCATTAACTAGCTCGAAACGAGCGATCTAGATGATTCTGCATACTTCTGACTAAAGTCTCACCAAGATTATCGCAGAAAATGCATATCTCAGCTGGAAACCCCACGAAAACCAAGATATCGCCGGTTCTGCATATCAAACGCCCTGTGGAGTGATGAAAACACCAGATAACGTGTTTCTCGCATTAAATAGCACGAATAGAGCGATCTCGATGATTCTGCATACTTCTGACAGAAGACTCGCAAAGATTATCGCAGAAAATGCATATCTCAGCTGGAAACCCCACGAAAACCAAGATATCGCAGGTTCTGCTTATCAGACGCACTGTGGAGTGGTGAAAACACCAGAAAACGTGTTACTCGCATTAACTAGCTCGAAAAGAGCGTTCTGGATGATTCTGCATACTTCTCATAGATGAAACAAAGATTATCGCAGAAAATGCATATCTCTGCTGGAAACCCCACGAAAACCAAGATATCGCCGGTTCTGCATATCAGACGCACTGTGGAGTGGTGAAAACACCAGAAAACGTGTTACTCGCATTAACTAGATCGAAAAGAGCTTTCTGGATGATTCTGCATACTTCTCATAGATGAAACAAAGATTATCGCAGAAAATGCATATTTCAGCTGGAAACCCCACGAAAACCAAGATATCGCCGGTTCTGCATATCAAACGCCCTGTGGAGTGATGAAAACACCAGATAACGTGTTTCTCGCATTAAATAGCTCGAATAGAGCGATCTCGATGATTCTGCATACTTCTGACTGAAGTCTCACCAATATTATCGCAGAAAATGCATATCTCAGCTTGAAACCTCACGAAAATCAAGATGTCGCCGGTTCTGCATATCAGACGCACTGTCGAGTGGTGAAAACACCAGAAATCGTGTTACTCGCATTAACTAGCTCGAAAAGAGCGTTCTGGATGATTCTGCATACTTCTCATATATGAAACAAAGATTATCGCAGAAAATGCATATTTCAGCTGGAAACCCCACGAAAACCAAGTTATCGGCGGCTCTACATATCAGACGCACTGTGGAGTGGTGACAACACCAGAAAACGGGTTTCTCGCATTAAATAGCTCGAAAAGAGCGATCTAGATGATTCTGCATACTTCTGACAGAAGACTCACAAAGATTATCGCAGAAAATGCATATTTCTGCTGGAAACCCCACGAAAACCAAGTTATCGGCGGCTCTACATATCAAACGCACTGTGGAGTGGTCAAAACACCAGAAAACTTGTTTTTTCGCATTAAATAGCTCGAAACGAGCGATCTAGATGATTCTGCATACTTCTGACTAAAGTCTCACCAAGATTTTCGCAGAAAATGCATATCTCAGCTGGAAACCCCACGAAAACCAAGATATCGCAGGTTCTGCATATCAGACGCACTGTGGAGTGGTGAAATCACCAGAAAACGTGTTACTCGCATTAACTAGCTCGAAAAGAGCGTTTTGGATGATTCTGCATACTTCTCATAGATGAATCAAAGATTATCGCAGAAAATGCATATCTCAGCTGGAAACCCCACGAAAACCAAGATATCGCCGGTTCTGCATATCAGACGCACAGTGGAGTGGTGAAAACACCAGAAAACGTGTTACTCGCATTAACTAGCTCGAAAAGAGCGTTCTGGATGATTCTGCATACTTCTCATAGATGAAACAAAGATTATCGCAGAAAATGCATATCTCAGCTGGAAACCCCACGAAAACCAAGATATCGCAGGTTCTGCATATCAGACGCACTGTGGAGTGGTGAAAACACCAGAAAACGTGTTACTCGCATTAACTAGCTCGAAAAGAGCGTTCTGGATGATTCTGCATACTTCTCATAGATGAAACAAAGATTATCGCAGAAAATGCATATTTCAGCTGGAAACCCCACGAAAACCAAGTTATCGGCGGCTCTACATACCAAACGCACTGTGGAGTGGTCAAAACACCAGAAAACTTGTTTTTTCGCATTAAATAGCTCGAAACGAGCGATCTAGATGATTCTGCATACTTCGGACAGAAGTCTCACCAATATCATCGCAGAAAATGCATATCTCAGCTTGAAACCTCACGAAAATCAAGATGTCGCCGGTTCTGCATATCAGACGCACTGTGGAGTGGTGACAACACCAGAAAACGTGTTTCTCGCATTAAATAGCTCGAAAAGAGCGATCTAGGTGATTCTGCATACTTCTGACAGAAGACTCGCCAAGATTATCGCAGCAACTGCATATCTCAGCTGGAAACCCCACGAAAACCAAGACATCGCAGGTTCTGCATATCAGACGCACTGTGGAGTGGTGAAAACACCAGAAAACGTGTTACTCGCATTAACTAGCTCGAAAAGAGCGTTCTGGATGATTCTGCATACTTCTCATAGATGAAACAAAGATTATCGCAGAAAATGCATATCTCAGCTGGAAACTCCACGAAAACCAAGATATCGCCGGTTCTGCATATCAGACGCACAGTGGAGTGGTGAAAACACCAGAAAACGTGTTACTCGCATTAACTAGCTCGAAAAGAGCGTTCTGGATGATTCTGCATACTTCTCATATATGAAACAAAGATTATCGCAGAAAATGCATATTTCAGCTGGAAACCCCACGAAAACCAAGATATCGCCGGTTCTGCATATCAAACGCCCTGTGGAGTGATGAAAACACCAGACAACGTGTTTCTCGCATTAAATAGCACGAATAGAGCGATCTCGATGATTCTGCATACTTCTGACAGAAGACTCGCAAAGATTATCGCAGAAAATGCATATCTCATCTGGAAACCCCACGAAAACCAAGATATCGCAGGTTCTGCTTATCAGACGCACTGTGGAGTGGTGAAAACACCAGAAAACGTGTTACTCGCATTAACTAGCTCGAAAAGAGCGTTCTGGATGATTCTGCATACTTCTCATAGATGAAACAAAGATTATCGCAGAAAATGCATATCTCTGCTGGAAACCCCACGAAAACCAAGATATCGCCGGTTCTGCATATCAGACGCACTGTGGAGTGGTGAAAACACCAGAAAACGTGTTACTCGCATTAACTAGATCGAAAAGAGCTTTCTGGATGATTCTGCATACTTCTCATAGATGAAACAAAGATTATCGCAGAAAATGCATATTTCAGCTGGAAACCCCACGAAAACCAAGATATCGCCGGTTCTGCATATCAAACGCCCTGTGGAGTGATGAAAACACCAGATAACGTGTTTCTCGCATTAAATAGCTCGAGTAGAGCGATCTCGATGATTCTGCATACTTCTGACTGAAGTCTCACCAATATTATCGCAGAAAATGCATATCTCAGCTTGAAACCTCACGAAAATCAAGATGTCGCCGGTTCTGCATATCAGACGCACTGTGGAGTGGTGAAAACACCAGAAAACGTGTTACTCGCATTAACTAGCTCGAAAAGAGCGTTTTGGATGATTCTGCATACTTCTCATAGATGAATCAAAGATTATCGCAGAAAATGCATATATCAGCTGGAAACCCCACGAAAACCAAGATATCGCCGGTTCTGCATATCAGACGCACAGTGGAGTGGTGAAAACACCAGAAAACGTGTTACTCGCATTAACTAGCTCGAAAAGAGCGTTCTGGATGATTCTGCATACTTCTCATAGATGAAACAAAGATTATCGCAGAAAATGCATATCTCAGCTGGAAACCCCACGAAAACCAAGATATCGCAGGTTCTGCATATCAGACGCACTGTGGAGTGGTGAAAACACCAGAAAACGTGTTACTCGCATTAACTAGCTCGAAAAGAGCGTTCTGGATGATTCTGCATACTTCTCATAGATGAAACAAAGATTATCGCAGAAAATGCATATTTCAGCTGGAAACCCCACGAAAACCAAGTTATCGGCGGCTCTACATATCAAACGCACTGTGGAGTGGTCAAAACACCAGAAAACTTGTTTTTTCGCATTAAATAGCTGGAAACGAGCGATCTAGATGATTCTGCATACTTCGGACAGAAGTCTCACCAATATCATCGCAGAAAATGCATATCTCAGCTTGAAACCTCACGAAAATCAAGATGTCGCCGGTTCTGCATATCAGACGCACTGTGGAGTGGTGACAACACCAGAAAACGTGTTTCTCGCATTAAATAGCTCGAAAAGAGCGACCTATGTGATTCTGCATACTTCGGACAGAAGTCTCACAAATATCATCGCAGAAAATGCTTATCTCAGCTTGAAACCTCACGAAAATCAAGATGTCGCCGGTTCTGCATATCAGACGCACTGTGGAGTGGTGACAACACCAGAAAACGTGTTTCTCGCATTAAATAGCTCGAAAAGAGCGATCTAGGTGATTCTGCATACTTCTGACAGAAGACTCGCCAAGATTATCGCAGCAAATGCATATCTCAGCTGGAAACCCCACGAAAACAAAGATATCGCAGGTTCTGCATATCAGACGCACTGTGGAGTGGTGAAAACACCAGAAAACGTGTTACTCGCATTAACTAGCTCGAAAAGAGCGTTCTGGATGATTCTGCATACTTCTCATACATGAAACAAAGATTATCGCAGAAAATGCATATCTCAGCTGGAAACCCCACGAAAACCAAGATATCGCCGGTTCTGCATATCAGACGCACTGTGGAGTGGTGAAAACACTAGAAAACGTGTTACTCGCATTAACTAGCTCGAAAAGAGCGTTCTAGATGATTCTGCATACTTCTCATAGATGATACAAAGATTATCGCAGAAAATGCATATCTCAGCTGGAAACCCCACGAAAACCAAGATATCGCCGGTTCTGCATATCAGACGCACTGTGGAGTGGTGACAACACCAGAAAACATGTTTCTCGCGTTAAATAGCTCGAAAAGAGCGATCTAGATTATTCTGCATACTTCTGACAGAAGACCCACAAAGATTATCGCAGAAAATGCATATTTCTGCTGGAAACACCACGAAAACCAAGTTATCGGCGGCTCTACATATCAAACGCACTGTGGAGTGGTCAAAGCACCAGAAAACTTGTTTTTTCGCTTTAAATAGCTCGAAACGAGCGATCTAGATGATTCTGCATACTTCTCATAGATGAAACAAAGATTATCGCAGAAAATGCATATCTCAGCTGGAAACCCCACGAAAACCAAGATATCGCCGGTTCTGCATATCAGACGCACTGTGGAGTGGTGAAAACACCAGAAAACGTGTTACTCGCATTAACTAGCTCGAAAAGAGCGTTCTGGATGATTCTGCATACTTCTCATAGACGAAACAAAGATTATCGCAGAAAATGCATATCTCAGCTGGAAACCCCACGAAAACCAAGATATCGCCGGTTCTGCATATCAGACGCACAGTGGAGTGGTGAAAACACCAGAAAACGTGTTACTCGCATTAACTAGCTCGAAAAGAGCGCTCTGGATGATTCTGCATACTTCTCATATATGAAACAAAGATTATCGCAGAAAATGCATATTTCAGCTGGAAACCCCACGAAAACCAAGTTATCGGCGGCTGTACATATCAAACGCACTGTGGAGTGGTCAAAACACCAGAAAACGTGTTTCTCGCATTAAATAGCTCCAAACGAGCGATCTAGATGATTCTGCATACTTCTGAATAAAGTATCACCAAGATTATCGCAGAAAATGCATATCTCAGCTGGAAACCCCACGAAAACAAAGATATCGCCGGTTCTGCATATCAAACGCCCTGTGGAGTGATGAAAACACCAGATAACGTGTTTCTCGCATTAAATAGCACGAATAGAGCGATCTCGATGATTCTGCATACTTCTGACAAAAGACTCGCAAAGATTATCGCAGAAAATGCATATCTCAGCTGGAAACCCCACGAAAACCAAGATATCGCAGGTTCTGCATATCAGACGCACTGTGGAGTGGTGAAAACACCAGAAAACGTGTTACTCGCATTAACTAGCTCGAAAAGAGCGTTCTGGATGATTCTGCATACTTCTCATAGATGAAACAAAGATTATCGCAGAAAATGCATATCTCTGCTGGAAACCCCACGAAAACCAAGATATCGCCGGTTCTGCATATCAGACGCACTGTGGAGTGGTGAAAACACCAGAAAACGTGTTACTCGCATTAACTAGCTCGAAAAGAGCGTTCTGGATGATTCTGCATACTTCTCATAGATGAAACAAAGATTATCGCAGAAAATGCATATCTCTGCTGGAAACCCCACGAAAACCAAGATATCGCCGGTTCTGCATATCAGACGCACTGTGGAGTGGTGACAACACCAGAAAACGTGTTTCTCGCATTAAATAGCTCGAAAAGAGCGATCTAGGTGATTCTGCATACTTCGGACAGAAGTCTCACCAATATCATCGCAGAAAATGCTTATCTCAGCTTGAAACCTCACGAAAATCAAGATGTCGCCGGTTCTGCATATCAGACGCACTGTGGAGTGGTGACAACACCAGAAAACATGTTTCTCGCATTAAATAGCTCGAAAAGAGCGATCTAGGTGATTCTGCATACTTCTGACAGAAGACTCGCCAAGATTATCGCAGCAAATGCATATCTCAGCTGGAAACCCCACGAAAACCAAGATATCGCAGGTTCTGCATATCAGACGCACTGTGGAGTGGTGAAAACACCAGAAAACGTGTTACTCGCATTAACTAGCTCGAAAAGAGCGTTCTGGATGATTCTGCATACTTCTCATAGATGAAACAAAGATTATCGCAGAAAATGCATATCTCAGCTGGAAACCCCACGAAAACCAAGATATCGCCGGTTCTGCATATCAGACGCACAGTGGAGTGGTGAAAACACCAGAAAACGTGTTACTCGCATTAACTAGCTCGAAAAGAGCGTTCTGGATGATTCTGCATACTTCTCATAGATGAAACAAAGATTATCGTAGAAAATGCATATTTCAGCTGGAAACCCCACGAAAACCAAGTTATCGGCGGCTCTACATATCAAACGCACTGTGGAGTGGTCAAAACACCAGAAAACTTGTTTTTTCGCATTAAATAGCTCGAAAAGAGCGATCTAGATGATTCTGCATACTTCGGACAGAAGTCTCACCAATATCATCGCAGAAAATGCATATCTCAGCTTGAAACCTCACGAAAATCAAGATATCGCAGGTTCTGCATATCAGACGCACTGTGGAGTGGTGAAAACACCAGAAAACGTGTTACTCGCATTAACTAGCTCGAAACGAGCGTTTTGGATGATTCTGCATACTTCTCATAGATGAATCAAAGATTATCGCAGAAAATGCATATCTCAGCTGGAAACCCCACGAAAACCAAGATATCGCCGGTTCTGCATATCAGACGCACTGTGGAGTGGTGAAAACACCAGAAAACGTGTTACTCGCATTAACTAGCTCGAAAAGAGCGTTTTGGATGATTCTGCATACTTCTCATAGATGAATCAAAGATTATCGCAGAAAATGCATACCTCAGCTGGAAACCCCACGAAAACCAAGATATCTCCGGTTCTGCATATCAAACGCACAGTGGAGTGGTGAAAACACCAGATAGCGAGTTTCTCGCATTAAATAGCTCGAAACGAGCGATCTAGATGATTCTGCATACTTCTGACTAAAGTCTCACCAAGATTTTCGCAGAAAATGCATATTTCTGCTGGAAACACCACGAATACCAAGTTATCGGCGGCTCTACATATCAAACGCACTGTGGAGCGGTCAAAGCACCAGAAAACTTGTTTTTTCGCATTAAATAGCTCGAAACGGGCGATCTAGATGATTCTACATACTTCTCATAGATGAAACAAAGATTATCGCAGAAAATGCATATCTCAGCTGGAAACCCCACGAAAACCAAGATATCGCCGGTTCTGCATATCAGACGCACTGTGGAGTGGTGAAAACACCAGAAAACGTGTTACTCGCATTAACTAGCTCGAAAAGAGCGTTCTGGATGATTCTGCATACTTCTGACAGAAGTCTCACCAAGATTATCGCAGAAAATGCATACCTCAGCTTGAAATCTCACGAAAATCAAGATGTCGCCGGTTCTGCATATCAAACGCACTGTGGAATGTTGAAAACATCAGAAAACTTGTTTTTTCGAATTAAATATCTCGAAAAGCGCGATCTAGATGATTCTGCATATTTCTGACTGAAGTCTCACCAAGATTATCGCAGAAAATGCATATCTCAGCTTGAAACCTCAGGAAAGCCAAGTTATCTCTGGTTCTGCACATCAAACGTACTCTGGAGTGGTGAAAACACCAGAAAACGTGTTTCTCGCATTAAATAGCTCGAAAAGAGCGATCTTGATGATTCTGCATACTTCTGACAGAAGACTCACCAAGATTATCGCAGAAGATGCATATCTCAGCTGGAATCACCACGAAAATCAAGATTTCGCCGGGTCTGCATATCAACCGCACCGTGGAGTGGTGAAAACACCAGAAAACTTGTTTTTTCGCATTAGATAGCTCCAAAAGAGCGATTCCGATGATTGTGCATACTTCGGACAGAAGTCTCACCAAGATTATCACAGGAAATGCATATCTGTGCTTGAAGCCCCACGAAAACCAAGATATCGACGGTTCTGCATATCATACGCACTGTGGAGTGGTGAAAACACCAGATAACGTGTTTCTCGCATTAAAAAACTCGAAACGTACGATCTCGATGATTATGCATACTTCGGACAGAAGTCTCACCAACATGATCGCAGAAATTGCATATCTCAGCTTGAATCCCCACGAAAACCAGGATATCGCTGGTTCAGCATATCAAACGCACTGTGGAGTGCTGAAAACACCAGATAACGTGTTTCTCGCATTAAATAGCTCGAAAAGTGCGATCTCGATGATTCTGCATACTTCGGACAGAAGTCTCCCCAAGATTATCGCTGAAAATGCATATCTCAGCTTGAAACCCCACGAAAACCAAGATATCGTTGGTTCTGCATATGAAACGCACTGTGGAGTGGTGAAAACACCAGATAACGAGTTTCTCGCATTAAATAGCTCGAAACGAGCGATCTCGATGATTAAGCATACTTCGGACAGAAGTCTCACCAAGATTATCGCAGAAATTGCCTATCTTAGCTTGAATCCCCACGATAACCAGGATATCGCTGGTTCTGCATATCAAACGCACTGTGCAGTGCTGAAAACACCAGATAACGTGTTTCTCTCATTAAATAGCTCGAATAGAGCGATCTCGATGATTAAGCATACTTCGGACAGAAGTCTCACCAAGCTTATCGCAGAAAATGCAGATCTGAGCTTGAAACCCCACGATAACCAACATATCGACGGTTCTGCATATCATACGCACTGTGGAGTGGTGAAAACACCAGATAACGTTTTTCTCGCATTAAATAGCTCGAAAAGAGCGATCCCGAGGATTCTGCATACTTCTGCAAGAAGTCTCACCAAGATTATCGCAGAAATTGCATATCTCAGCTTGAATCCCCACGAAAACCAGGATATCGCGGGTTCTGCATATCAAACGCACTGTGGAGTGCTGAAAACACCAGATAACGTGTTTCTCGCATTAAATAGCTCGAAAAGTGCGATCTCGATGATTCTGCATACTTCGGACAGAAGTCTCACGAAGATTATCGCTGAAAATGCATATCTCAGCTTGAAACCCCACGAAAACCAAGATATCGCAGGTTCTGCATATCAACCGCACCGTGGAGTGGTGAAAACACCAGATAACGTGTTTCTCGCATTAAATAGCTCGAAAAGAGCGATCTCGATGATTGTGCATACTTCGGACAGAAGTCTCACCAAGATTATCGCAGGAAATGCATATCTGTGCTTGAAGCCCCACGAAAACCAAGATATCGACGGTTCTGCATATCATACGCACTGTGGAGTGGTGAAAACACCAGATAACGTGTTTCTCGCATTAAAAAACTCGAAACGTACGATCTCGATGATTATGCATACTTCGGACAGAAGTCTCGCCAACATGATCGCAGAAATTGCATATCTCAGCTTGAATCCCCACGAAAACCAGGATATCGCTGGTTCAGCATATCAAACGCACTGTGGAGTGCTGAAAACACCAGATAACGTGTTTCTCGCATTAAATAGCTCGAAAAGTGCGATCTCGATGATTCTGCATACTTCGGACAGAAGTCTCACCAAGATTATCGCTGAAAATGCATATCTCAGCTTGAAACACCACGAAAACCAAGATATCGTTGGTTCTGCATATGAAACGCACTGTGGAGTGGTGAAAACACCAGATAACGTGTTTCTCGCATTAAATAGCTCGAAAAGAGCGATCTCGATGATTCTGCATACTTCGGACAGAAGTCTCACCAAGATTATCGCAGAAAATGCATATCTCAGCTTGAAACCCCACGAAAACCAAGATATCTCCGGTTCTGCATATCCAACGAACTGTGGAGTGGTGAAAACACCAGATAACGTGTTTCTCGCATTAAATAGGTCGAAAAGAGCGATCTCGATGTTTCTGCATACTTCGGACAGAGGTCTCACCAAGATTGTCGCAGAAAATGCATATCTCAGCTTGAAACCCCACGAAAACCATGATATCGCTGGTTCTGCATATCTACGCCCTGTGGAGAGGTGAAAACACCAGATAACGAGTTTCTCGCATTAAATAGCTCGAAACGAGCGATCTCGATGATTAAGCATACTTCGGACAGAAGTCTCACCAATATTATCGCTGAAAATGCATATCTCAGCTTGAAACCCCACGAAAATCAAAATATCGCTGGTTCTGCATATCATACGCACTGTGGAGTGGTGAAAACACCAGATAACGAGTTTCTCGCATTAAATAGCTCGAAACGAGCGATCTCGATGTTTCTGCATACTTCGGACAGAGTACTCACCAAGATTATCGCAGAAAATGCATATCTCAGCTTGAAACCCCACGAAAACCAAGATATCTCCGGTTCTGCACATCCAACGAACTGTGGTGTGGTGAAACCCCCAGAAAACGGGTTTCTCGCATTAAATAGCTCGAAAAGTACGATCTCGATGACTCTGCATACTTCGGACAGAAGTCTCACGAAGATTATCGCTGAAAATGCATATCTCAGCTTGAAACCCCACGAAAACCAAGATATCTCCGGTTCTGCATATCCAACGAACTGTGGAGTGGTGAAAACACCAGATAACGTGTTTCTCGCATTAAATAGGTCGAAAAGAGCGATCTCGATGTTTCTGCATACTTCGGACAGAGGTCTCACCAAGATTGTCGCAGAAAATGCATATCTCAGCTTGAAACCCCACGAAAACCAGGATATCGCTGGTTCAGCATATCAAACGCACTGTGGAGTGCTGAAAACACCAGATAACGTGTTTCTCGCATTAAATAGCTCGAAAAGTGCGATCTCGATGATTCTGCATACTTCGGACAGAAGTCTCACCAAGATTATCGCTGAAAATGCATATCTCAGCTTGAAACACCACGAAAACCAAGATATCGTTGGTTCTGCATATGAAACGCACTGTGGAGTGGTGAAAACACCAGATAACGTGTTTCTCGCATTAAATAGCTCGAAAAGAGCGATCTCGATGATTCTGCATACTTCGGACAGAAGTCTCACCAAGATTATCGCAGAAAATGCATATCTCAGCTTGAAACCCCACGAAAACCAAGATATCGCAGGTTCTGCATATCAACCGCACCGTGGAGTGGTGAAAACACCAGATAACGTGTTTCTCGCATTAAATAGCTCGAAAAGAGCGATCTCGATGATTGTGCATACTTCGGACAGAAGTCTCACCAAGATTATCGCAGGAAATGCATATCTGTGCTTGAAGCCCCACGAAAACCAAGATATCGACGGTTCTGCATATCATACGCACTGTGGAGTGGTGAAAACACCAGATAACGTGTTTCTCGCATTAAAAAACTCGAAACGTACGATCTCGATGATTATGCATACTTCGGACAGAAGTCTCGCCAACATGATCGCAGAAATTGCATATCTCAGCTTGAATCCCCACGAAAACCAGGATATCGCTGGTTCAGCATATCAAACGCACTGTGGAGTGCTGAAAACACCAGATAACGTGTTTCTCGCATTAAATAGCTCGAAAAGTGCGATCTCGATGATTCTGCATACTTCGGACAGAAGTCTCACCAAGATTATCGCTGAAAATGCATATCTCAGCTTGAAACACCACGAAAACCAAGATATCGTTGGTTCTGCATATGAAACGCACTGTGGAGTGGTGAAAACACCAGATAACGTGTTTCTCGCATTAAATAGCTCGAAAAGAGCGATCTCGATGATTCTGCATACTTCGGACAGAAGTCTCACCAAGATTATCGCAGAAAATGCATATCTCAGCTTGAAACCCCACGAAAACCAAGATATCTCCGGTTCTGCATATCCAACGAACTGTGGAGTGGTGAAAACACCAGATAACGTGTTTCTCGCATTAAATAGGTCGAAAAGAGCGATCTCGATGTTTCTGCATACTTCGGACAGAGGTCTCACCAAGATTGTCGCAGAAAATGCATATCTCAGCTTGAAACCCCACGAAAACCATGATATCCCTGGTTCTGCATATCTACGCCCTGTGGAGAGGTGAAAACACCAGATAACGAGTTTCTCGCATTAAATAGCTCGAAACGAGCGATCTCGATGATTAAGCATACTTCGGACAGAAGTCTCACCAATATTATCGCTGAAAATGCATATCTCAGCTTGAAACCCCACGAAAATCAAAATATCGCTGGTTCTGCATATCATACGCACTGTGGAGTGGTGAAAACACCAGATAACGAGTTTCTCGCATTAAATAGCTCGAAACGAGCGATCTCGATGTTTCTGCATACTTCGGACAGAGTACTCACCAAGATTATCGCAGAAAATGCATATCTCAGCTTGAAACCCCACGAAAACCAAGATATCTCCGGTTCTGCACATCCAACGAACTGTGGTGTGGTGAAACCCCCAGAAAACGGGTTTCTCGCATTAAATAGCTCGAAAAGTACGATCTCGATGACTCTGCATACTTCGGACAGAAGTCTCACGAAGATTATCGCTGAAAATGCATATCTCAGCTTGAAACCCCACGAAAACCAAGATATCGCAGGTTCTGCATATCAACCGCACCGTGGAGTGGTGAAAACACCAGATAACGTGTTTCTCGCATTAAATAGCTCGAAAAGAGCGATCTCGATGATTGTGCATACTTCGGACAGAAGTCTCACCAAGATTATCACAGGAAATGCATATCTGTGCTTGAAGCCCCACGAAAACCAAGATATCGACGGTTCTGCATATCATACGCACTGTGGAGTGGTGAAAACACCAGATAACGTGTTTCTCGCATTAAAAAACTCGAAACGTACGATCTCGATGATTATGCATACTTCGGACAGAAGTCTCACCAACATGATCGCAGAAATTGCATATCTCAGCTTGAATCCCCACGAAAACCAGGATATCGCTGGTTCAGCATATCAAACGCACTGTGGAGTGCTGAAAACACCAGATAACGTGTTTCTCGCATTAAATAGCTCGAAAAGTGCGATCTCGATGATTCTGCATACTTCGGACAGAAGTCTCCCCAAGATTATCGCTGAAAATGCATATCTCAGCTTGAAACCCCACGAAAACCAAGATATCGTTGGTTCTGCATATGAAACGCACTGTGGAGTGGTGAAAACACCAGATAACGAGTTTCTCGCATTAAATAGCTCGAAACGAGCGATCTCGATGATTAAGCATACTTCGGACAGAAGTCTCACCAAGATTATCGCAGAAATTGCCTATCTTAGCTTGAATCCCCACGATAACCAGGATATCGCTGGTTCTGCATATCAAACGCACTGTGCAGTGCTGAAAACACCAGATAACGTGTTTCTCTCATTAAATAGCTCGAATAGAGCGATCTCGATGATTAAGCATACTTCGGACAGAAGTCTCACCAAGCTTATCGCAGAAAATGCAGATCTGAGCTTGAAACCCCACGATAACCAACATATCGACGGTTCTGCATATCATACGCACTGTGGAGTGGTGAAAACACCAGATAACGTTTTTCTCGCATTAAATAGCTCGAAAAGAGCGATCCCGAGGATTCTGCATACTTCTGCAAGAAGTCTCACCAAGATTATCGCAGAAATTGCATATCTCAGCTTGAATCCCCACGAAAACCAGGATATCGCGGGTTCTGCATATCAAACGCACTGTGGAGTGCTGAAAACACCAGATAACGTGTTTCTCGCATTAAATAGCTCGAAAAGTGCGATCTCGATGATTCTGCATACTTCGGACAGAAGTCTCACGAAGATTATCGCTGAAAATGCATATCTCAGCTTGAAACCCCACGAAAACCAAGATATCGCAGGTTCTGCATATCAACCGCACCGTGGAGTGGTGAAAACACCAGATAACGTGTTTCTCGCATTAAATAGCTCGAAAAGAGCGATCTCGATGATTGTGCATACTTCGGACAGAAGTCTCACCAAGATTATCGCAGGAAATGCATATCTGTGCTTGAAGCCCCACGAAAACCAAGATATCGACGGTTCTGCATATCATACGCACTGTGGAGTGGTGAAAACACCAGATAACGTGTTTCTCGCATTAAAAAACTCGAAACGTACGATCTCGATGATTATGCATACTTCGGACAGAAGTCTCGCCAACATGATCGCAGAAATTGCATATCTCAGCTTGAATCCCCACGAAAACCAGGATATCGCTGGTTCAGCATATCAAACGCACTGTGGAGTGCTGAAAACACCAGATAACGTGTTTCTCGCATTAAATAGCTCGAAAAGTGCGATCTCGATGATTCTGCATACTTCGGACAGAAGTCTCACCAAGATTATCGCTGAAAATGCATATCTCAGCTTGAAACACCACGAAAACCAAGATATCGTTGGTTCTGCATATGAAACGCACTGTGGAGTGGTGAAAACACCAGATAACGTGTTTCTCGCATTAAATAGCTCGAAAAGAGCGATCTCGATGATTCTGCATACTTCGGACAGAAGTCTCACCAAGATTATCGCAGAAAATGCATATCTCAGCTTGAAACCCCACGAAAACCAAGATATCTCCGGTTCTGCATATCCAACGAACTGTGGAGTGGTGAAAACACCAGATAACGTGTTTCTCGCATTAAATAGGTCGAAAAGAGCGATCTCGATGTTTCTGCATACTTCGGACAGAGGTCTCACCAAGATTGTCGCAGAAAATGCATATCTCAGCTTGAAACCCCACGAAAACCATGATATCGCTGGTTCTGCATATCTACGCCCTGTGGAGAGGTGAAAACACCAGATAACGAGTTTCTCGCATTAAATAGCTCGAAACGAGCGATCTCGATGATTAAGCATACTTCGGACAGAAGTCTCACCAATATTATCGCTGAAAATGCATATCTCAGCTTGAAACCCCACGAAAATCAAAATATCGCTGGTTCTGCATATCATACGCACTGTGGAGTGGTGAAAACACCAGATAACGAGTTTCTCGCATTAAATAGCTCGAAACGAGCGATCTCGATGTTTCTGCATACTTCGGACAGAGTACTCACCAAGATTATCGCAGAAAATGCATATCTCAGCTTGAAACCCCACGAAAACCAAGATATCTCCGGTTCTGCACATCCAACGAACTGTGGTGTGGTGAAACCCCCAGAAAACGGGTTTCTCGCATTAAATAGCTCGAAAAGTACGATCTCGATGACTCTGCATACTTCGGACAGAAGTCTCACGAAGATTATCGCTGAAAATGCATATCTCAGCTTGAAACCCCACGAAAACCAAGATATCGCAGGTTCTGCATATCAAACGCACTGTGGAGTGCTGAAAACACCAGATAACGTGTTTCTCGCATTAAATAGCTCGAAAAGTGCGATCTCGATGATTAAGCATACTTCGGACAGAAGTCTCCCCAAGATTATCGCTGAAAATGCATATCTCAGCTTGAAACCCCACGAAAACCAAGATATCGTTGGTTCTGCATATGAAACGCACCGTGGAGTGGTGAAAACACCAGATAACGTGTTTCTCGCATTAAATAGCTCGAAAAGAGCGATCTCGATGATTGTGCATACTTCGGACAGAAGTCTCACCAAGATTATCACAGGAAATGCATATCTGTGCTTGAAGCCCCACGAAAACCAAGATATCGACGGTTCTGCATATCATACGCACTGTGGAGTGGTGAAAACACCAGATAACGTGTTTCTCGCATTAAAAAACTCGAAACGTACGATCTCGATGATTATGCATACTTCGGACAGAAGTCTCACCAACATGATCGCAGAAATTGCATATCTCAGCTTGAATCCCCACGAAAACCAGGATATCGCTGGTTCAGCATATCAAACGCACTGTGGAGTGCTGAAAACACCAGATAACGTGTTTCTCGCATTAAATAGCTCGAAAAGTGCGATCTCGATGATTCTGCATACTTCGGACAGAAGTCTCCCCAAGATTATCGCTGAAAATGCATATCTCAGCTTGAAACCCCACGAAAACCAAGATATCGTTGGTTCTGCATATGAAACGCACTGTGGAGTGGTGAAAACACCAGATAACGAGTTTCTCGCATTAAATAGCTCGAAACGAGCGATCTCGATGATTAAGCATACTTCGGACAGAAGTCTCACGAAGATTATCGCTGAAAATGCATATCTCAGCTTGAAACCCCACGAAAACCAAGATATCGCAGGTTCTGCATATCAACCGCACCGTGGAGTGGTGAAAACACCAGATAACGTGTTTCTCGCATTAAATAGCTCGAAAAGAGCGATCTCGATGATTGTGCATACTTCGGACAGAAGTCTCACCAAGATTATCGCAGGAAATGCATATCTGTGCTTGAAGCCCCACGAAAACCAAGATATCGACGGTTCTGCATATCATACGCACTGTGGAGTGGTGAAAACACCAGATAACGAGTTTCTCGCATTAAATAGCTCGAAACGAGCGATCTCGATGTTTATGCATACTTCGGACAGAGTACTCACCAAGATTATCGCAGAAAATGCATATCTCAGATTGAAACCCCACGAAAACCAAGATATCTCCGGTTCTGCACATCCAACGAACTGTGGTGTGGTGAAACCCTCAGAAAACGGGTTTCTCTCATTAAATAGCTCGAATAGAGCGATCTCGATGATTAAGCATACTTCGGACAGAAGTCTCACCAAGATTATCGCAGAAATTGCCTATCTTAGCTTGAATCCCCACGATAACCAGGATATCGCTGGTTCTGCATATCAAACGCACTGTGCAGTGCTGAAAACACCAGATAACGTGTTTCTCTCATTAAATAGCTCGAATAGAGCGATCTCGATGATTAAGCATACTTCGGACAGAAGTCTCACCAAGCTTATCGCAGAAAATGCAGATCTGAGCTTGAAACCCCACGATAACCAACATATCGACGGTTCTGCATATCATACGCACTGTGGAGTGGTGAAAACACCAGATAACGTTTTTCTCGCATTAAATAGCTCGAAAAGAGCGATCCCGAGGATTCTGCATACTTCTGACAGAAGTCTCACCAAGATTATCGCAGAAATTGCATATCTCAGCTTGAATCCCCACGAAAACCAGGATATCGCTGGTTCTGCATATCAAACGCACTGTGGAGTGCTGAAAACACCAGATAACGTGTTTCTCGCATTAAATAGCTCGAAAAGTGCGATCTCGATGATTCTGCATACTTCGGACAGAAGTCTCACGAAGATTATCGCTGAAAATGCATATCTCAGCTTGAAACCCCACGAAAACCAAGATATCGCAGGTTCTGCATATCAACCGCACCGTGGAGTGGTGAAAACACCAGATAACGTGTTTCTCGCATTAAATAGCTCGAAAAGAGCGATCTCGATGATTGTGCATACTTCGGACAGAAGTCTCACCAAGATTATCGCAGGAAATGCATATCTGTGCTTGAAGCCCCACGAAAACCAAGATATCGACGGTTCTGCATATCATACGCACTGTGGAGTGGTGAAAACACCAGATAACGTGTTTCTCGCATTAAAAAACTCGAAACGTACGATCTCGATGATTATGCATACTTCGGACAGAAGTATCGCCAACATGATCGCAGAAATTGCATATCTCAGCTTGAATCCCCACGAAAACCAGGATATCGCTGGTTCAGCATATCAAACGCACTGTGGAGTGGTGAAAACACGAGATAACGTGTTTCTCGCATTAAATAGCTCGAAAAGTGCGATCTCGATGACTCTGCATACTTCGGACAGAAGTCTCACCAAGATTATCGCAGAAAATGCATATCTCAGCTTGAAACCCCACGAAAACCAAGATATCGCCGGTTCTGCATATCATACGCACTGTGGAGTGGTGAAAACACCAGATAACGTGTTTCTCGCAATAAATAGCTCGAAACGAGCGATCTCGATGAGTAAGCATACTTCGGACAGAAGTCTCACCAAGATTATCACAGAAATTGCATATCACAGCTTGAATCCCCACGAAAACCAGGGTATCGCCGGTTCTGCATATCAAACGCACTGCGGAGTGGTGAAAACACCAGATAACGTTTTTCTCGCATTAAATAGCTCGAAAAGAGCGATCTCGATGATTGTGCATACTTCGGACAGAAGTCTCACCAAGATTATCGCAGGAAATGCATATCTGTGCTTGAAGCCCCACGAAAACCAAGATATCGACGGTTCTGCATATCATACGCACTGTGGAGTGGTGAAAACACCAGATAACGTGTTTCTCGCATTAAAAAATTCGAAACGTACGATCTCGATGATTCTGCATACTTCGGATAGAAGTCTCACCAAGATTATCGCTGAAAATGCATATCTGAGCTTGAAACCCCACGAAAACCAAGATTTCGCTGGTTCTGCATATCAAACGCACTGTGGAGTGGTGAAAACACCAGATAACGTGTTTCTCGCATTAAATAGGTCGAAAAGAGCGATCTCGATGTTTCTGCATACTTCGGACAGAGGTCTCACCAACTTTATCGCAGAAAATGCATATCTCAGCTTGAATCCCCACGAAAACCAAGATATCGCTGGTTCTGCATATCAAACGCACTGTGGAGTGCTGAAAACACCAGATAACGTGTTTCTCGCATTAAATAGCTCGAATAGAGCGATCTCGTTGATTAAGCATACTTCGGACAGGGGTCGTACCAAGATTATAGCAGAAAATGCATATCTGAGCTTGAAACCCCACGAAAACCAAGATATCTCCGGTTCTGCATATCAAACCAACTGTGGAGTGGTGGAAACCCCAGAAAACGTGTTTCTCGCATTAAATAGCTCGAAAAGTACGATCTCGATGACTCTGCATACTTCGGACAGAAGTCTCACCAAGATTATCGCAGAAAATGCATATCTGAGCTTGAAACCCCCGAAAACCAAGATATCGTCGGTTCTGCACATCATACGCACTGTGGAGTGGTGAAAACACCAGATAACGTGTTTCTCGCATTAAATAGCTCGAAACGAGCGATCTCGATGATTAAGCATACTTCGGACAGAAGTCTCACCAAGATTATCACAGAAATTGCATATCTCAGCTTGAATCCCCACGAAAACCAGGATATCGCTGGTTCTGCATATCAAACGCACTGTGGAGTGCTGAAAACACCAGATAACGTGTTTCTCGCATTAAATAGCTCGAAAAGTGCGATCTCGATGATTCTGCATACTTCGGACAGATGTCTCACCAAGATTATCGCTGAAAATGCATATCGCATCTTGAAACCCCACGAAAACCAAGATATCTCCGGATCTGCACATCCAACGAACTGTGGTGTGGTGAAAACCCCAGAAAACGTGTTTCTCGCATTAAATAGCTCGAAAAGAGCGCTCTTGATGTTTCTGCGTACTTCGGACAGATGTTTCACCAAGATTATCGTAGAAAATGCATATCTCAACTTGAAACCCGACTAAAACCAAACATCGCCGGTTCTGCATATCAAACCAAAGGTGGAGTGGTGAAAACCTCTGAAAACGTGTTTCTCGCATTAGATAGCTCGAAAAGTGCGATCTCGATGACTCTGCATACTTCGGACAGAAGTCTCACCAAGATTATCGCTGAAAATGCATATCTCAGCTTGAAACCCCACAAAAACCAAGATATCGCCGGTTCTGCATAACAAAAGCACTGTGGAGTGGTGAAAACACCAGATAACGTGTTTCTCGCATTAAATAGCTCGAAAAGTGCGATCTCGATGACTCTGCATACTTCGGACAGAAGTCACACAAAGATTATCGCAGAAAATGCATATCTCAGCTTGAAACCCCACGAAAACCAAGATTTCGCTGGTTCTGCATATCAAACTAACTGTGGAGTGGTGAAAACACCAGAAAACGTGTTTCTCGCATTAAATAGCTCGAAAAGTACGATCTCGATGACTCTGCATACTTCGAACAGAAGTCTCACCAAGATTATCGCAGAAAATGCATATCTCAACTTGAAACCCCACGAAAACCAAGATTTCGCTGGTTCTGCATATCAAACGCTCTGTGGAGTGGTGAAAACACCAGATAACGTGTTTCTCGCATTAAATAGGTCGAAAAGAGCGATCTCGATGTTTCTGCATACTTCGGACAGAGGTCTCACCAAGATTATCGCAGAAAATGCATATCTCAACTTGAAACCCGACGAAAACCAAACATCGCCGGTTCTGCATATCAAACCAACTGTGGAGTGGTGAAAACACCAGAAAACGTGTTTCTCGCATTAAATAGCTCGAAAAGTACGATCTCGATGACTCTGCATACTTCGAACAGAAGTCTCACCAAGATTATCGCAGAAAATGCATATCTCAGCTTGAAACCCCACGAAAACCAAGATTTCGCTGGTTCTGCATATCAAACGCTCTGTGGAGTGGTGAAAACACCAGATAACGTGTTTCTCGCATTAAATAGGTCGAAAAGAGCGATCTCGATGTTTCTGCATACTTCGGACAGAGGTCTCATTAAGATTATCGCAGAAAATGCATATCTCAGCTTGAAACCCCACGAAAACCAAGATATCTCCGGTTCTGCACATCCAACGAACTGTGGTGTGGTGAAAACCCCAGAAAACGTGTTTCTCGAATTAAATAGCTCGAAAAGAGCGCTATTGATGTTTCTGCATACTTCGGACAGATGTTTCACCAAGATTATCGTAGAAAATGCATATCTCAACTTGAAACCCGACGAAAACCAAACATCGCCGGTTCTGCATATCAAACCAAAGGTGGAGTGGTGAAAACCTCTGAAAACGTGTTTCTCGCATTAAATAGCTCGAAAAGTACGATCTCGATGACTCTGCATACTTCGGACAGAAGTCTCACCAAGATTATCGCTGAAAATGCATATCTGAGCTTGAAACCCCACCAAAACCAAGATATCGCCGGTTCTGCATATCAAACCAAATGTGGAGTGGTGAAAACCCCAGAAAACGTGTTTCTCGCATTGAATAGCTCGAAAAGTACGATCTCGATGACTCTGCATACTTCGGACAGAAGTCTCACCAAGATTATCGCAGAAAATGAATATCTGAGCTTGAATCCCCACGAAAACCAGGATATCGCTGGTTCTGCATATCAAAAACACTGTGGAGTGCTGAAAACACCAGATAACGTGTTTCTCGCATTAAATAGCTCGAATAGAGCGATCTCGATGATTAAGCATACTTCGGACAGAAGTCTCACCAAGATTATCGTAAAAAATGCATATCTCAGCTTGAAACCCCACCAAAACCAAGATATCGCCGGTTCTGCATATCAAGCGCACTGTGGAGTGGTGAAAACACCAGATAACGTGTTTCTCGCATTAAATAGCTCGAAAATAGGGATCTCGATGATTCTGCATTCCTCTGACAGAAGACTCACCAAGATTATCGCAGAAAATGCATATCTCAGGTTGAACCCCGACGAAATCCAAGATGTCGCCGGATCTGCACATCCAACGAACTGTGGTGTGGTGAAAACCCCAGAAAACGTGTTTCTCGCTTTAAATAGCTCGAAAAGAGCGCTCTTGATGTTTCTGCATACTTCGGACAGATGTTTCACCAAGATTATCGTAGAAAATGCGTATCTCAACTTGAAACCCGACGAAAACCAATCATCGCCGGTTCTGCATATCAAACCAACTGTGGAGTGGTGGAAACTCCAGAAAACGTGTTTCTCGCATTAAATAGCTCGAAAAGTACGATCTCGATGACTCTGCATACTTCGGACAGAAGTCTCACCAAGATTATCGCAGAAAATGCATATCTCAGCTTGAAACCCCACGAAAACCAAGATTTCGCTGGTTCTGCATATCAAACACACTGTGGAGTGGTGAAAACACCAGATAACGTGTTTCTCGCATTAAATAGGTCGAAAAGAGCGATCTCGATGTTTCTGCATACTCCGGACAGAGGTCTCACCAAGATTATCGCAGAAAATGCATATCTCAGCTTGAAACCCCACGAAAACCAAGATATCTCCGGTTCTGCACATCCAACGAACTGTGGTGTGGTGAAAACCCCAGAAAACGTGTTTCTCGCATTAAATAGCTCGAAAAGAGCGCTCTTGATGTTTCTGCATACTTCGGACTGATGTTTCACCAAGAATATCGTAGAAAATGCATATCTCAACTTTAAACCCGACGAAAACCAAGCATCGCCGGTTCTGCATATCAAACCAACTGTGGAGTGGTGAAAACCCCAGAAAACGTGTTTCTCGCATTAAATAGCTCGAAAAGTACGATCTCGATGACTCTGCATACTTCGGAAGGAAGTCTCACCAAGATTATCGCTGAAAATGCATATCTCAGCTTGAAACCCCACAAAACCAAGATATCGCCGGTTCTGCATAACAAACGCACTGTGGAGTGGTGAAAACACCAGATAACGTGTTTCTCGCATTAAATAGCTCGAAAAGTGCGATCTCGATGACTCTGCATACTTCGGACAGAAGTCACACAAAGATTATCGCAGAAAATGCATATCTCAGCTTGAAACCCCACGAAAACCAAGATTTCGCTGGTTCTGCATATCAAACGCACTGAGGAGTGGTGAAAACACCAGATAACGTGTTTCTCGCATTAAATAGGTCGAAAAGAGCGATCTCGATGTTTCTGCATACTCCGGACAGAGGTCTCACCAAGATTATCGCAGAAAATGCATATCTCAACTTGAAACCCGACGAAAACCAAACATCGCCGGTTCTGCATATCAAACCAACTGTGGAGTGGTGAAAACACCAGAAAACGTGTTTCTCGCATTAAATAGCTCGAAAAGTACGATCTCGATGACTCTGCATACTTCGAACAGATGTCTCACCAAGATTATCGCAGAAAATGCATATCTCAGCTTGAAACCCCACGAAAACCAAGATTTCGCTGGTTCTGCATATCAAACGCTCTGTGGAGTGGTGAAAACACCAGATAACGTGTTTCTCGCATTAAATAGGTCGAAAAGAGCGATCTCGATGTTTCTGCATACTCCGGACAGAGGTCCCACCAAGATTATCGCAGAAAATGCATATCGCAGCTTGAAACCCCACGAAAACCAAGATATCTCCGGTTCTGCACATCCAACGAACTGTGGTGTGGTGAAAACCCCAGAAAACGTGTTTCTCGCATTAAATAGCTCGAAAAGAGCGCTCTTGATGTTTCTGCATACTTCGGACAGATGTTTCACCAAGATTATCGTAGAAAATGCATACCTCAACTTGAAACCCGACGAAAACCAAACATCGCCGGTTCTGCATATCAAACCAAAGGTGGAGTGGTGAAAACCTCTGAAAACGTGTTTCTCGCATTAAATAGCTCGAAAAGTACGATCTCGATGACTCTGCATACTTCGGACAGAAGTCTCACCAAGATTATCGCTGAAAATGCATATCTGAGCTTGAAACCCCACCAAAACCAAGATATCGCTGGTTCTGCATATCAAACGCACTGTGGAGTGGTGAAAACACCAGATAACGTGTTTCTCGCATTAAATAGCTCGAAAAGAGCGATCTAGATGATTCTGCATACTTCTGGCAGAAGACTCACCTAGATTATCGCAGAAAATGCATATCTCAGCTTGAAACCCCACAAAAACCAAGATATCGCCGGTGCTGCATAACAAACGCACTGTGGAGTGGTGAAAACACCAGATAACGAGTTTCTCGCATTAAATAGCTCGAAAAGTGCGATCTCGATGACTCTGCATACTTCGGACAGAAGTCACACAAAGATTATCGCAGAAAATGCATATCTCAGCTTGAAACCCCACGAAAACCAAGATTTCGCTGGTTCTGCATATCAAACGCACTGAGGAGTGGTGAAAACACCAGATAACGTGTTTCTCGCATTAGTTAGGTCGAAAAGAGCGATCTCGATGTTTCTGCATACTCCGGGCAGAGGTCTCACCAAGATTATCGCAGAAAATGCATATCTCAACTTGAAACCCGATGAAAACCAAACATCGCCGGTTCTGCATATCAAACCAACTGTGGAGTGGTGAAAACACCAGAAAACGTGTTTCTCGCATTAAATAGCTTGAAAAGTACGATCTCGATGACTCTGCATACTTCGAACAGAAGTCTCACCAAGATTATCGCAGAAAATGCATATCTCAACTTGAAACCCGACGAAAACCAAGATATCGCCGGTTCTGCATATCAAACCAAATGTGGAGTGGTGAAAACCCCAGAAAACGTGTTTCTCGCATTAAATAGCTCGAATAGAGCGATCTCGATGATTAAGCATACTTCGGACAGAAGTCTCACCAAGATTATCGTAAAAAATGCATATCTCAGCTTGAAACCCCACCAAAACCAAGATATCGCCGGTTCTGCATATCAAGCGCACTGTGGAGTGGTGAAAACACCAGATAACGTGTTTCTCGCATTAAATAGCTCGAAAATAGGGATCTCGATGATTCTGCATTCCTCTGACAGAAGACTCACCAAGATTATCGCAGAAAATGCATATCTCAGATTGAACCCCGACGAAATCCAAGATGTCGCCGGATCTGCACATCCAACGAACTGTGGTGTGGTGAAAACCCCAGAAAACGTGTTTCTCGCTTTAAATAGCTCAAAAGAGCGCTCTTGATGTTTCTGCATACTTCGGACAGATGTTTCACCAAGATTATCGTAGAAAATGCATATCTCAACTTGAAACCCGACGAAAACCAAACATCGCCGGTTCTGCATATCAAACCAACTGTGGAGTGGTGGAAACCCCAGAAAACGTGTTTCTCGCATTAAATAGCTCGAAAAGTACGATCTCGATGACTCTGCATACTTCGGACAGAAGTCTCACCAAGATTATCGCAGAAAATGCATATCTGAGCTTGAATCCCCACGAAAACCAGGATATCGCTGGTTCTGCATATCAAACGCACTGAGGAGTGGTGAAAACACCAGATAACGTGTTTCTCGCATTAGTTAGGTCGAAAAGAGCGATCTCGATGTTTCTGCATACTCCGGACAGAGGTCTCACCAAGATTATCGCAGAAAATGCATATCTCAACTTGAAACCCGACGAAAACCAAACATCGCCGGTTCTGCATATCAAACCAACTGTGGAGTGGTGAAAACACCAGAAAACGTGTTTCTCGCATTAAATAGCTCGAAAAGTACGATCTCGATGACTCTGCATACTTCGAACAGAAATCTCACCAAGATTATCGCAGAAAATGCATATCTCAGCTTGAAACCCCACGAAAACCAAGATTTCGCTGGTTCTGCATATCAAACGCTCTGTGGAGTGGTGAAAACACCAGATAACGTGTTTCTCGCATTAAATAGGTCGAAAAGAGCGATCTCGATGTTTCTGCATACTTCCGACAGAGGTCTCACCAAGATTATCGCAGAAAATGCATATCTCAGCTTGAAACCCCACGAAAACCAAGATATCTCCGGTTCTGCACATCCAACGAACTGTGGTGTGGTGAAAACCCCAGAAAACGTGTTTCTCGCATTAAATAGCTCGAAAAGAGCGCTCTTGATGTTTCTGCATACTTCGGACAGATGTTTCACCAAGATTATCGTAGAAAATGCATATCTCAACTTGAAACCCGACGAAAACCAAACATCGCCGGTTCTGCATATCAAACCAAAGGTGGAGTGGTGAAATCCTCTGAAAACGTGTTTCTCGCATTAAATAGCTCGAAAAGTACGATCTCGATGACTCTGCATACTTCGGACAGAAGTCTCACCAAGATTATCGCTGAAAATGCATATCTGAGCTTGAAACCCCACCAAAACCAAGATATCGCCGGTTCTGCATATCAAACCAAATGTGGAGTGGTGAAAACCCCAGAAAACGTGTTTCTCGCATTGAATAGCTCGAAAAGTACGATCTCGATGACTCTGCATACTTCGGACAGAAGTCTCACCAAGATTATCGCAGAAAATGCATATCTGAGCTTGAATCCCCACGAAAACCAGGATATCGCTGGTTCTGCATATCAAAAACACTGTGGAGTGCTGAAAACACCAGATAACGTGTTTCTCGCATTAAATAGCTCGAATAGAGCGATCTCGATGATTAAGCATACTTCGGACAGAAGTCTCACCAAGATTATCGTAAAAAATGCATATCTCAGCTTGAAACCCCACCAACACCAAGATATCGCCGGTTCTGCATATCAAGCGCACTGTGGAGTGGTGAAAACACCAGATAACGTGTTTCTCGCATTAAATAGCTCGAAAATAGGGATCTCGATGATTCTGCATTCCTCTGACAGAAGACTCACCAAGATTATCGCAGAAAATGCATATCTCAGGTTGAACCCCGACGAAATCCAAGATGTCGCCGGATCTGCACATCCAACGAACTGTGGTGTGGTGAAAACCCCAGAAAACGTGTTTCTCGCATTAAATAGCTCGAAAAGTACGATCTCGATGACTCTGCATACTTCGGACAGAAGTCTCACCAAGATTATCGCAGAAAATGCATATCTGAGCTTGAATCCCCACGAAAACCAGGATATCGCTGGTTCTGCATATCAAAAACACTGTGGAGTGCTGAAAACACCAGATAACGTGTTTCTCGCATTAAATAGCTCGAAAAGTACGATCTCGATGACTCTGCATACTTCGGACAGAAGTCTCACCAAGATTATCGCAGAAAATGCATATCTGAGCTTGAAACCCCACCAAAACCAAACATCGCCAATTCTGCATATCAAACCAACTGTGGAGTGGTGGAAACCCCAGAAAACGTGTTTCTCGCATTAAATAGCTCGAAAAGTACGATCTCGATGACTCTGCATCCTTCGGACAGATGTTTCACCAAGATTATCGTAGAAAATGCATATCTCAACTTGAAACCCGACGAAAACCAAACATCGCCGGTTCTGCATATCAAACCAAATGTGGAGTGGTGAAAACCCCAGAAAACGTGTTACTCGCATTAAATAGCTCGAAAATAGGGATCTCGATGATTCTGCATTCCTCTGACAGAAGACTCACCAAGATTATCGCAGAAAATGCATATCTCAGGTTGAACCCCGACGAAATCCAAGATATCGTCGGTTCTGCATATCATACGCACTGTGGAGTGGTGAAAACACCAGATAACGTGTTTCTCGCATTAAAAAACTCGAAACGAGCGATCTCGATGATTAAGCATACTTCGGACAGAAGTCTCACCAAGATTATCGCCGAAATTGCATATCTCAGCTTGAATCCCCACGAAAACCAAGATATCTCCGGTTCTGATTATCAAACCAACAGTGAAGTGGTGAAAACTCCAGATAACGTGTTTCTCGCATTAAATAGCTCGAAAAGTGCGATCTCGATGATTCTGCATACTTCGGACAGATGTCTCACCAAGATTATCGCAGAAAATGCATATCTGAGCTTGAAACCCCACCAAAACCAAACATCGCCGGTTCTGCATATCAAACCAACTGTGGAGTGGTGGAAACCCCAGAAAACGTGTTTCTCGCATTAAATAGCTCGAAAAGTACGATCTCGATGACTCTGCATCCTTCGGACAGATGTCTCACCAAGATTATCGCAGAAAATGCATATCTGAGCTTGAATCCCCACAAAAACCAAGATATCGCCGGTTCTGCATAACAAACGCACTGTGGAGTGGTGAAAACACCAGATAACGTGTTTCTCGCATTAAATAGCTCGAAAAGTGCGATCTCGATGACTCTGCATACTTCGGACAGAAGTCACACAAAGATTATCGCAGAAAATGCATATCTCAGCTTGAAACCCCACGAAAACCAAGATTTCGCTGGTTCTGCATATCAAACGCACTGAGGAGTGGTGAAAACACCAGATAACGTGTTTCTCGCATTAGTTAGGTCGAAAAGAGCGATCTCGATGTTTCTGCATACTCCGGACAGAGGTCTCACCAAGATTATCGCAGAAAATGCATATCTCAACTTGAAACCCGACGAAAACCAAACATCGCCGGTTCTGCATATCAAACCAACTGTGGAGTGGTGAAAACACCAGAAAACGTGTTTCTCGCATTAAATAGCTCGAAAAGTACGATCTCGATGACTCTGCATACTTCGGACTGAAGTCTCACCAAGATTATCGCAGAAAATGCATATCTCAACTTGAAACCCGACGAAAACCAAACATCGCCGGTTCTGCATATCAAACCAACTGTGGAGTGGTGAAAACACCAGAAAACGTGTTTCTCGCATTAAATAGCTCGAAAAGAGCGCTCTTGATGTTTCTGCATACTTCGGACAGATGTTTCACCAAGATTATCGTAGAAAATGCATATCTCAACTTGAAACCCGACGAAAACCAAACATCGCCGGTTCTGCATATCAAACCAAAGGTGGAGTGGTGAAAACCTCTGAAAACGTGTTTCTCGCATTAAATAGCTCGAAAAGTACGATCTCGATGGCTCTGCATACTTCGGACAGAAGTCTCACCAAGATTATCGCTGAAAATGCATATCTGAGCTTGAAACCCCACCAAAACCAAGATATCGCCGGTTCTGCATATCAAACCAAATGTGGAGTGGTGAAAACCCCAGAAGACGTGTTTCTCGCATTGAATAGCTCGAAAAGTACGATCTCGATGACTCTGCATACTTCGGACAGAAGTCTCACCAAGATTATCGCAGAAAATGCATATCTGAGCTTGAATCCCCAAGAAAACCAGGATATCGCTGGTTCTGCATATCAAAAACACTGTGGAGTGCTGAAAACACCAGATAACGTATTTCTCGCATTAAATAGCTCGAATAGAGCGATCTCGATGATTAAGCATACTTCGGACAGAAGTCTCACCAAGATTACCGTAAAAAATGCATATCTCAGCATGAAACCCCACCAAAACCAAGATATCGCCGGTTCTGCATATCAAGCGCACTGTGGAGTGGTGAAAACACCAGATAACGTGTTTCTCGCATTAAATAGCTCGAAAATAGGGATCTCGATGACTCTGCATACTTCGGACAGAAGTCTCACCAAGATTCTCGCAGAAAATGCATATCTGAGCTTGAAACCCCACGAAAACCAAGATATCGTCGGTTCTGCATATCATACGCACTGTGGAGTGGTGAAAACACCAGATAACGTGTTTCTCGCATTAAAAAACTCGAAACGAGCGATCTCGATGATTAAGCATACTTCGGACAGATGTCTCACCAAGATTATCGCAGAAAATGCATATCTCAGCTTGAAACCCCACGAAAACCAAGATATCTCCGGTTCTGCATATCCAACGAACTGTGGTGTGGTGAAAACCCCAGAAAACGTGTTTCTCGCATTAAATAGCTCGAAAAGAGCGCTCTCGATGTTTCTGCATACTTCGGATAGAAGTCTCACCAAGATTATCGCAGAAAATGGATATCTCGGCTTGAAACCCCACGAAAACCAAGATATCTCCGGTTCTGCACATCCAACGAACTGTGGTGTGGTGAAAACCCCAGAAAACGTGTTTCTCGCATTAAATAGCTCGAAAAGAGCGCTCTTGATGTTTCAGCATACTTCGGACAGATGTTCCACCAAGATTATCGTAGAAAATGCATATCTCAACTTGAAACCCGACGAGAACCAAACATCGCCGGTTCTGCATATCAAACCAACTGTGGAGTGGTGAAAACACCAGATAACGTGTTTCTCGCATTAAATAGCTCGAAAAGTGCGACCTCGATGATTATGCATACTTCGGACAGAAGTCTCACCAAGATTATCGCAGGAAATGCATATCTGAGCTTGAAACCCCACGAAAACCAAGATATCGCTGGTTCTGCATATCAAACGCACTGTGGAGTGGTGAAAACACCAGTTAACGTGTTTCTCGCATTAAATAGCTCGAAAAGAGGGATCTCGATGATTCTGCATACCTCTGACAGAAGACTCACCAAGATTATCGCAGAAAATGCATATCTCAGGTTGAACCCCGACGAAATCCAAGATGTCGCCGGATCTGCACATCCAACGAACTGTGGTGTGGTGAAAACCCCAGAAAACGTGTTTCTCGCTTTAAATAGCTCGAAAAGAGCGCTCTTGATGTTTCTGCATACTTCGGACAGATGTTTCACCAAGATTATCGCAGAAAATGCATATCTCGGCTTGAAACCCGACGAAAACCAAACATCGCCGGTTCTGCATATCAAACCAACTGTGGAGTGGTGGAAACCCCAGAAAACGTGTTTCTCGCATTAAATAGCTCGAAAAGTACGATCTCGATGATTCTGCATACTTCGGACAGAAGTTTCACCAAGATTATCGCAGAAAATGCATATCTGAGCTTGAAACCCCACGAAAACCAAGATATCGCTGGTTCTGCATATCAAACGCACTGTGGAGGGGTGAAAACCCCAGAAAACGTGTTTCTCGCAGTAAATAGCTCGAAAAGTACGATCTCGATGACTCTGCATACTTCGGACAGAAGTCTCACCAAGATTATCGCAGAAAATGCATATCTGAGATTGAAACCCCACGAAAACCAAGATATCGCCGGTTCTGCATATCATACGCACTGTGGAGTGGTGAAAACACCAGATAACGTGTTTCTCGCATTAAATTGGTTGAAAAGAGCGATCTCGATGTTTCTGCATACTTCGGACAGAGGTCTCACCAAGATTATCGCAGAAAATGCATATCTCAGCTTGAAACCCCACGAAAACCAAGATATCTCCGGTTCTGCACATCCAACGAACTGTGGTGTGGTGAAAACCCCAGAAAACGTGTTTCTCGCATTAAATAGCTCGAAAGGAGCGCTCTTGATGTTTCTGCATACTTCGGACAGATGTTTCACCAAGATTATCGTAGAAAATGCAAATCTCAACTTGAAACCCGACGAAAACCAAACATCGCCGGTTCTGCATATCAAACCAACTGTGGAGTGGTGAAAACCCCAGAAAACGTGTTTCTCGCATTAAATAGCTCGAAAAGTACGATCTCGATGACTCTGCATACTTCGGACAGAAGTCTCACCAAGATTATCGCAGAAAATGCATATCTGAGCTTGAAACCCCACGAAAACCAAGATATCGCTGGATCTGCATATCATACGCACTGTGGAGTGGTGAAAACACCAGATAACGTGTTTCTCGCATTAAATAGCTCGAAACGAGCGATCTCGATGATTAAGCATACTTCGGACAGAAGTCTCACCAAGAGTATCGCAGAAATTGCATATCTCAGCTTGAATCCCCACGAAAACCAGGATATCGCTGGTTCTGCATATCAAACGCACTGTGGAGTGCTGAAAGCACCAGATAACGTGTTTCTCGCATTAAATAGCTCGAATAGAGCGATCTCGATGATTAAGCATACTTCGGACAGAAGTCTCACCAAGATTAACGCAGAAAATGCATATCGGAGCTTGTAACCCCACGAAAACAAAGATATCTCCGGTTCTGCACATCCAACGAACTGTGGTGTGGTGAAAACCCCAGAAAACGTGTTTCTCGCTTTAAATAGCTCGAGAAGAGCGCTCTTGATGTTTCTGCATACTTCGGACAGATGTTTCACCTAGATTATCGTAGAAAATGCATATCTCAACTTGAAACCCGACGAAAACCAAACATCGCCGGTTCTGCATATCAAACCAACTGTAGAGTGGTGAAAACCCCAGAAAACGTGTTTCTGGCATTAAATAGCTCGAAAAGTACGATCTCGATGACTCTGCATACTTCGGACAGAAGTCTCACCAAGATTATCGCAGAAAATGCATATCTGAGCTTGAAACCGCACGAAAACCAAGATGTCGCTTGTTCTGCATATCAAACGCACTGTGGGGCGGTGAAAACACCAGATAACGTGTTTCTCGCATTAAATAGCTCGAAACGAGCGATCTCGATGATTAAGCATACTTCGGACAGAAGTCTCACCAAGATTATCGCAGAAATTGCCTATCTTAGCTTGAATCCCCACGATAACCAGGATATCGCTGGTTCTGCATATCAAACGCACTGTGCAGTGCTGAAAACACCAGATAACGTGTTTCTCGCATTAAATAGCTCGAATAGAGCGATCTCGATGATTAAGCATACTTCGGACAGAAGTCTCACCAAGCTTATCGCAGAAAATGCAGATCTGAGCTTGAAACCCCACGAAAACCAACATATCGACGGTTCTGCATATCATACGCACTGTGGAGTGGTGAAAACACCAGATAACGTTTTTCTCGCACTAAATAGCTCGAAACGAACGATCTCGATGATTAAGCATCCTTCGGACAGAAGTCTCACCAAGATTATCGCAGAAAATGCATATCTGAGCTTGAAACCCCACGAAAACCAAGATATCTCCGGTTCTGCATATCCAACGAACTGTGGACTGGTGAAAACCCCTGAAAACGAGTTTCTCGCATTAAATCGCTCGAAAAGAGCGCTCTCGATGTTTCTGCATACTTCGGACAGATGTCTCACCAAGCTTATCGTAGAAAATGCATATCTCAGCTTGAAACCCGACGAAAACCAAAATATCTCCGGTTCAGCATATCTAACGCCCTGTGGAGTGGTGAAAACACCAGATAACGTGTTTCTTGCATTAAATAGCTCGAAACGAGCGATCTCGATGATTCTGCATACTTCGGACCGAAGTCTCACCAAGATTATCGTAGAAAATGCATATCTCAGCATGAACCCCGACGAAATCCAAGATGTCGCCGGTTCTGCATATCAAACGCACTGTGGAGTGGTGAAAACTCCAGTTAACGTGTTTCTCGCTTTAAATAGCTCGAAAAGAGGGATCTCGATGATTCTGCATACCTCTGACAGAAGACTCACCAAGATTATCGCAGAAAATGCATATCCCATGTTGAACCCCGACGAAATCCAAGATGTCGCCGGTTCTGCATATCAAACGCTCTGCGGAGTGGTGAAAACACCAGATAACGTTTTTCTCGCATTAAATAGCTCGAAAAGAGCGATCCCGAGGATTCTGCATACTTCTGACAGAAGTCTCACCAAGATTATCGCAGAAATTGCATATCTCAGCTTGAATCCCCACGAAAACCAGGATATCGCTGGTTCTGCATATCAAACGCACTGTGGAGTGCTGAAAACACCAGATAACGTGTTTCTCGCATTAAATAGCTCGAAAAGTGCGATCTCGATGTTTCTGCATACTTCGGACAGAAGTCTCACGAAGATTATCGCTGAAAATGCATATCTCAGCTTGAAACCCCACGAAAACCAAGATATCGCAGGTTCTGCATATCAACCGCACCGTGGAGTGGTGAAAACACCAGATAACGTGTTTCTCGCATTAAATAGCTCGAAAAGAGCGATCTCGATGATTGTGCATACTTCGGACAGAAGTCTCACCAAGATTATCGCAGGAAATGCATATCGGAGCTTGTAACCCCACGAAAACAAAGATATCTCCGGTTCTGCACATCCAACGAACTGTGGTGTGGTGAAAACCCCAGAAAACGTGTTTCTCGCTTTAAATAGCTCGAGAAGAGCGCTCTTGATGTTTCTGCATACTTCGGACAGATGTTTCACCTAGATTATCGTAGAAAATGCATATCTCAACTTGAAACCCGACGAAAACCAAACATCGCCGGTTCTGCATATCAAACCAACTGTAGAGTGGTGAAAACCCCAGAAAACGTGTTTCTGGCATTAAATAGCTCGAAAAGTACGATCTCGATGACTCTGCATACTTCGGACAGAAGTCTCACCAAGATTATCGCAGAAAATGCATATCTGAGCTTGAAACCCCACGAAAACCAAGATATCGCTGGATCTGCATATCATACGCACTGTGGAGTGGTGAAAACACCAGATAACGTGTTTCTCGCATTAAATAGCTCGAAACGAGCGATCTCGATGATTAAGCATACTTCGGACAGAAGTCTCACCAAGATTAACGCAGAAAATGCATATCGGAGCTTGTAACCCCACGAAAACAAAGATATCTCCGGTTCTGCACATCCAACGAACTGTGGTGTGGTGAAAACACCAGATAACGTGTTTCTCGCATTAAATAGCTCGAAAAGAGCGATCTCGATGATTGTGCATACTTCGGACAGAGGTCTCACCAAGATTATCGCAGAAAATGCATATCTCAGCTTGAAACCCCACGAAAACCAAGATATCTCCGGTTCTGCACATCCAACGAACTGTGGTGTGGTGAAAACCCCAGAAAACGTGTTTCTCGCATTAAATAGCTCGAAAGGAGCGCTCTTGATGTTTCTGCATACTTCGGACAGATGTTTCACCAAGATTATCGTAGAAAATGCAAATCTCAACTTGAAACCCGACGAAAACCAAACATCGCCGGTTCTGCATATCAAACCAACTGTGGAGTGGTGAAAACCCCAGAAAACGTGTTTCTCGCATTAAATAGCTCGAAAAGTACGATCTCGATGACTCTGCATACTTCGGACAGAAGTCTCACCAAGATTATCGCAGAAAATGCATATCTGAGCTTGAAACCCCACGAAAACCAAGATATCGCTGGATCTGCATATCATACGCACTGTGGAGTGGTGAAAACACCAGATAACGTGTTTCTCGCATTAAATAGCTCGAAACGAGCGATCTCGATGATTAAGCATACTTCGGACAGAAGTCTCACCAAGAGTATCGCAGAAATTGCATATCTCAGCTTGAATCCCCACGAAAACCAGGATATCGCTGGTTCTGCATATCAAACGCACTGTGGAGTGCTGAAAGCACCAGATAACGTGTTTCTCGCATTAAATAGCTCGAATAGAGCGATCTCGATGATTAAGCATACTTCGGACAGAAGTCTCACCAAGATTAACGCAGAAAATGCATATCGGAGCTTGTAACCCCACGAAAACAAAGATATCTCCGGTTCTGCACATCCAACGAACTGTGGTGTGGTGAAAACCCCAGAAAACGTGTTTCTCGCTTTAAATAGCTCGAGAAGAGCGCTCTTGATGTTTCTGCATACTTCGGACAGATGTTTCACCTAGATTATCGTAGAAAATGCATATCTCAACTTGAAACCCGACGAAAACCAAACATCGCCGGTTCTGCATATCAAACCAACTGTAGAGTGGTGAAAACCCCAGAAAACGTGTTTCTGGCATTAAATAGCTCGAAAAGTACGATCTCGATGACTCTGCATACTTCGGACAGAAGTCTCACCAAGATTATCGCAGAAAATGCATATCTGAGCTTGAAACCCCACGAAAACCAAGATATCGCTGGTTCAGCATATCCAACGCCCTGTGGAGTGGTGAAAACACCACATAACGTGTTTCTCGCATTAAATAGCTCGAAAAGAGCGCTCTTGATGTTTCTGCATACTTCGGACCGATGTTTCACCAAGATTATCGTCGAAAACGCATATCTCAACTTGAAACCCGACGAAAACAAAACATCGCCGGTTCTGCATATCAAACCAAATGAGGAGTGGTGAAAACCCCAGAAAACGTGTTTCTCGCATTAAATAGCTCGAAAAGTACGATCTCGATGACTCTGCATACTTCGGACAGAAGTCTCACCAAGATTATCGCAGAAAATGCATATCTGAGCTTGAAACCGCACGAAAACCAAGATGTCGCTTGTTCTGCATATCAAACGCACTGTGGGGCGGTGAAAACACCAGATAACGTGTTTCTCGCATTAAATAGCTCGAAACGAGCGATCTCGATGATTAAGCATACTTCGGACAGAAGTCTCACCAAGATTATCGCAGAAATTGCCTATCTTAGCTTGAATCCCCACGATAACCAGGATATCGCTGGTTCTGCATATCAAACGCACTGTGGAGTGGTGAAAACACCAGATAACGTTTTTCTCGCACTAAATAGCTCGAAACGAACGATCTCGATGATTAAGCATCCTTCGGACAGAAGTCTCACCAAGATTATCGCAGAAAATGCATATCTGAGCTTGAAACCCCACGAAAACCAAGATATCTCCGGTTCTGCATATCCAACGAACTGTGGACTGGTGAAAACCCCTGAAAACGAGTTTCTCGCATTAAATCGCTCGAAAAGAGCGCTCTCGATGTTTCTGCATACTTCGGACAGATGTCTCACCAAGCTTATCGTAGAAAATGCATATCTCAGCTTGAAACCCGACGAAAACCAAAATATCTCCGGTTCAGCATATCTAACGCCCTGTGGAGTGGTGAAAACACCAGATAACGTGTTTCTTGCATTAAATAGCTCGAAACGAGCGATCTCGATGATTCTGCATACTTCGGACAGAAGTCTCACCAAGATTATCGTAGAAAATGCATATCTCAGCATGAACCCCGACGAAATCCAAGATGTCGCCGGTTCTGCATATCAAACGCACTGTGGAGTGGTGAAAACTCCAGTTAACGTGTTTCTCGCTTTAAATAGCTCGAAAAGAGGGATCTCGATGATTCTGCATACCTCTGACAGAAGACTCACCAAGATTATCGCAGAAAATGCATATCCCATGTTGAACCCCGACGAAATCCAAGATGTCGCCGGTTCTGCATATCAAACGCTCTGCGGAGTGGTGAAAACACCAGATAACGTTTTTCTCGCATTAAATAGCTCGAAAAGAGCGATCCCGAGGATTCTGCATACTTCTGACAGAAGTCTCACCAAGATTATCGCAGAAATTGCATATCTCAGCTTGAATCCCCACGAAAACCAGGATATCGCTGGTTCTGCATATCAAACGCACTGTGGAGTGCTGAAAACACCAGATAACGTGTTTCTCGCATTAAATAGCTCGAAAAGTGCGATCTCGATGTTTCTGCATACTTCGGACAGAAGTCTCACGAAGATTATCGCTGAAAATGCATATCTCAGCTTGAAACCCCACGAAAACCAAGATATCGCAGGTTCTGCATATCAACCGCACCGTGGAGTGGTGAAAACACCAGATAACGTGTTTCTCGCATTAAATAGCTCGAAAAGAGCGATCTCGATGATTGTGCATACTTCGGACAGAAGTCTCACCAAGATTATCGCAGGAAATGCATATCTGTGCTTGAAGCCCCACGAAAACCAAGATATCGACGGTTCTGCATATCATACGCACTGTGGAGTGGTGAAAACACCAGATAACGTGTTTCTCGCATTAAAAAACTCGAAACGTACGATCTCGATGATTATGCATACTTCGGACAGAAGTCTCGCCAGCATGATCGCAGAAATTGCATATCTCAGCTTGAATCCCCACGAAAACCAGGATATCGCTGGTTCAGCATATCAAACGCACTGTGGAGTGCTGAAAACACCAGATAACGTGTTTCTCGCATTAAATAGCTCGAAAAGTGCGATCTCGATGATTCTGCATACTTCGGACAGAAGTCTCACCAAGATTATCGCTGAAAATGCGTATCTCAGCTTGAAACACCACGAAAACCAAGATATCGTTGGTTCTGCATATGAAACGCACTGTGGAGTGGTGAAAACACCAGATAACGTGTTTCTCGCATTAAATAGCTCGAAAAGAGCGATCTCGATGATTCTGCATACTTCGGACAGAAGTCTCACCAAGATTATCGCAGAAAATGCATATCTCAGCTTGAAACCCCACGAAAACCAAGATATCTCCGGTTCTGCATATCCAACGAACTGTGGAGTGGTGAAAACACCAGATAACGTGTTTCTCGCATTAAATAGGTCGAAAAGAGCGATCTCGATGTTTCTGCATACTTCGGACAGAGGTCTCACCAAGATTGTCGCAGAAAATGCATATCTCAGCTTGAAACCCCACGAAAACCATGATATCGCTGGTTCTGCATATCTACGCCCTGTGGAGAGGTGAAAACACCAGATAACGAGTTTCTCGCATTAAATAGCTCGAAACGAGCGATCTCGATGATTAAGCATACTTCGGACAGAAGTCTCACCAAGATTATCGCTGAAAATGCATATCTCAGCTTGAAACCCCACGAAAATCAAAATATCGCTGGTTCTGCATATCATACGCACTGTGGAGTGGTGAAAACACCAGAAAACGGGTTTCTCGCATTAAATAGCTCGAAAAGTACGATCTCGATGACTCTGCATACTTCGGACAGAAGTCTCACGAAGATTATCGCTGAAAATGCATATCTCAGCTTGAAACCCCACGAAAACCAAGATATCGCAGGTTCTGCATATCAACCGCACCGTGGAGTGGTGAAAACACCAGATAACGTGTTTCTCGCATTAAATAGCTCGAAAAGAGCGATCTCGATGATTGTGCATACTTCGGACAGAAGTCTCACCAAGATTATCACAGGAAAAGCATATCTGTGCTTGAAGCCCCACGAAAACCAAGATATCGACGGTTCTGCATATCATACGCACTGTGGAGTGGTGAAAACACCAGATAACGTGTTTCTCGCATTAAAAAACTCGAAACGTACGATCTCGATGATTATGCATACTTCGGACAGAAGTCTCACCAACATGATCGCAGAAATTGCATATCTCAGCTTGAATCCCCACGAAAACCAGGATATCGCTGGTTCAGCATATCAAACGCACTGTGGAGTGCTGAAAACACCAGATAACGTGTTTCTCGCATTAAATAGCTCGAAAAGTGCGATCTCGATGATTCTGCATACTTCGGACAGAAGTCTCCCCAAGATTATCGCTGAAAATGCATATCTCAGCTTGAAACCCCACGAAAATCAAAATATCGCTGGTTCTGCATATCATACGCACTGTGGAGTGGTGAAAACACCAGATAACGAGTTTCTCGCATTAAATAGCTCGAAACGAGCGATCTCGATGTTTCTGCATACTTCGGACAGAGTACTCACCAAGATTATCGCAGAAAATGCATATCTCAGCTTGAAACCCCACGAAAACCAAGATATCTCCGGTTCTGCACATCCAACGAACTGTGGTGTGGTGAAACCCCCAGAAAACGGGTTTCTCTCATTAAATAGCTCGAATAGAGCGATCTCGATGATTAAGCATACTTCGGACAGAAGTCTCACCAAGATTATCGCAGAAATTGCCTATCTTAGCTTGAATCCCCACGATAACCAGGATATCGCTGGTTCTGCATATCAAACGCACTGTGCAGTGCTGAAAACACCAGATAACGTGTTTCTCTCATTAAATAGCTCGAATAGAGCGATCTCGATGATTAAGCATACTTCGGACAGAAGTCTCACCAAGCTTATCGCAGAAAATGCAGATCTGAGCTTGAAACCCCACGATAACCAACATATCGACGGTTCTGCATATCATAAGCACTGTGGAGTGGTGAAAACACCAGATAACGTTTTTCTCGCATTAAATAGCTCGAAAAGAGCGATCCCGAGGATTCTGCATACTTCTGACAGAAGTCTCACCAAGATTATCGCAGAAATTGCATATCTCAGCTTGAATCCCCACGAAAACCAGGATATCGCGGGTTCTGCATATCAAACGCACTGTAGAGTGCTGAAAACACCAGATAACGTGTTTCTCGCATTAAATAGCTCGAAAAGTGCGATCTCGATGATTCTGCATACTTCGGACAGAAGTCTCACGAAGATTATCGCTGAAAATGCATATCTCAGCTTGAAACCCCACGAAAACCAAGATATCGCAGGTTCTGCATATCAACCGCACCGTGGAGTGGTGAAAACACCAGATAACGTGTTTCTCGCATTAAATAGCTCGAAAAGAGCGATCTCGATGATTGTGCATACTTCGGACAGAAGTCTCACCAAGATTATCGCAGGAAATGCATATCTGTGCTTGAAGCCCCACGAAAACCAAGATATCGACGGTTCTGCATATCATACGCACTGTGGAGTGGTGAAAACACCAGATAACGTGTTTCTCGCATTAAAAAACTCGAAACGTACGATCTCGATGATTATGCATACTTCGGACAGAAGTCTCGCCAACATGATCGCAGAAATTGCATATCTCAGCTTGAATCCCCACGAAAACCAGGATATCGCTGGTTCAGCATATCAAACGCACTGTGGAGTGCTGAAAACACCAGATAACGTGTTTCTCGCATTAAATAGCTCGAAAAGTGCGATCTCGATGATTCTGCATACTTCGGACAGAAGTCTCACCAAGATTATCGCTGAAAATGCATATCTCAGCTTGAAACACCACGAAAACCAAGATATCGTTGGTTCTGCATATGAAACGCACTGTGGAGTGGTGAAAACACCAGATAACGTGTTTCTCGCATTAAATAGCTCGAAAAGAGCGATCTCGATGATTCTGCATACTTCGGACAGAAGTCTCACGAAGATTATCGCTGAAAATGCATATCTCAGCTTGAAACCCCACGAAAACCAAGATATCGCAGGTTCTGCATATCAACCGCACCGTGGAGTGGTGAAAACACCAGATAACGTGTTTCTCGCATTAAATAGCTCGAAAAGAGCGATCTCGATGATTGTGCATACTTCGGACAGAAGTCTCACCAAGATTATCACAGGAAATGCATATCTGTGCTTGAAGCCCCACGAAAACCAAGATATCGACGGTTCTGCATATCATACGCACTGTGGAGTGGTGAAAACACCAGATAACGTGTTTCTCGCATTAAAAAACTCGAAACGTACGATCTCGATGATTATGCATACTTCGGACAGAAGTCTCACCAACATGATCGCAGAAATTGCATATCTCAGCTTGAATCCCCACGAAAACCAGGATATCGCTGGTTCAGCATATCAAACGCACTGTGGAGTGCTGAAAACACCAGATAACGTGTTTCTCGCATTAAATAGCTCGAAAAGTGCGATCTCGATGATTCTGCATACTTCGGACAGAAGTCTCCCCAAGATTATCGCTGAAAATGCATATCTCAGCTTGAAACCCCACGAAAACCAAGATATCGTTGGTTCTGCATATGAAACGCACTGTGGAGTGGTGAAAACACCAGATAACGAGTTTCTCGCATTAAATAGCTCGAAACGAGCGATCTCGATGATTAAGCATACTTCGGACAGAAGTCTCACCAAGATTATCGCAGAAATTGCCTATCTTAGCTTGAATCCCCACGATAACCAGGATATCGCTGGTTCTGCATATCAAACGCACTGTGCAGTGCTGAAAACACCAGATAACGTGTTTCTCTCATTAAATAGCTCGAATAGAGCGATCTCGATGATTAAGCATACTTCGGACAGAAGTCTCACCAAGCTTATCGCAGAAAATGCAGATCTGAGCTTGAAACCCCACGATAACCAACATATCGACGGTTCTGCATATCATACGCACTGTGGAGTGGTGAAAACACCAGATAACGTTTTTCTCGCATTAAATAGCTCGAAAAGAGCGATCCCGAGGATTCTGCATACTTCTGCAAGAAGTCTCACCAAGATTATCGCAGAAATTGCATATCTCAGCTTGAATCCCCACGAAAACCAGGATATCGCGGGTTCTGCATATCAAACGCACTGTGGAGTGCTGAAAACACCAGATAACGTGTTTCTCGCATTAAATAGCTCGAAAAGTGCGATCTCGATGATTCTGCATACTTCGGACAGAAGTCTCACGAAGATTATCGCTGAAAATGCATATCTCAGCTTGAAACCCCACGAAAACCAAGATATCGCAGGTTCTGCATATCAACCGCACCGTGGAGTGGTGAAAACACCAGATAACGTGTTTCTCGCATTAAATAGCTCGAAAAGAGCGATCTCGATGATTGTGCATACTTCGGACAGAAGTCTCACCAAGATTATCGCAGGAAATGCATATCTGTGCTTGAAGCCCCACGAAAACCAAGATATCGACGGTTCTGCATATCATACGCACTGTGGAGTGGTGAAAACACCAGATAACGTGTTTCTCGCATTAAAAAACTCGAAACGTACGATCTCGATGATTATGCATACTTCGGACAGAAGTCTCGCCAACATGATCGCAGAAATTGCATATCTCAGCTTGAATCCCCACGAAAACCAGGATATCGCTGGTTCAGCATATCAAACGCACTGTGGAGTGCTGAAAACACCAGATAACGTGTTTCTCGCATTAAATAGCTCGAAAAGTGCGATCTCGATGATTCTGCATACTTCGGACAGAAGTCTCACCAAGATTATCGCTGAAAATGCATATCTCAGCTTGAAACACCACGAAAACCAAGATATCGTTGGTTCTGCATATGAAACGCACTGTGGAGTGGTGAAAACACCAGATAACGTGTTTCTCGCATTAAATAGCTCGAAAAGAGCGATCTCGATGATTCTGCATACTTCGGACAGAAGTCTCACCAAGATTATCGCAGAAAATGCATATCTCAGCTTGAAACCCCACGAAAACCAAGATATCTCCGGTTCTGCATATCCAACGAACTGTGGAGTGGTGAAAACACCAGATAACGTGTTTCTCGCATTAAATAGGTCGAAAAGAGCGATCTCGATGTTTCTGCATACTTCGGACAGAGGTCTCACCAAGATTGTCGCAGAAAATGCATATCTCAGCTTGAAACCCCACGAAAACCATGATATCGCTGGTTCTGCATATCTACGCCCTGTGGAGAGGTGAAAACACCAGATAACGAGTTTCTCGCATTAAATAGCTCGAAACGAGCGATCTCGATGATTAAGCATACTTCGGACAGAAGTCTCACCAATATTATCGCTGAAAATGCATATCTCAGCTTGAAACCCCACGAAAATCAAAATATCGCTGGTTCTGCATATCATACGCACTGTGGAGTGGTGAAAACACCAGATAACGAGTTTCTCGCATTAAATAGCTCGAAACGAGCGATCTCGATGTTTCTGCATACTTCGGACAGAGTACTCACCAAGATTATCGCAGAAAATGCATATCTCAGCTTGAAACCCCACGAAAACCAAGATATCTCCGGTTCTGCACATCCAACGAACTGTGGTGTGGTGAAACCCCCAGAAAACGGGTTTCTCGCATTAAATAGCTCGAAAAGTACGATCTCGATGACTCTGCATACTTCGGACAGAAGTCTCACGAAGATTATCGCTGAAAATGCATATCTCAGCTTGAAACCCCACGAAAACCAAGATATCTCCGGTTCTGCATATCCAACGAACTGTGGAGTGGTGAAAACACCAGATAACGTGTTTCTCGCATTAAATAGGTCGAAAAGAGCGATCTCGATGTTTCTGCATACTTCGGACAGAGGTCTCACCAAGATTGTCGCAGAAAATGCATATCTCAGCTTGAAACCCCACGAAAACCAGGATATCGCTGGTTCAGCATATCAAACGCACTGTGGAGTGCTGAAAACACCAGATAACGTGTTTCTCGCATTAAATAGCTCGAAAAGTGCGATCTCGATGATTCTGCATACTTCGGACAGAAGTCTCACCAAGATTATCGCTGAAAATGCATATCTCAGCTTGAAACACCACGAAAACCAAGATATCGTTGGTTCTGCATATGAAACGCACTGTGGAGTGGTGAAAACACCAGATAACGTGTTTCTCGCATTAAATAGCTCGAAAAGAGCGATCTCGATGATTCTGCATACTTCGGACAGAAGTCTCACCAAGATTATCGCAGAAAATGCATATCTCAGCTTGAAACCCCACGAAAACCAAGATATCTCCGGTTCTGCATATCCAACGAACTGTGGAGTGGTGAAAACACCAGATAACGTGTTTCTCGCATTAAATAGGTCGAAAAGAGCGATCTCGATGTTTCTGCATACTTCGGACAGAGGTCTCACCAAGATTGTCGCAGAAAATGCATATCTCAGCTTGAAACCCCACGAAAACCATGATATCGCTGGTTCTGCATATCTACGCCCTGTGGAGAGGTGAAAACACCAGATAACGAGTTTCTCGCATTAAATAGCTCGAAACGAGCGATCTCGATGATTAAGCATACTTCGGACAGAAGTCTCACCAAGATTATCGCTGAAAATGCATATCTCAGCTTGAAACCCCACGAAAATCAAAATATCGCTGGTTCTGCATATCATACGCACTGTGGAGTGGTGAAAACACCAGAAAACGGGTTTCTCGCATTAAATAGCTCGAAAAGTACGATCTCGATGACTCTGCATACTTCGGACAGAAGTCTCACGAAGATTATCGCTGAAAATGCATATCTCAGCTTGAAACCCCACGAAAACCAAGATATCGCAGGTTCTGCATATCAACCGCACCGTGGAGTGGTGAAAACACCAGATAACGTGTTTCTCGCATTAAATAGCTCGAAAAGAGCGATCTCGATGATTGTGCATACTTCGGACAGAAGTCTCACCAAGATTATCACAGGAAAAGCATATCTGTGCTTGAAGCCCCACGAAAACCAAGATATCGACGGTTCTGCATATCATACGCACTGTGGAGTGGTGAAAACACCAGATAACGTGTTTCTCGCATTAAAAAACTCGAAACGTACGATCTCGATGATTATGCATACTTCGGACAGAAGTCTCACCAACATGATCGCAGAAATTGCATATCTCAGCTTGAATCCCCACGAAAACCAGGATATCGCTGGTTCTGCATATAAAACGCACTGTGGAGTGCTGAAAACACCAGATAACGTGTTTCTCGCATTAAATAGCTCGAAAAGTGCGATCTCGATGATTCTGCATACTTCGGACAGAAGTCTCCCCAAGATTATCGCTGAAAATGCATATCTCAGCTTGAAACCCCACGAAAATCAAAATATCGCTGGTTCTGCATATCATACGCACTGTGGAGTGGTGAAAACACCAGATAACGAGTTTCTCGCATTAAATAGCTCGAAACGAGCGATCTCGATGTTTCTGCATACTTCGGACAGAGTACTCACCAAGATTATCGCAGAAAATGCATATCTCAGCTTGAAACCCCACGAAAACCAAGATATCTGCGGTTCTGCACATCCAACGAACTGTGGTGTGGTGAAACCCCCAGAAAACGGGTTTCTCTCATTAAATAGCTCGAATAGAGCGATCTCGATGATTAAGCATACTTCGGACAGAAGTCTCACCAAGATTATCGCAGAAATTGCCTATCTTAGCTTGAATCCCCACGATAACCAGGATATCGCTGGTTCTGCATATCAAACGCACTGTGCAGTGCTGAAAACACCAGATAACGTGTTTCTCTCATTAAATAGCTCGAATAGAGCGATCTCGATGATTAAGCATACTTCGGACAGAAGTCTCACCAAGCTTATCGCAGAAAATGCAGATCTGAGCTTGAAACCCCACGATAACCAACATATCGACGGTTCTGCATATCATACGCACTGTGGAGTGGTGAAAACACCAGATAACGTTTTTCTCGCATTAAATAGCTCGAAAAGAGCGATCCCGAGGATTCTGCATACTTCTGACAGAAGTCTCACCAAGATTATCGCAGAAATTGCATATCTCAGCTTGAATCCCCACGAAAACCAGGATATCGCGGGTTCTGCATATCAAACGCACTGTGGAGTGCTGAAAACACCAGATAACGTGTTTCTCGCATTAAATAGCTCGAAAAGTGCGATCTCGATGATTCTGCATACTTCGGACAGAAGTCTCACGAAGATTATCGCTGAAAATGCATATCTCAGCTTGAAACCCCACGAAAACCAAGATATCGCAGGTTCTGCATATCAACCGCACCGTGGAGTGGTGAAAACACCAGATAACGTGTTTCTCGCATTAAATAGCTCGAAAAGAGCGATCTCGATGATTGTGCATACTTCGGACAGAAGTCTCACCAAGATTATCGCAGGAAATGCATATCTGTGCTTGAAGCCCCACGAAAACCAAGATATCGACGGTTCTGCATATCATACGCACTGTGGAGTGGTGAAAACACCAGATAACGTGTTTCTCGCATTAAAAAACTCGAAACGTACGATCTCGATGATTATGCATACTTCGGACAGAAGTCTCGCCAACATGATCGCAGAAATTGCATATCTCAGCTTGAATCCCCACGAAAACCAGGATATCGCTGGTTCAGCATATCAAACGCACTGTGGAGTGCTGAAAACACCAGATAACGTGTTTCTCGCATTAAATAGCTCGAAAAGTGCGATCTCGATGATTCTGCATACTTCGGACAGAAGTCTCACCAAGATTATCGCTGAAAATGCATATCTCAGCTTGAAACACCACGAAAACCAAGATATCGTTGGTTCTGCATATGAAACGCACTGTGGAGTGGTGAAAACACCAGATAACGTGTTTCTCGCATTAAATAGCTCGAAAAGAGCGATCTCGATGATTCTGCATACTTCGGACAGAAGTCTCACCAAGATTATCGCAGAAAATGCATATCTCAGCTTGAAACCCCACGAAAACCAAGATATCTCCGGTTCTGCATATCCAACGAACTGTGGAGTGGTGAAAACACCAGATAACGTGTTTCTCGCATTAAATAGGTCGAAAAGAGCGATCTCGATGTTTCTGCATACTTCGGACAGAGGTCTCACCAAGATTGTCGCAGAAAATGCATATCTCAGCTTGAAACCCCACGAAAACCATGATATCGCTGGTTCTGCATATCTACGCCCTGTGGAGAGGTGAAAACACCAGATAACGAGTTTCTCGCATTAAATAGCTCGAAACGAGCGATCTCGATGATTAAGCATACTTCGGACAGAAGTCTCACCAATATTATCGCTGAAAATGCATATCTCAGCTTGAAACCCCACGAAAATCAAAATATCGCTGGTTCTGCATATCATACGCACTGTGGAGTGGTGAAAACACCAGATAACGAGTTTCTCGCATTAAATAGCTCGAAACGAGCGATCTCGATGTTTCTGCATACTTCGGACAGAGTACTCACCAAGATTATCGCAGAAAATGCATATCTCAGCTTGAAACCCCACGAAAACCAAGATATCTCCGGTTCTGCACATCCAACGAACTGTGGTGTGGTGAAACCCCCAGAAAACGGGTTTCTCGCATTAAATAGCTCGAAAAGTACGATCTCGATGACTCTGCATACTTCGGACAGAAGTCTCACGAAGATTATCGCTGAAAATGCATATCTCAGCTTGAAACCCCACGAAAACCAAGATATCGCAGGTTCTGCATATCAACCGCACCGTGGAGTGGTGAAAACACCAGATAACGTGTTTCTCGCATTAAATAGCTCGAAAAGAGCGATCTCGATGATTGTGCATACTTCGGACAGAAGTCTCACCAAGATTATCACAGGAAATGCATATCTGTGCTTGAAGCCCCACGAAAACCAAGATATCGACGGTTCTGCATATCATACGCACTGTGGAGTGGTGAAAACACCAGATAACGTGTTTCTCGCATTAAAAAACTCGAAACGTACGATCTCGATGATTATGCATACTTCGGACAGAAGTCTCACCAACATGATCGCAGAAATTGCATATCTCAGCTTGAATCCCCACGAAAACCAGGATATCGCTGGTTCAGCATATCAAACGCACTGTGGAGTGCTGAAAACACCAGATAACGTGTTTCTCGCATTAAATAGCTCGAAAAGTGCGATCTCGATGATTCTGCATACTTCGGACAGAAGTCTCCCCAAGATTATCGCTGAAAATGCATATCTCAGCTTGAAACCCCACGAAAACCAAGATATCGTTGGTTCTGCATATGAAACGCACTGTGGAGTGGTGAAAACACCAGATAACGAGTTTCTCGCATTAAATAGCTCGAAACGAGCGATCTCGATGATTAAGCATACTTCGGACAGAAGTCTCACCAAGATTATCGCAGAAATTGCCTATCTTAGCTTGAATCCCCACGATAACCAGGATATCGCTGGTTCTGCATATCAAACGCACTGTGCAGTGCTGAAAACACCAGATAACGTGTTTCTCTCATTAAATAGCTCGAATAGAGCGATCTCGATGATTAAGCATACTTCGGACAGAAGTCTCACCAAGCTTATCGCAGAAAATGCAGATCTGAGCTTGAAACCCCACGATAACCAACATATCGACGGTTCTGCATATCATACGCACTGTGGAGTGGTGAAAACACCAGATAACGTTTTTCTCGCATTAAATAGCTCGAAAAGAGCGATCCCGAGGATTCTGCATACTTCTGCAAGAAGTCTCACCAAGATTATCGCAGAAATTGCATATCTCAGCTTGAATCCCCACGAAAACCAGGATATCGCGGGTTCTGCATATCAAACGCACTGTGGAGTGCTGAAAACACCAGATAACGTGTTTCTCGCATTAAATAGCTCGAAAAGTGCGATCTCGATGATTCTGCATACTTCGGACAGAAGTCTCACGAAGATTATCGCTGAAAATGCATATCTCAGCTTGAAACCCCACGAAAACCAAGATATCGCAGGTTCTGCATATCAACCGCACCGTGGAGTGGTGAAAACACCAGACAACGTGTTTCTCGCATTAAATAGCTCGAAAAGAGCGATCTCGATGATTGTGCATACTTCGGACAGAAGTCTCACCAAGATTATCGCAGGAAATGCATATCTGTGCTTGAAGCCCCACGAAAACCAAGATATCGACGGTTCTGCATATCATACGCACTGTGGAGTGGTGAAAACACCAGATAACGTGTTTCTCGCATTAAAAAACTCGAAACGTACGATCTCGATGATTATGCATACTTCGGACAGAAGTCTCGCCAACATGATCGCAGAAATTGCATATCTCAGCTTGAATCCCCACGAAAACCAGGATATCGCTGGTTCAGCATATCAAACGCACTGTGGAGTGCTGAAAACACCAGATAACGTGTTTCTCGCATTAAATAGCTCGAAAAGTGCGATCTCGATGATTCTGCATACTTCGGACAGAAGTCTCACCAAGATTATCGCTGAAAATGCATATCTCAGCTTGAAACACCACGAAAACCAAGATATCGTTGGTTCTGCATATGAAACGCACTGTGGAGTGGTGAAAACACCAGATAACGTGTTTCTCGCATTAAATAGCTCGAAAAGAGCGATCTCGATGATTCTGCATACTTCGGACAGAAGTCTCACCAAGATTATCGCAGAAAATGCATATCTCAGCTTGAAACCCCACGAAAACCAAGATATCTCCGGTTCTGCATATCCAACGAACTGTGGAGTGGTGAAAACACCAGATAACGTGTTTCTCGCATTAAATAGGTCGAAAAGAGCGATCTCGATGTTTCTGCATACTTCGGACAGAGGTCTCACCAAGATTGTCGCAGAAAATGCATATCTCAGCTTGAAACCCCACGAAAACCATGATATCGCTGGTTCTGCATATCTACGCCCTGTGGAGAGGTGAAAACACCAGATAACGAGTTTCTCGCATTAAATAGCTCGAAACGAGCGATCTCGATGATTAAGCATACTTCGGACAGAAGTCTCACCAATATTATCGCTGAAAATGCATATCTCAGCTTGAAACCCCACGAAAATCAAAATATCGCTGGTTCTGCATATCATACGCACTGTGGAGTGGTGAAAACACCAGATAACGAGTTTCTCGCATTAAATAGCTCGAAACGAGCGATCTCGATGTTTCTGCATACTTCGGACAGAGTACTCACCAAGATTATCGCAGAAAATGCATATCTCAGCTTGAAACCCCACGAAAACCAAGATATCTCCGGTTCTGCACATCCAACGAACTGTGGTGTGGTGAAACCCCCAGAAAACGGGTTTCTCGCATTAAATAGCTCGAAAAGTACGATCTCGATGACTCTGCATACTTCGGACAGAAGTCTCACGAAGATTATCGCTGAAAATGCATATCTCAGCTTGAAACCCCACGAAAACCAAGATATCGCAGGTTCTGCATATCAACCGCACCGTGGAGTGGTGAAAACACCAGATAACGTGTTTCTCGCATTAAATAGCTCGAAAAGAGCGATCTCGATGATTGTGCATACTTCGGACAGAAGTCTCACCAAGATTATCACAGGAAATGCATATCTGTGCTTGAAGCCCCACGAAAACCAAGATATCGACGGTTCTGCATATCATACGCACTGTGGAGTGGTGAAAACACCAGATAACGTGTTTCTCGCATTAAAAAACTCGAAACGTACGATCTCGATGATTATGCATACTTCGGACAGAAGTCTCACCAACATGATCGCAGAAATTGCATATCTCAGCTTGAATCCCCACGAAAACCAGGATATCGCTGGTTCAGCATATCAAACGCACTGTGGAGTGCTGAAAACACCAGATAACGTGTTTCTCGCATTAAATAGCTCGAAAAGTGCGATCTCGATGATTCTGCATACTTCGGACAGAAGTCTCCCCAAGATTATCGCTGAAAATGCATATCTCAGCTTGAAACCCCACGAAAACCAAGATATCGTTGGTTCTGCATATGAAACGCACTGTGGAGTGGTGAAAACACCAGATAACGAGTTTCTCGCATTAAATAGCTCGAAACGAGCGATCTCGATGATTAAGCATACTTCGGACAGAAGTCTCACGAAGATTATCGCTGAAAATGCATATCTCAGCTTGAAACCCCACGAAAACCAAGATATCGCAGGTTCTGCATATCAACCGCACCGTGGAGTGGTGAAAACACCAGATAACGTGTTTCTCGCATTAAATAGCTCGAAAAGAGCGATCTCGATGATTGTGCATACTTCGGACAGAAGTCTCACCAAGATTATCGCAGGAAATGCATATCTGTGCTTGAAGCCCCACGAAAACCAAGATATCGACGGTTCTGCATATCATACGCACTGTGGAGTGGTGAAAACACCAGATAACGAGTTTCTCGCATTAAATAGCTCGAAACGAGCGATCTCGATGTTTATGCATACTTCGGACAGAGTACTCACCAAGATTATCGCAGAAAATGCATATCTCAGATTGAAACCCCACGAAAACCAAGATATCTCCGGTTCTGCACATCCAACGAACTGTGGTGTGGTGAAACCCTCAGAAAACGGGTTTCTCTCATTAAATAGCTCGAATAGAGCGATCTCGATGATTAAGCATACTTCGGACAGAAGTCTCACCAAGATTATCGCAGAAATTGCCTATCTTAGCTTGAATCCCCACGATAACCAGGATATCGCTGGTTCTGCATATCAAACGTACTGTGCAGTGCTGAAAACACCAGATAACGTGTTTCTCTCATTAAATAGCTCGAATAGAGCGATCTCGATGATTAAGCATACTTCGGACAGAAGTCTCACCAAGCTTATCGCAGAAAATGCAGATCTGAGCTTGAAACCCCACGATAACCAACATATCGACGGTTCTGCATATCATACGCACTGTGGAGTGGTGAAAACACCAGATAACGTTTTTCTCGCATTAAATAGCTCGAAAAGAGCGATCCCGAGGATTCTGCATACTTCTGACAGAAGTCTCACCAAGATTATCGCAGAAATTGCATATCTCAGCTTGAATCCCCACGAAAACCAGGATATCGCTGGTTCTGCATATCAAACGCACTGTGGAGTGCTGAAAACACCAGATAACGTGTTTCTCGCATTAAATAGCTCGAAAAGTGCGATCTCGATGATTCTGCATACTTCGGACAGAAGTCTCACGAAGATTATCGCTGAAAATGCATATCTCAGCTTGAAACCCCACGAAAACCAAGATATCGCAGGTTCTGCATATCAACCGCACCGTGGAGTGGTGAAAACACCAGATAACGTGTTTCTCGCATTAAATAGCTCGAAAAGAGCGATCTCGATGATTGTGCATACTTCGGACAGAAGTCTCACCAAGATTATCGCAGGAAATGCATATCTGTGCTTGAAGCCCCACGAAAACCAAGATATCGACGGTTCTGCATATCATACGCACTGTGGAGTGGTGAAAACACCAGATAACGTGTTTCTCGCATTAAAAAACTCGAAACGTACGATCTCGATGATTATGCATACTTCGGACAGAAGTCTCGCCAACATGATCGCAGAAATTGCATATCTCAGCTTGAATCCCCACGAAAACCAGGATATCGCTGGTTCAGCATATCAAACGCACTGTGGAGTGCTGAAAACACCAGATAACGTGTTTCTCGCATTAAATAGCTCGAAAAGTGCGATCTCGATGATTCTGCATTCTTCGGACAGAAGTCTCACCAAGATTATCGCTGAAAATGCATATCTCAGCTTGAAACACCACGAAAACCAAGATATCGTTGGTTCTGCATATGAAACGCACTGTGGAGTGGTGAAAACACCAGATAACGTGTTTCTCGCATTAAATAGCTCGAAAAGAGCGATCTCGATGATTCTGCATACTTCGGACAGAAGTCTCACCAAGATTATCGCAGAAAATGCATATCTCAGCTTGAAACCCCACGAAAACCAAGATATCTCCGGTTCTGCATATCCAACGAACTGTGGAGTGGTGAAAACACCAGATAACGTGTTTCTCGCATTAAATAGGTCGAAAAGAGCGATCTCGATGTTTCTGCATACTTCGGACAGAGGTCTCACCAAGATTGTCGCAGAAAATGCATATCTCAGCTTGAAACCCCACGAAAACCATGATATCGCTGGTTCTGCATATCTACGCCCTGTGGAGAGGTGAAAACACCAGATAACGAGTTTCTCGCATTAAATAGCTCGAAACGAGCGATCTCGATGATTAAGCATACTTCGGACAGAAGTCTCACCAAGATTATCGCTGAAAATGCATATCTCAGCTTGAAACCCCACGAAAATCAAAATATCGCTGGTTCTGCATATCATACGCACTGTGGAGTGGTGAAAACACCAGATAACGAGTTTCTCGCATTAAATAGCTCGAAACGAGCGATCTCGATGTTTCTGCATACTTCGGACAGAGTACTCACCAAGATTATCGAAGAAAATGCATATCTCAGCTTGAAACCCCACGAAAACCAAGATATCTCCGGTTCTGCACATCCAACGAACTGTGGTGTGGTGAAACCCCCAGAAAACGGGTTTCTCGCATTAAATAGCTCGAAAAGTACGATCTCGATGACTCTGCATACTTCGGACAGAAGTCTCACGAAGATTATCGCTGAAAATGCATATCTCAGCTTGAAACCCCACGAAAACCAAGATATCGCAGGTTCTGCATATCAACCGCACCGTGGAGTGGTGAAAACACCAGATAACGTGTTTCTCGCATTAAATAGCTCGAAAAGAGCGATCTCGATGATTGTGCATACTTCGGACAGAAGTCTCACCAAGATTATCACAGGAAATGCATATCTGTGCTTGAAGCCCCACGAAAACCAAGATATCGACGGTTCTGCATATCATACGCACTGTGGAGTGGTGAAAACACCAGATAACGTGTTTCTCGCATTAAAAAACTCGAAACGTACGATCTCGATGATTATGCATACTTCGGACAGAAGTCTCACCAACATGATCGCAGAAATTGCATATCTCAGCTTGAATCCCCACGAAAACCAGGATATCGCTGGTTCAGCATATCAAACGCACTGTGGAGTGCTGAAAACACCAGATAACGTGTTTCTCGCATTAAATAGCTCGAAAAGTGCGATCTCGATGATTCTGCATACTTCGGACAGAAGTCTCCCCAAGATTATCGCTGAAAATGCATATCTCAGCTTGAAACCCCACGAAAACCAAGATATCGTTGGTTCTGCATATGAAACGCACTGTGGAGTGGTGAAAACACCAGATAACGAGTTTCTCGCATTAAATAGCTCGAAACGAGCGATCTCGATGATTAAGCATACTTCGGACAGAAGTCTCACCAAGATTATCGCTGAAAATGCATATCTCAGCTTGAAACCCCACGAAAATCAAAATATCGCTGGTTCTGCATATCATACGCACTGTGGAGTGGTGAAAACACCAGATAACGAGTTTCTCGCATTAAATAGCTCGAAACGAGCGATCTCGATGTTTCTGCATACTTCGGACAGAGTACTCACCAAGATTATCGCAGAAAATGCATATCTCAGCTTGAAACCCCACGAAAACCAAGATATCTCCGGTTCTGCACATCCAACGAACTGTGGTGTGGTGAAACCCCCAGAAAACGGGTTTCTCTCATTAAATAGCTCGAATAGAGCGATCTCGATGATTAAGCATACTTCGGACAGAAGTCTCACCAAGATTATCGCAGAAATTGCCTATCTTAGCTTGAATCCCCACGATAACCAGGATATCGCTGGTTCTGCATATCAAACGCACTGTGCAGTGCTGAAAACACCAGATAACGTGTTTCTCTCATTAAATAGCTCGAATAGAGCGATCTCGATGATTAAGCATACTTCGGACAGAAGTCTCACCAAGCTTATCGCAGAAAATGCAGATCTGAGCTTGAAACCCCACGATAACCAACATATCGACGGTTCTGCATATCATACGCACTGTGGAGTGGTGAAAACACCAGATAACGTTTTTCTCGCACTAAATTGCTCGAAACGAGCGATCTCGATGGTTAAGCATCCTTCGGACAGAAGTCTCACCAAGATTATCGCAGAAAATGCATATCTGAGCTTGAAACCCCACGAAAACCAAGATATCTCCGGTTCTGCATATCCAACGAACTGTGGACTGGTGAAAACCCCTGAAAACGAGTTTCTCGCATTAAATAGCTCGAAACGAGCGATCTCGATGTTTCTGCATACTTCGGACAGAGTACTCACCAAGATTATCGCAGAAAATGCATATCTCAGCTTGAAACCCCACGAAAACCAAGATATCTCCGGTTCTGCACATCCAACGAACTGTGGTGTGGTGAAACCCCCAGAAAACGAGTTTCTCTCATTAAATAGCTCGAATAGAGCGATCTCGATGATTAAGCATACTTCGGACAGAAGTCTCACCAAGATTATCGCAGAAATTGCCTATCTTAGCTTGAATCCCCACGATAACCAGGATATCGCTGGTTCTGCATATCAAACGCACTGTGCAGTGCTGAAAACACCAGATAACGTGTTTCTCTCATTAAATAGCTCGAATAGAGCGATCTCGATGATTAAGCATACTTCGGACAGAAGTCTCACCAAGCTTATCGCAGAAAATGCAGATCTGAGCTTGAAACCCCACGATAACCAACATATCGACGGTTCTGCATATCATACGCACTGTGGAGTGGTGAAAACACCAGATAACGTTTTTCTCGCACTAAATTGCTCGAAACGAGCGATCTCGATGGTTAAGCATCCTTCGGACAGAAGTCTCACCAAGATTATCGCAGAAAATGCATATCTGAGCTTGAAACCCCACGAAAACCAAGATATCTCCGGTTCTGCATATCCAACGAACTGTGGACTGGTGAAAACCCCTGAAAACGAGTTTCTCGCATTAAATCGCTCGAAAAGAGCGCTCTCGATGTTTCTGCATACTTCGGACAGATGTCTCACCAAGCTTATCGTACAAAATGCATATCTCAGCTTGAAACCCGACGAAAACCAAAATATCTCCGGTTCAGCATATCCAACGCCCTGTGGAGTGGTGAAAACACCAGATAACGTGTTTCTCGCATTAAATAGCTCGAAAAGAGCGATCTCGATGATTGTGCATACTTCGGACAGAAGTCTCACCAAGATTATCGCAGGAAATGCATATCTGTGCTTGAAGCCCCACGAAAACCAATATATCGACGGTTCTGCATATCATACGCACTGTGGAGTGGTGAAAACACCAGATAACGTGTTTCTCGCATTAAAAAACTCGAAACGTACGATCTCGATGTTTCTGCATACTTCGGACAGAGTACTCACCAAGATTATCGCAGAAAATGCATATCTCAGCTTGAAACCCCACGAAAACCAAGATATCTCCGGTTCTGCACATCCAACGAACTGTGGTGTGGTGAAACCCCCAGAAAACGGGTTTCTCGCATTAAATAGCTCGAAAAGTACGATCTCGATGACTCTGCATACTTCGGACAGAAGTCTCACGAAGATTATCGCTGAAAATGCATATCTCAGCTTGAAACCCCACGAAAACCAAGATATCGCAGGTTCTGCATATCAACCGCACCGTGGAGTGGTGAAAACACCAGATAACGTGTTTCTCGCATTAAATAGCTCGAAAAGAGCGATCTCGATGATTGTGCATACTTCGGACAGAAGTCTCACCAAGATTATCACAGGAAATGCATATCTGTGCTTGAAGCCCCACGAAAACCAAGATATCGACGGTTCTGCATATCATACGCACTGTGGAGTGGTGAAAACACCAGATAACGTGTTTCTCGCATTAAAAAACTCGAAACGTACGATCTCGATGATTATGCATACTTCGGACAGAAGTCTCACCAACATGATCGCAGAAATTGCATATCTCAGCTTGAATCCCCACGAAAACCAGGATATCGCTGGTTCAGCATATCAAACGCACTGTGGAGTGCTGAAAACACCAGATAACGTGTTTCTCGCATTAAATAGCTCGAAAAGTGCGATCTCGATGATTCTGCATACTTCGGACAGAAGTCTCCCCAAGATTATCGCTGAAAATGCATATCTCAGCTTGAAACCCCACGAAAACCAAGATATCGTTGGTTCTGCATATGAAACGCACTGTGGAGTGGTGAAAACACCAGATAACGAGTTTCTCGCATTAAATAGCTCGAAACGAGCGATCTCGATGATTAAGCATACTTCGGACAGAAGTCTCACGAAGATTATCGCTGAAAATGCATATCTCAGCTTGAAACCCCACGAAAACCAAGATATCGCAGGTTCTGCATATCAACCGCACCGTGGAGTGGTGAAAACACCAGATAACGTGTTTCTCGCATTAAATAGCTCGAAAAGAGCGATCTCGATGATTGTGCATACTTCGGACAGAAGTCTCACCAAGATTATCGCAGGAAATGCATATCTGTGCTTGAAGCCCCACGAAAACCAAGATATCGACGGTTCTGCATATCATACGCACTGTGGAGTGGTGAAAACACCAGATAACGAGTTTCTCGCATTAAATAGCTCGAAACGAGCGATCTCGATGTTTATGCATACTTCGGACAGAGTACTCACCAAGATTATCGCAGAAAATGCATATCTCAGATTGAAACCCCACGAAAACCAAGATATCTCCGGTTCTGCACATCCAACGAACTGTGGTGTGGTGAAACCCTCAGAAAACGGGTTTCTCTCATTAAATAGCTCGAATAGAGCGATCTCGATGATTAAGCATACTTCGGACAGAAGTCTCACCAAGATTATCGCAGAAATTGCCTATCTTAGCTTGAATCCCCACGATAACCAGGATATCGCTGGTTCTGCATATCAAACGCACTGTGCAGTGCTGAAAACACCAGATAACGTGTTTCTCTCATTAAATAGCTCGAATAGAGCGATCTCGATGATTAAGCATACTTCGGACAGAAGTCTCACCAAGCTTATCGCAGAAAATGCAGATCTGAGCTTGAAACCCCACGATAACCAACATATCGACGGTTCTGCATATCATACGCACTGTGGAGTGGTGAAAACACCAGATAACGTTTTTCTCGCATTAAATAGCTCGAAAAGAGCGATCCCGAGGATTCTGCATACTTCTGACAGAATTCTCACCAAGATTAATGCAGAAATTGCATATCTCAGCTTGAATCCCCACGAAAACCAGGATATCGCTGGTTCTGCATATCAAACGCACTGTGGAGTGCTGAAAACACCAGATAACGTGTTTCTCGCATTAAATAGCTCGAAAAGTGCGATCTCGATGATTCTGCATACTTCGGACAGAAGTCTCACGAAGATTATCGCTGAAAATGCATATCTCAGCTTGAAACCCCACGAAAACCAAGATATCGCAGGTTCTGCATATCAACCGCACCGTGGAGTGGTGAAAACACCAGATAACGTGTTTCTCGCATTAAATAGCTCGAATAGAGCGATCTCGATGATTAAGCATACTTCGGACAGAAGTCTCACCACGATCATCGTAAAAAATGCATATCTCAACTTGAAACCCCACGAAAACCAAGATATCGCTGGTACTGCATATCAAACGCTTTGTGGAGTGGTGAAAATACCAGATAACGTGTTTCTCGCATTAAATAACTCGAAAAGAGCGATCTAGATGATTCTGCATACTTCTGACTGAAGTCTCACCAAGATTATCGCAGAAAATGCATACCTCAGCTTGAAACCTCACGAAAATCAAGATGTCGCCGGTTCTGCATATCACACGTACTGTGGAGTGGTGAAAACACCAGGAAACGTGTTTCTCGCATTAAATAGCTCGAATAGAGCGTTCTCGATGATTCTGCATACTTCTGACAGAAGACTCACCAAGATGATCGCTGAAAATGCATATCTCAGCTTGAAACCTCACGAAAATCAAGATGTCGCCGGTTCTGCACATCAAACGTACTGTGGAGTGGTGAAATCACCAGAAAACGTGTTTCCCGCATTAAGTAGCTCGAAAAGAGCGTTCTCGAAGGTTCTGCATACTTCTGACAGAGGTCTCACCAATATTATCGTAGAAAATGCATATCTCAGCTTGAAACCCGACCGATACGAAGAAATCTACGGTTCTGCATGTCTAACGTACTGTGGAGTGGTGAATACACCAGAAAACGTGTTTCTCGCATTAAATAGCTCGAAACGAGCGATCTAGATGATTGTGCATACTTCGGACAGAAGTCTCACCAAGATAATCTTAAAAAATGCATATCTCAGCTTGAAACCCCACGAAAACCAAGATATCGCTGGTACTGCATATCAAACGCACTGTGGAGTGGTGAAAACACCCGATAACATGTTTCTCGCATTAAATAGCTCGAAAAGAGCGATCTCGATGATTCTGCATAATTCGGACAGAAGTCTCACCCAGATTATCGCAGAAAATGCATATCTCAGCTTGAAACCCCACGAAAACCAAGATGTCGCCTGTTCTGCATATCAGACGCGCTGTGCAGTTGTCAAAACACCAGATAACGTGTTTCTCGCATTAAATAGCTCGAAAAGAGCGATATCGATGATTCTGCATACTTCGGACAGAAGTCTCACCAATATTATCGCAGAAAATGCATATCTCAGCTTGAAACCTCACGAAAATCAAGATGACGCCGGTTCTGCATATCAAACGCACTGTGGAGTGGTGAAAACAACCAGATAACGTGTTTCTCGCATTAAATAGCTCGAAACGAGCGATCTAGGTGATTCTGCATACTTCTGACTGAAGTCTCACCAATATTATCGCAGAAAATGCATATCTCAGCTTGAAACCCCACGAAAACCAAGATGTCGCCTGTTCTGCATATCAGACGCACTGTGGTGTGGTGAAAACACCAGAAAACGTGTTTCTCGCATTAAGTAGCTCGAAAAGAGCGTTCTCGATGATTCCGCATACTTCTCATAGATGAAACACCAAGATTATCGCAGAAAATGCATATTTCAGCTGGAAACCCCACGAGAACCAAGTTATCGGCGGCTCTACATATCAAACGGACTGTGGAGTGTTCACAACACCAGATAACGTGTTTCTCGCATTATATAGCTCGAAAAGAGCGATATCGATGATTCTGCATAATTCTGACTGAAGTCTCACCAATATTATCGCAGAAAATGCATATCTCAACTTGAAACCCGACGAAAACCAAGATGTCGCCGGGTCTGCATATCAAAAGCACTGCGGGGTAGTGAAAACACCAGAAACCGTGTTTCTCGCATTAACTAGCTCGACAAGAGCGTTCTCGATGATTCTGCATACTTCTCGTAGATGAAACACCAAGATTATCGCAGAAAATGCATATTTCAGCTGGAAACCCCACGAAAACCAAGTTATCGGCGGCTCTACATATCAAACGCACTGTGGAGTGGTGAAAACACCAGAAAACGTGTTTCTCGCATTAACTAGCTAGAAAAGAGCGTTCTGGATGATTCTGCATACTTCTGACTGAAGTCTCACCAGGATTATCGCAGAAAATGCATATCTCAGCTTGAAACCTCACGAAAACCAAGTTATCTCCGGTTCTGCACATCAAACGTACTGTGGAGTGGAGAAAACACCAGAAAACGTGTTTCTCGCAGTAAGTAGCTCGAAAAGAGCGTTCTCGAAGATTCTGCATACTTCTGACAGAGGTCTCACCAATATTATCGTAGAAAATGCATATCTCAGCTTGAAACTCGACCGAAACCAAGATATCTCCGGTTCTGCATGTCAAACGTACTGTGGAGTGGTGAATACACCTGAAAACGAGTTTCTCGCATTAAATAGCTCGAAAAAAGCGATCTAGATGATTCTGCATACTTCTGACAGAAGTCGCACCAAGATTATCGCAGAAAATGCATACCTCAGGATGGAAACCGACGAAAACCAAGATTTCGCCATTTCTGCATATCAAACGCACTGTGGTGTGGTCAAAACACCAGAAAACGTGTTTCTCGCATTAACTAGCTCGAAAAGAGCGTTCTCAATGATTCTGCATACTTCTGACAGAAGTCGCACCAAGATTATCGCAGAAAATGCATACCTCAGGATGGAAACCGACGAAAACCAAGATATCTCCGGTTCTGCATGTCAAACGTACTGTGGAGTGCTCAAAACACCAGAAAACGTGTTTCTCGCATTAACTAGCTCGAAAAGAGCGTTCTGGATGATTCTGCATACTTCTGACTGAAGTCTCACCAGGATTATCGCTGAAAATGCATATCTCAGCTTGAAACCACACGAAAATCAAGATGTCGCCGGTTCTGCATATCAAACGTACTGTGGAGTGGTGAAAACACCAGAAAACGTGTTTCTCGCATTAACTAGCTAGAAAAGAGCGTTCTGGATGATTCTGCATACTTCTGACTGAAGTCTCACCAGGATTATCGCAGAAAATGCATATCTCAGCTTGAAACCTCACGAAAACCAAGTTATCTCCGGTTCTGCACATCAAACGTACTGTGGAGTGGAGAAAACACCAGAAAACGTGTTTCTCGCAGTAAGTAGCTCGAAAAGAGCGTTCTCGAAGATTCTGCATACTTCTGACAGAGGTCTCACCAATATTATCGTAGAAAATGCATATCTCAGCTTGAAACTCGACCGAAACCAAGATATCTCCGGTTCTGCATGTCAAACGTACTGTGGAGTGGTGAATACACCTGAAAACGAGTTTCTCGCATTAAATAGCTCGAAAAAAGCGATCTAGATGATTCTGCATACTTCTGACAGAAGTCGCACCAAGATTATCGCAGAAAATGCATACCTCAGGATGGAAACCGACGAAAACCAAGATTTCGCCATTTCTGCATATCAAACGCACTGTGGTGTGGTCAAAACACCAGAAAACGTGTTTCTCGCATTAACTAGCTCGAAAAGAGCGTTCTCAATGATTCTGCATACTTCTGACAGAAGTCGCACCAAGATTATCGCAGAAAATGCATACCTCAGGATGGAAACCGACGAAAACCAAGATATCTCCGGTTCTGCATGTCAAACGTACTGTGGAGTGCTCAAAACACCAGAAAACGTGTTTCTCGCATTAACTAGCTCGAAAAGAGCGTTCTGGATGATTCTGCATACTTCTGACTGAAGTCTCACCAGGATTATCGCTGAAAATGCATATCTCAGCTTGAAACCACACGAAAATCAAGATGTCGCCGGTTCTGCATATCAAACGTACTTTGGAGTGGTGAAAACACCAGAAAACGTGTTTCTCGCATTAACTAGCTAGAAAAGAGCGTTCTGGATGATTCTGCATACTTCTGACTGAAGTCTCACCAGGATTATCGCAGAAAATGCTTATTTCAGCTGGAAACCCCACGAAAACCAAGTTATCGGCGGCTCTACATATCAAACGCGCTGTGGAGTGGTCGAAAACACCAGATAACGTGTTTCTCGAATTAAATAGCTCGAAAAGAGCGATATCGATGATTCTGCATACTTCGGACAGAAGTCTCACCAATATTATCGCAGAAAATGCATATCTCAGCTTGAAACCTCACGAAAATCAAGATGACGCCGGTTCTGCATATCAAACGCACTGTGGAGTGGTGAAAACAACCAGATAACGTGTTTCTCGCATTAAATAGCTCGAAACGAGCGATCTAGGTGATTCTGCATACTTCTGACTGAAGTCTCACCAATATTATCGCAGAAAATGCATATCTCAGCTTGAAACCCCACGAAAACCAAGATGTCGCCTGTTCTGCATATCAGACGCACTGTGGTGTGGTGAAAACACCAGGAAACGTGTTTCTCGCATTAACTAGCTCGAAAAGAGCGTTCTCGATGATTCTGCATACTTCTCATAAATGAAACACAAAGATTATCGCAGAAAATGCATATTTCAGCTGGAAACCCCACGAAAACCAAGTTATCGGCGGCTCTACATATCAAACGCGCTGTGGAGTGGTCAAAACACCAGATAACGTGTTTCTCGCATTAAATAGCTCGAAAAGAGCGTTCTCGAAGATTCTGCATACTTCTGACAGAGGTCTCACCAATATTATCGTAGAAAATGCATATCTCAGCTTGAAACTCGACCGAAACCAAGATATCTCCGGTTCTGCATGTCAAACGTACAGTGGAGTGGTGAATACACCAGAAAACGTGTTTCTCGCATTAAATAGCTCGAAAAGAGCGATCTAGATGATTCTGCATACTTCTGGCAGAAGACTCACCAAGCTTATCGCAGAAAATGCATATCTCAGCTGGAAACACCACGAAAATCAAGATATCGCCGGTTCTGCATATCAAACGCATTGTGGAATGTTGAAACCACCAGAAAACTTGTTACTCGCATTAAATAGTTCGAAAAGAGCGATCTAGGTGATTCTGCATACTTCTGACAGAAGACTCACCAAGATTATCGCAGAAAGTGCATATCTCAGCTTGAAACCTCACGAAAACCAAGATATCTCCGGTTCTGCACATCAAACGTACTGTGGAGTGGTGAAAACACCAGAAAACGTGTTTCTCGCATTAAGTAGCTCGAAAAGAGCGTTCTCGAAGATTCTGCATACTTCTCATAGATGAAACACCAAGATTATCGCAGAAAATGCATATTTCAGCTGGAAACCCCACGAGAACCAAGTTATCGGCGGCTCTACATATCAAACGCACTGTGGAGTGTTCACAACACCAGATAACGTGTTTCTCGCATTATATAGCTCGAAAAGAGCGATATCGATGATTCTGCATAATTCTGACTGAAGTCTCACCAATATTATCGCAGAAAATGCATATCTCAGCTTGAAACCCAACGAAAACCAAGATGTCGCCGGGTCTGCATATCAAAAGCACTGCGGGGTGGTGAAAACACCAGAAACCGTGTTTCTCGCATTAACTAGCTCGACAAGAGCGTTCTCGAAGATTCTGCATACTTCTCGTAGATGAAACACCAAGATTATCGCAGAAAATGCATATTTCAGCTGGAAACCCCACGAAAACCAAGATATCTCCGGTTCTGCATGTCAAACGTACTGTGGAGTGGTGAAAACACCAGAAAACGAGTTTCTCGCATTAAATAGCTCGAAAAAAGCGATCTAGATGATTCTGCATACTTCTGACAGAAGACTCACCAAGATTATCGCAGAAAATGCATATCTCACGTGGAAACACCACGAAAATCAAGATATCGCCGGTTCTGCATATCAAACGCACCGTGGAGTGGTCAATACACCGTATAACGTGTTTCTCGCATTAAATAGCTCGAGAAGAGCGATCACGATGATTCTGCATACTTCTGCCAGAAGTCGCACCAAGATTATCGCAGAAAATGCATACCTCAGAATGGAAACCGACGAAAACCAAGATATCGCCATTTCTGCATATCAAACGCACTGTGGTGTGGTCAAAACACCAGAAAACGTGTTTCTCGCATTAACTAGCTCGAAAAGAGCGTTCTCGATGATTCTGCATACTTCTGACAGAAGTCGCACCAAGATTATCGCAGAAAATGCATACCTCAGGATGGAAACCGACGAAAACCAAGATATCTCCGGTTCTGCATGTCAAACGTACTGTGGAGTGCTCAAAACACCAGAAAACGTGTTTCTCGCATTAACTAGCTCGAAAAGAGCGTTCTCGATGATTCTGCATACTTCTCATAGATGAAACACCAAGATTATCGCAGAAAATGCATATCTCAGTTTGAAACCTCACGAAAATCACGATGTCGCCGGTTCTGCATATCAAACGCACTGTGGAGTGGTGAAAACAACCAGATAACGTGTTTCTCGCATTAAATAGCTCGAATAGAGCGATCTCGATGATTCTGCAAACTTCTGACAGAAGTCTCACCAAGATTATCGTAGAAAATGCATATCTCAGCTGGAAACCCCACGAAAACCCAGATATCGCCGGTTCTGCATGTCCGACGCTCTGTGGAGTGGTGAATACACCAGAAAACGTGTTTCTCGCATTAACTAGCTCGAAAAGAGCGTTCTCGATGATTCTGCATACTTCTGACAGATGTCGCACCAAGATTATCGTAGAAAATGCTTATCTCAGCTTGAAACCCGACGGAATCCAGGATGTCGCTGGTTCTGCATATCAAACGCACTGAGGAGTGGTCAAAACACCAGAAAACTTGTTTCTCGCATTAACTAGCTCGAAAAGAGCGTTCTCGATGATTCTGCATACTTCGGACAGAAATCTAACCAATATTATCGCAGAAAATGCAAATCTCATCTTGAAACCTCACGAAAATCAAGATGTCGCCGCTTCTGCATTTCAAACGCACTGTGGAGTGGTGAAACCAGCGAAATAACGTGTTTCTCGCATTAAATAGCTCGAAACGAGCGATCTCGTTGATTCAGCATACTTCTGACAGAAGTCTCACCAAGATTATCGTAGAAAATGCATATCTCAGCTTGAAACCCGACGAAAACCTAGTTATCTCCGGTTCTGCCCATCAAACGTACCGTGGAGCGGGGAAAACACCAGAAAACGTGTTTCGCGCATTATGTAGCTCGAAAAGAGCGTTCTCGAAGATTCTGCATAGTTCTGACAGAAGTCTCACCAGGATTATCGTAGAAAATGCATATCTCAGCTGGAAACACCACGAAAATCAAGATATCGCCGGTTCTGCATATCAAACGCACTGTGGAATGTTGAAACCACCAGAAAACTTGTTACTCGCATTAAATAGTTCGAAAAGAGCGATCTAGGTGATTCTGCATACTTCTGACAGAAGACTCACCAAGATTATCGCAGAAAGTGCATATCTCAGCTTGAAACCTCACGAAAACCAAGATATCTCCGGTTCTGCACATCAAACGTACTGTGGAGTGGTGAAAACACCAGAAAACGTGTTTCTCGCATTAAGTAGCTCGAAAAGAGCGTTCTCGAAGATTCTGCATACTTCTCATAGATGAAACACCAAGATTATCGCAGAAAATGCATATTTCAGCTGGAAACCCCACGAGAACCAAGTTATCGGCGGCTCTACATATCAAACGCACTGTGGAGTGTTCACAACACCAGATAACGTGTTTCTCGCATTATATAGCTCGAAAAGAGCGATATCGATGATTCTGCATAATTCTGACTGAAGTCTCACCAATATTATCGCAGAAAATGCATATCTCAGCTTGAAACCCAACGAAAACCAAGATGTCGCCGGGTCTGCATATCAAAAGCACTGCGGGGTGGTGAAAACACCAGAAACCGTGTTTCTCGCATTAACTAGCTCGACAAGAGCGTTCTCGAAGATTCTGCATACTTCTCGTAGATGAAACACCAAGATTATCGCAGAAAATGCATATTTCAGCTGGAAACCCCACGAAAACCAAGATATCTCCGGTTCTGCATGTCAAACGTACTGTGGAGTGGTGAAAACACCAGAAAACGAGTTTCTCGCATTAAATAGCTCGAAAAAAGCGATCTAGATGATTCTGCATACTTCTGACAGAAGACTCACCAAGATTATCGCAGAAAATGCATATCTCACGTGGAAACACCACGAAAATCAAGATATCGCCGGTTCTGCATATCAAACGCACCGTGGAGTGGTCAATACACCGTATAACGTGTTTCTCGCATTAAATAGCTCGAGAAGAGCGATCACGATGATTCTGCATACTTCTGCCAGAAGTCGCACCAAGATTATCGCAGAAAATGCATACCTCAGAATGGAAACCGACGAAAACCAAGATATCGCCATTTCTGCATATCAAACGCACTGTGGTGTGGTCAAAACACCAGAAAACGTGTTTCTCGCATTAACTAGCTCGAAAAGAGCGTTCTCGATGATTCTGCATACTTCTGACAGAAGTCGCACCAAGATTATCGCAGAAAATGCATACCTCAGGATGGAAACCGACGAAAACCAAGATATCTCCGGTTCTGCATGTCAAACGTACTGTGGAGTGCTCAAAACACCAGAAAACGTGTTTCTCGCATTAACTAGCTCGAAAAGAGCGTTCTCGATGATTCTGCATACTTCTCATAGATGAAACACCAAGATTATCGCAGAAAATGCATATCTCAGTTTGAAACCTCACGAAAATCACGATGTCGCCGGTTCTGCATATCAAACGCACTGTGGAGTGGTGAAAACAACCAGATAACGTGTTTCTCGCATTAAATAGCTCGAATAGAGCGATCTCGATGATTCTGCAAACTTCTGACAGAAGTCTCACCAAGATTATCGTAGAAAATGCACATCTCAGCTGGAAACCCCACGAAAACCCAGATATCGCCGGTTCTGCATGTCCGACGCTCTGTGGAGTGGTGAATACACCAGAAAACGTGTTTCTCGCATTAACTAGCTCGAAAAGAGCGTTCTCGATGATTCTGCATACTTCTGACAGAAGTCGCACCAAGATTATCGTAGAAAATGCTTATCTCAGCTTGAAACCCGACGGAATCCAGGATGTCGCTGGTTCTGCATATCAAACGCACTGAGGAGTGGTCAAAACACCAGAAAACTTGTTTCTCGCATTAACTAGCTCGAAAAGAGCGTTCTCGATGATTCTGCATACTTCGGACAGAAATCTAACCAATATTATCGCAGAAAATGCAAATCTCATCTTGAAACCTCACGAAAATCAAGATGTCGCCGCTTCTGCATTTCAAACGCACTGTGGAGTGGTGAAACCAGCGAAATAACGTGTTTCTCGCATTAAATAGCTCGAAACGAGCGATCTCGTTGATTCAGCATACTTCTGACAGAAGTCTCACCAAGATTATCGTAGAAAATGCATATCTCAGCTTGAAACCCGACGAAAACCTAGTTATCTCCGGTTCTGCACATCAAACGTACCGTGGAGCGGGGAAAACACCAGAAAACGTGTTTCGCGCATTATGTAGCTCGAAAAGAGCGTTCTCGAAGATTCTGCATAGTTCTGACAGAAGTCTCACCAGGATTATCGTAGAAAATGCATATCTCAGCTTGAAACCCGACCGAAACCAAGATATCTCCGGTTCTGCATGTCAAACGTACTGTGGAGTGGTGAAAACACCAGAACACGTGTTTCGTGCATTAAGTAGCTCGAATAGAGCGATCTCGATGATAAAGCATACTTCGGACAGAAGTCTCACCAAGATTATCGCAGAGAATGCATATCTCAGCTTGAAACCCCACGAAAACCAAGATATCTCCGGTTCTGCATATCCAACGAACTGTGGAGGGGTGAAAACCCCAGAAAACGAGTTTCTCGCATTAAATAGCTCGAAAAGTGCGCTCTCGATGTTTCTGCATACTTCGGACAGATGTCTCACCAAGCTTATCGTAGAAAATGCATATCTCAGCTTGAAACCCGACGAAAACCAAAATATCTCCGGTTCTGCATATCCAACGCACTGTGGTGGTGTGAAAACCCCAGAAAACATGTTTCTCGCATTAAATAGCTCGAAAAGTACGATCTCGATGACTCTGCATACTTCGGACAGAAGTCTCACCAAGATTATCGCAGAAAATGCATATCTGAGCATGAAACTCTACGAAAACCAAGATATCGTCGGTTCTGCATAACATACGCACTGTGGAGTGGTGAAAACACCAGATAACGCGTTTCTCGCATTAAATAGCTCGAAAAGTGCGATCTAGATGATTCTGCATACTTCGGACAGAAGTCTCACCATGATTATCGCAGAAAATACATATCTGAGCATGAAACTCTACGAAAACCAAGATATCGTCGGTTCTGCATAACATACGCACTGTGGAGTGGTGAAAACACCAGATAACGTGTTTCTCGCATTAAATAGCTCGAAAAGTGCGATCTCGATGATTCTGCATACTTCGGACAGAAGTCTCTCCATGATTATCGCAGAAAATACATATCTCAGCTTGAAACCCCACGAAAACCAAGATAAAGCTGGTTCTGCATATCAAACGCACTGTGGAGTGGTGGAAACACCAGATAACGTGTTTCTCGCATTAAATAGCTCGAAAAGTGCGATCTCGATGATTCTGCATACTTCGGACAGAAGTCTCACCATGATTATCGCAGAAAATGCATATCTCAGCTTGAAACCCGACGAAAACCAAACATTGCCGGTTCTGCATATCAAACGCACTGTGGCGTGGTGAAAACACCAGATAACGTGTTTGCTCGCATTAAATATGTCGAAAAGAGCGATCTCGATGATTCTGCATACTTCTAACAGAAGTCTCACCAAGATTATCGCAGAAAATGCATATCTCAGCTTGAAACCCCACGAAAACCAAGATATCGCTGGTTCTGCATATCAAACGCACTGTGGAGTGGTGAAAACACCAGATAACTTGTTTCCCGCATTAAATAGCTCGAAAAGAGCGATCTCGATGATTCTGCATACTTCGGACAGAAGTCTCACCAAGATTATCGCAGAAAATGCATATCTCAGATTGAAACCCCACGAAAACCAAGATATCTCCGGATCTGCATATCCAACGAACTGTGGAGTGGCGAAAACACCAGGAAACGTGTTTCTCACATTAAATAGCTCGAAACGAGCGATCTCGATGATTAAGCATACTTCGGACAGACGTCTCACCAAGATTATCCCAGAAATTGCATATCTCAGCTTGAATCCCCACGAAAACCAAGATATCGCTGGTTCTGCATATCAAACGCACTGTGGAGTGCTGAAAACACCAGATAACGTGTTTCTCGCATTAAATAGCTCGAATAGAGTGATCTCGATGATTAAGCATACTTCGGACAGAAGTCTCACTAAGATTATCGCAGAAAATGCATATCCGAGCTTGAAACCCCACGAAAACCAAGATAACGTCGGTTCTGCATATCATACGCACTGTGAAGTGGTGAAAACACCAGATAACGTGTTTCTCGCAATAAATAGCTCGAAACGAGCGATCTCGATGATTCTGCACACTTCGGACAGAAGTCTCACAAAGATTATCGCAGATAATGCATATCTCAGCTTAAACCCCACGAAAACCAAGATATCGCCGGTTCTGCATATCAAACGCACTGTGGAGTGGTGAAAATCCCAGATAACGTGTTTCTCGCATTAAATAGCTCGAAACGAGCGATCTCGATGATTAAGCATACTTCTAACAGAAGTCTCACCATGATTATCGCAGAAAATGCATATCTCTGCTAGAAACCCCACGAAAACCAAACATTGCCGGTTCTGCACATCAAACGCACTGTGGTGTGGTGAAAACACCAGATAACGTGTTTGCTCGCATTAAATATATCGAAAAGAGCGATCTCGATGATTCTGCATACTTCTAACAGAAGTCTCACCATGATTATCGCAGAAAATGCATATCTCTGCTAGAAACCCCACGAAAACCAAGATATCTCCGGTTCTGCATATCCAACGAACTGTGGAGTGGTGAAAACCCCAGAAAACGTGTTTCTCGTATAAAATAGCTCGAAACGAGCGATCTCGATGATTAAGCATACTTCGGACAGAAGTCTCACCAAGATTATCGCAGAAATTGCAAATCTCAGCTTGAATCCCCACGAAAACCAGGATATCGCTGGTTCTGCATATCAAATGCACTGTGGAGTACTGAAAACACCAGATAACGTGTTTCTCGCATTAAATAGCTCGAATAGAGCGTACTCGATGATTAAGCATACTTCGGACGGAAGTCTCACCAAGATTATCGTAAAAAATGCATATCTCAGCTTGAAACCCCACAAAAACCAAGATATCGCCGGTTCTGCATATCAAACGCACTGTGGAGTGGTGAAAACACCAGATAACGTGTTTCTCGCATTAACTAGCTCGAAAAGTGCGATCTCGATGATTCTGCATACTTCGGACTGAAGTCTCACCATGATTATCGCAGAAAATGCATATCTCAGCTTGATACCCGACGAAAACCAAACATTGCCGGTTCTGCATATCAAACGCACTGTGGCGTGGTGAAAACACCAGATAACGTGTTTGCTCGCATTAAATATGTCGAAAAGAGCGATCTCGATGATTCTGCATACTTCGGACAGAAGTCTCACCAAGATTATCGCAGAAAATGCATATCACAGATTGAAACCCCACGAAAACCAAGATATCTCCGGTGCTGCATATCCAACGAACTGTGGAGTGGCGAAAACACCAGGAAACGTGTTTCTCACATTAAATAGCTCGAAACGAGCGATCTCGATGATTAAGCATACTTCGGACAGACGTCTCACCAAGATTATCCCAGAAATTGCATATCTCAGCTTGAATCCCCACGAAAACCAAGATATCGCTCGTTCTGCATATCAAACGCACTGTGAAGTGTTGAAAACACCAGATAACGTGTTTGTCGAATTAAATAGCTCGAATAGAGCGATCTCGATGATTAAGCATACTTCGGACAGAAGTCTCACCAAGATTATCGCAGAAAATGCATATCTGAACTTGAAAACCCACGAAAACCAAGATAACGTCGGTTCTGCATATCATACGCACTGTGGAGTGGTGAAAACACCAGATAACGTGTTTCTCGCAATAAATAGCTCGAAACGAGCGATCTCGATGATTCTGCATACTTCGGACAGAAGTCTCACCAAGATTATCGCAGCTAATGCATATCTCAGCTTGAAACCCCACGAAAACCAAGATAACGTCGGTTCTGCATATCATACGCACTGTGGAGTGGTGAAAATCCCAGATAGCGTGTTTCTCGCATTAACTAGCTCGAAAAGTGCGATCTCGATGATTAAGCATACTTCGGACAGACGTCTCACCAAGATTATCCCAGAAATTGCATATCTCAGCTTGAATCCCCACGAAAACCAAGATATCGCTCGTTCTGCATATCAAACGCACTGTGAAGTGCTGAAAACACCAGATAACGTGTTTGTCGAATTAAATAGCTCGAATAGAGCGATCTCGATGATTAAGCATACTTCGGACAGAAGTCTCACCAAGATTATCGCAGAAAATGCATATCTGAACTTGAAACCCCACGAAAACCAAGATAACGTCGGTTCTGCATATCATACGCACTGTGGAGTGGTGAAAACACCAGATAACGTGTTTCTCGCAATAAATAGCTCGAAACGAGCGATCTCGATGATTCTGCATACTTCGGACAGAAGTCTCACCATGATTATCGCAGAAAATACATATCTGAGCATGAAACTCTACGAAAACCAAGATATCGTCGGTTCTGCATAACATACGCACTGTGGAGTGGTGAAAACACCAGATAACGTGTTTCTCGCATTAAATAGCTCGAAAAGTGCGATCTCGATGATTCTGCATACTTCGGACAGAAGTCTCACCATGATTATCGCAGAAAATACATATCTCAGCTTGAAACCCCACGAAAACCAAGATAAAGCTGGTTCTGCATATCAAACGCACTGTGGAGTGGTGGAAACACCAGATAACGTGTTTCTCGCATTAAATAGCTCGAAAAGTGCGATCTCGATGATTCTGCATACTTCGGACAGAAGTCTCACCATGATTATCGCAGAAAAGCATATCTCAGCTTGAAACCCGACGAAAACCAAACATTGCCGGTTCTGCATATCAAACGCACTGTGGCGTGGTGAAAACACCAGATACCGTGTTTGCTCGCATTAAATATGTCGAAAAGTGCGATCTCGATGATTCTGCATACTTCTAACAGAAGTCTCACCAAGATTATCGCAGAAAATGCATATCTCAGCTTGAAACCCCACGAAAACCAAGATATCGCCGGTTCTGCATATCATACGCACTGTGAAGTGGTGAAAACACCAGATAACGTGTTTCTCGCAATAAATAGCTCGAAACGAGCGATCTCGATGATTCTGCACACTTCGGACAGAAGTCTCACAAAGATTATCGCAGATAATGCATATCTCAGCTTGAAACCCCACGAAAACCAAGATATCGCCGGTTCTGCATATCAAACGCACTGTGGAGTGGTGAAAATCCCAGATAACGTGTTTCTCGCATTAAATAGCTCGAAACGAGCGATCTCGATGATTCTGCATACTTCTAACAGAAGTCTCACCATGATTATCGCAGAAAATGCATATCTCTGCTAGAAACCCCACGAAAACCAAGATATCTCCGGTTCTGCATATCCAACGAACTGTGGAGTGGTGAAAACCCCAGAAAACGTGTTTCTCGCATAAAATAGCTCGAAACGAGCGATCTCGATGATTAAGCATACTTCGGACAGAAGTCTCACCAAGATTATCGCAGAAATTGCAAATCTCAGCTTGAATCCCCACGAAAACCAGGATATCGCTGGTTCTGCATATCAAATGCACTGTGGAGTACTGAAAACACCAGATAACGTGTTTCTCGCATTAAATAGCTCGAATAGAGCGTACTCGATGATTAAGCATACTTCGGACGGAAGTCTCACCAAGATTATCGTAAAAAATGCATATCTCAGCTTGAAACCCCACAAAAACCAAGATATCGCCGTTTCTGCATATCAAACGCACTGTGGAGTGGTGAAAACACCAGATAACGTGTTTCTCGCATTAACTAGCTCGAAAAGTGCGATCTCGATGATTCTGCATACTTCGGACTGAAGTCTCACCATGATTATCGCAGAAAATGCATATCTCAGCTTGATACCCGACGAAAACCAAACATTGCCGGTTCTGCATATCAAACGCACTGTGGCGTGGTGAAAACACCAGATAACGTGTTTGCTCGCATTAAATATGTCGAAAAGAGCGATCTCGATGATTCTGCATACTTCGGACAGAAGTCTCACCAAGATTATCGCAGAAAATGCATATCACAGATTGAAACCCCACGAAAACCAAGATATCTCCGGTGCTGCATATCCAACGAACTGTGGAGTGGCGAAAACACCAGGAAACGTGTTTCTCACATTAAATAGCTCGAAACGAGCGATCTCGATGATTAAGCATACTTCGGACAGACGTCTCACCAAGATTATCCCAGAAATTGCATATCTCAGCTTGAATCCCCACGAAAACCAAGATATCGCTCGTTCTGCATATCAAACGCACTGTGAAGTGCTGAAAACACCAGATAACGTGTTTGTCGAATTAAATAGCTCGAATAGAGCGATCTCGATGATTAAGCATACTTCGGACAGAAGTCTCACCAAGATTATCGCAGAAAATGCATATCTGAACTTGAAACCCCACGAAAACCAAGATAACGTCGGTTCTGCATATCATACGCACTGTGGAGTGGTGAAAACACCAGATAACGTGTTTCTCGCAATAAATAGCTCGAAACGAGCGATCTCGATGATTCTGCATACTTCGGACAGAAGTCTCACCAAGATTATCGCAGCTAATGCATATCTCAGCTTGAAACCCCACGAAAACCAAGATAACGTCGGTTCTGCATATCATACGCACTGTGGAGTGGTGAAAATCCCAGATAGCGTGTTTCTCGCATTAACTAGCTCGAAAAGTGCGATCTCGATGATTCTGCATACTTCGGACAGAAGTCTCACCATGATTATCGCAGAAAATGCATATCTCAGCTTGATACCCGACGAAAACCAAACATTGCCGGTTCTGCATATCAAACGCACTGTGGCGTGGTGAAAACACCAGATAACGTGTTTGCTCGCATTAAATATGTCGAAAAGAGCGATCTCGATGACTCTGCATACTTCGGACAGAAGTCTCACCATGATTATCGCAGACAATGCATATCTGAGCTTGAAACCCCACGAAAACCAAGATATCGTCGGTTCTGCATAACATACGCACTGTGGAGTGCTGAAAACACCAGATAACGTGTTTCTCGCATTAAATAGCTCGAATAGAGCGATCTCGATGATTAAGCATACTTCGGACAGAAGTCTCAACACGATCATCGTAAAAAATGCATATCTCAACTTGAAACCCCACGAAAACCAAGATATCGCTGGTACTGCATATCAAACGCTTTGTGGAGTGGTGAAAATACCAGATAACGTGTTTCTCGCATTAAATAACTCGAAAAGAGCGATCTCGATGATTCTGCATACTTCGGACAGAAGTCTCACCAAGATTATCGTAAAAAATGCATATCTCAGCTTGAAACCCCACGAAAGCCATGATATCGCTGGTTCTGCATATCAAACGCACTGTGGAATGGTGAAAACACCAGATAAGGTTTTTCTCGCATTAACTATCTCGAAAAGAGCGATCTCGATGATTCAGCATACTTCGGACAGAAGTCTCACCAAGATTATCGCTGAAAATGCATATCTGAGCTTGAAACCCGACGAAAACCAAAATATCTCCGGTTCTGCATATCCAACGCACTGTGGAGTGGTGGAACCACCAGATAACGTGTTTCTCGCATTAAATAGCTCGAAACGAGCGATCGCGATGCTTCTGCATACTTCGGACAGAAGTCTCACCAAGATTATCGCAGAAAATGCATATCTGAGCTTGAAACCCCACGAAAATCAAGATATCGTCGGTTCTGCATATCATACGCACTGTGGAGTGGTGAAAACACCAGATAACGTGTTTCTCGCATAAAATAGCTCGAAACGAGCGATCTCGATGATTCTGCACACTTCGGACAGAAGTCTCACCAAGTTTATCGCAGATAATGCATATCTCAGCTTGAAACCCCACGAACACCAAGATATCGCCGGATCTGCATATCATACGCACTGTGGAGTGGTGAAAACACCAGATAACGTGTTTCTCGCATTAAATAGCTCGAAAAGTGCGATCTCGATGATTCTGCATACTTCTAACAGAAGTCTCACCATGATTATCGCAGAAAATGCATATCACTGCTAGAAACCCCACGAAAACCAAGATATCTCCTGTTCTGCATATCCAACGAACTGTGGAGTGGTGAAAACCCCAGAAAACGTGTTTCTCGCATTAAATAGCTCGAAAAGAGCGATCTCGATGATTCTGCACACTTCGGACAGAAGTCTCACCAAGATTCTCGCAGAAAATGCATATCTCAGCTTGAAACCCCACAAAAACCCAGATATCGATGGTTCTACGTATCAAACGCACTGTGGAGTGCTGAAAACACCAGATAACGTGTTTCTCGCATTAAATAGCTCGGAAAGTGCGATCTCGATGATTCTGCATACTTCGGACAGAAGTCTCACCTTGATTATCGTAAAAAATGCATATCTCAGCTTGAAACCCCACAAAAACCATGATATCGCTGGTTCTGCATATCAAACGCACTGTGGAGTGGTGAAAACACCAGATAACGTGTTTCTCGCATTAAATAGGTGGAAAAGAGCGATCTCGATGTTTCTGCATACTTCTAACAGAAGTCTCACCATGAATATCGCAGAAAATGCATATCTCAGCTTGAATCCCGACGAAAACCAAACATTGCCGGTTCTGCATATCATACGCACTGTGGAGTGGTGAAAACACCAGATAACGTGTTTCTCGCATTAAATAGCTCGAAACGAGCGATCTCGATGACTAAGCATACTTCGGACAGAAGTCTCACCAAGATTATCGCAGAAAATGCATATCTCAGCTTGAAACCCCACGAAAACCCAGATATCGATGGTTCTACGTATCAAACGCACTGTGGAGTGCTGAAAACACCAGATAACGTGTTTCTCGCATTAAATAGCTGGAATAGAGCGATCTCGATGATTAAGCATACTTCGGACAGAAGTCTCACCAAGATTATCGTAAAAAATGCATATCTCAGCTTGAAACCCCACAAAAACCAAGATATCGCCGGTTCTGCATATCAAACGCACTGTGGAGTGGTGAAAACACCAGATAACGTGTTTCTCGCATTAAATAGCTCGAAAAGTGCGATCTCGATGATTCTGCATACTTCGGACAGAAGTCTCACCAAGATTATCGCAGAAAATGCATATCCGAGCTTGAAACCCCACGAAAACCAAGATATCGTCGGTTCTGCATATCATACGCACTCTGTTGTGGTGAAAACACCAGATAACGTGTTTCTCGCATTAAATAGCTCGAAAAGTGCGATCTCGATGATTCTGCATACTTCGGACAGAAATCTCACCAAGATTATCGCAGAAATTGCATATCTCAGCTTGAAACCCCACGAAAACCAAGATATCGCTGGTACTGCATATCAAACGCTCTGTGGAGTGGTGAAAATACCAGATCACGTGTTTCTCGCATTAAATAGCTCGAAAAGAGCGATCTCCATGATTCTGCATACTTCGGACAGAAGTCTCACCAAGATTATCGTAGAAAATGCATATCTCAGCTTGAAACCCCACGAAAACCCAGATATCGCTGGTTCTACATATCAAACGCACTGTGGAGTGGTGAAAACACCGGATAAGGTTTTTCTCGCATTAACTAGCTCGAAAAGAGCGATCTCGATGTTTCAGCATACTTCGGACAGAAGTCTCACAAAGATTATCGCAGAAAATGCATATCTCAGCTTGAAACCCCAGGAAAACTAAGATATCGCCGGTTCTGCATATCAAACCAACTGTGGAGTGGTGAAAACACCAGATAACGTGTTCCTCGCATTAAATAGCTCGAAACGAGCGATCTCGATGATTCTGCATACTTCGGACAGAAGTCTCACCAAAATTATCGTAAAAAATGCATATCTCAGCTTGAAACCCCACGAAAACCAAGATATCGCTGGTACTGCATATCAAACGCTCTGTGGAGTGGTGAAAATACCAGATCACGTGTTTCTCGCATTAAATAGCTCGAAAAGAGCGATCTCCATGATTCTGCATACTTCGGACAGAAGTCTCACCAAGATTATCGTAGAAAATGCATATCTCAGCTTGAAACCCCACGAAAACCCAGATATCGCTGGTTCTACATATCAAACGCACTGTGGAGTGGTGAAAACACCGGATAAGGTTTTTCTCGCATTAACTAGCTCGAAAAGAGCGATCTCGATGTTTCAGCATACTTCGGACAGAAGTCTCACAAAGATTATCGCAGAAAATGCATATCTCAGCTTGAAACCCCAGGAAAACTAAGATATCGCCGGTTCTGCATATCAAACCAACTGTGGAGTGGTGAAAACACCAGATAACGTGTTCCTCCTATTAAATAGCTCGAAACGAGCGATCTCGATGATTCTGCATACTTCGGACAGAAGTCTCACCAAAATTATCGTAAAAAATGCATATCTCAGCTTGAAACCCCACGAAAACCAAGATATCGCTGTGTTCTGCATATCAAACGCACTGTGGAGTGGTGAAAACCCCAGAAAACGTGTTCCTCGCATTAAATAGCTCGAATAGAGCGATCTCTATGATTCTTCATACTTCGGACAGAAGTCTCACCAAGATTATCGTAAAAAATGCATATCTCAGCTTGAAACCCCACGAAAACCAAGATATCGCTGGTTCTGCATATCAAACGCACTGTGGAGTGGTGAAAACACCGGATAAGGTTTTTCTCGCATTAACTAGCTCGAAAAGAGCGATCTCGATGTTTCAGCATACTTCGGACAGAAGTCTCACCAAGATTATCGCAGAAAATGCATATCTCAGCTTGAAACCCCACGAAAACTAAGATATCGCCGGTTCTGCATATCAAACCAACTGTGGAGTGGTGAAAACACCAGATAACGTGTTCCTCGCATTAAATAGCTCGAATAGAGCGATCTCTATGATTCTTCATACTTCGGACAGAAGTCTCACCAAGATTATCGTAAAAAATGCATATCTCAGCTTGAAACCCCACGAAAACCAAGATATCGCTGTGTTCTGCATATCAATCGCACTGTGGAGTGGTGAAAACCCCAGAAAACGTGTTCCTCGCATTAAATAGCTCGAATAGAGCGATCTCTATGATTCTTCATACTTCGGACAGAAGTCTCACCAAGATTATCGTAAAAAATGCATATCTCAGCTTGAAACCCCACGAAAACCAAGATATCGCTGGTTCTGCATATCAAACGCACTGTGGAGTGGTGAAAACACCGGATAAGGTTTTTCTCGCATTAACTAGCTCGAAAGGAGCGATCTCGATGTTTCAGCATACTTCGGACAGAAGTCTCACCAAGATTATCGCAGAAAATGCATATCTCAGCTTGAAACCCCACGAAAACCAAGATTTCGCTGGTTCTGCATATCATACGCACTGAGGAGTGGTGAAAACACTAGATATCGTGTTTCTCGCATTAAATAGCTCAAAAACGAGCGATCTCGATGATTAAACATACTGCGGACAGATGCCTCACCAAGATTATCGTAAAAAATGCATATCTCAGCTTGAAACCCCACGAAAGCCAAGATATCGCTGGTTCTGCATATCAAACGCACTGTGGAGTGGTGAAAACACCGGATAAGGTTTTTCTCGCATTAACTAGCTCGAAAAGAGCGATCTCGGTGTTTCAGCATACTTCGGACAGAAGTCTCACCAAGATTATCGCAGAAAATGCATATCTCAGCTTGAAACTCCAGGAAAACAAAGATATCGCCGGTTCTGCATATCAAACCAACTGTGGAGTGGTGAAAACACCAGATAACGTGTTTCTCGCATTAAATAGCTCGAAAAGTGCGATCTCGATGATGCTGCATACTTCGGACAGAAGTCTCACCAAGATTATCGCAGAAAATGCATATCTCAGCTTGAAACCCCACGAAAACCAAGATATCGCTGGTACTGCATATCAAACGCTCTGTGGAGTGGTGAAAACACCGGATAAGGTTTTTCTCGCATTAACTAGCTCGAAAGGAGCGGTCTCGATGTTTCAGCATACTTCGGACAGAAGTCTCACCAAGATTATCGCAGAAAATGCATATCTCAGCTTGAAACCCCACGAAAACCAAGATATCGCCGGTTCTGCATATCAAACGCACTGTTGAGTGGTGAAAACACCAGATAACGTGTTTCTCGCGTTAAATAGCTCGAAAAGTGCGATCTCGATGATTCTGCATACTTCTATCAGAAGTCTCACCAAGATTATCGCAGAAAATGCATATCCCTGCTTGAAACCCCACGCAAACCAAGATATCTCCTGTTCTGCATATCCAAAGAACTGTGGAGTGGTGAAAACCCCAGAAAACGTGTTTCTCGCATTAAATGGCTCGAAAAGAGCGCTCTCGATGTTTCTGCATACTTCGGACAGATGTCTCACCAAGCTTATCGTAGAAAATGCATATCTCAGCTTGAAACCCGACGAAAACCAAAATATCTCCGGTTCTGCATATCCAACGCACTGTGGAGTGGTGAACCACCAGATAACGTATTTCTCGCATTAAATAGCTCGACAAGTGCGATCTCGATGATTCTGCATACTTCGGACAGAAGTCTCAAAAAGATTATCGCAGAAAATGCATATCTCTGCTTGAAACCCCACGCAAACCAAGATATCTCCTGTTCTGCATATCCAAAGAACTGTGGAGTGGTGAAAACCCCAGAAAACGTGTTTCTCGCATTAAATGGCACGAAAAGAGCGCTCTCGATGTTTCTGCATACTTCGGACAGATGTCTCACCAAGCTTATCGTAGAAAATGCATATCTCAGCTTGAAACCCGACGAAAACCAAAATATCTCCGGTTCTGCATATCCAACGCACTGTGGAGTGGTGAAACACCAGATAACGTGTTTCTCGCATTAAATAGCTCGAAAAGAGCGATCTCGATGATTCTGCATACTTCGGACAGAAGTCTCAACAAGATTATCGCAGAAAATGCATATCTCAGCTTGAAACCCCACGAAAACCAAGATATCTACTGTTCTGCATATCAAACGCACTGTGGAGTGGTGAAAACCCCAGAAAACGCGTTCCTCGCATTAAATTGCTCGAATAAAGCGATCTCGATGATTCTTCATACTTCGGACAGAAGTCTCACCAAGATTATCGTAAAAAATGTATATCTCAGCTTGAAACCCCACGAAAGCCAAGATATCGCTGTGTTCTGCATATCAATCGCACTGTGGAGTGGTGAAAACCCCAGAAAACGTGTTCCTCGCATTAAATAGCTCGAATAGAGCGATCTCTATGATTCTTCATACTTCGGACAGAAGTCTCACCAAGATTATCGTAAAAAATGCATATCTCAGCTTGAAACCCCACGAAAACCAAGATATCGCTGGTTCTGCATATCAAACGCACTGTGGAGTGGTGAAAACACCGGATAAGGTTTTTCTCGCATTAACTAGCTCGAAAGGAGCGATCTCGATGTTTCAGCATACTTCGGACAGAAGTCTCACCAAGATTATCGCAGAAAATGCATATCTCAGCTTGAAACCCCAGGAAAACTAAGATATCGCCGGTTCTGCATATCAAACGCACTGTGGAGTGGTGAAAACACCGGATAAGGTTTTTCTCGCATTAACTAGCTCGAAAGGAGCGATCTCGATGTTTCAGCATACTTCGGACAGAAGTCTCACCAAGATTATCGCAGAAAATGCATATCTCAGCTTGAAACCCCACGAAAACCAAGATTTCGCCGGTTCTGCATATCATACGCACTGAGGAGTGGTGAAAACACTAGATATCGTGTTTCTCGCATTAAATAGCTCCAAACGAGCGATCTCGATGATTCTGCATACTTCGGACAGAAATCTCACCAAGATTATCGCAGAAATTGCATATCTCAGCTTGAAACCCCACGAAAACCAAGATATCGCTGGTACTGCATATCAAACGCACTGTGGAGTGGTGAAAACACCGGATAAGGTTTTTCTCGCATTAACTAGCTCGAAAAGAGCGATCTCGATGTTTCAGCATACTTCGGACAGAAGTCTCACAAAGATTATCGCAGAAAATGCATATCTCAGCTTGAAACCCCAGGAAAACTAAGATATCGCCGGTTCTGCATATCAAACCAACTGTGGAGTGGTGAAAACACCAGATAACGTGTTCCTCGCATTAAATAGCTCGAAACGAGCGATCTCGATGATTCTGCATACTTCGGACAGAAGTCTCACCAAAATTATCGTAAAAAATGCATATCTCAGCTTGAAACCCCACGAAAACCAAGATATCGCTGGTACTGCATATCAAACGCTCTGTGGAGTGGTGAAAATACCAGATCACGTGTTTCTCGCATTAAATAGCTCGAAAAGAGCGATCTCCATGATTCTGCATACTTCGGACAGAAGTCTCACCAAGATTATCGTAGAAAATGCATATCTCAGCTTGAAACCCCACGAAAACCCAGATATCGCTGGTTCTACATATCAAACGCACTGTGGAGTGGTGAAAACACCGGATAAGGTTTTTCTCGCATTAACTAGCTCGAAAAGAGCGATCTCGATGTTTCAGCATACTTCGGACAGAAGTCTCACAAAGATTATCGCAGAAAATGCATATCTCAGCTTGAAACCCCAGGAAAACTAAGATATCGCCGGTTCTGCATATCAAACCAACTGTGGAGTGGTGAAAACACCAGATAACGTGTTCCTCCTATTAAATAGCTCGAAACGAGCGATCTCGATGATTCTGCATACTTCGGACAGAAGTCTCACCAAAATTATCGTAAAAAATGCATATCTCAGCTTGAAACCCCACGAAAACCAAGATATCGCTGTGTTCTGCATATCAAACGCACTGTGGAGTGGTGAAAACCCCAGAAAACGTGTTCCTCGCATTAAATAGCTCGAATAGAGCGATCTCTATGATTCTTCATACTTCGGACAGAAGTCTCACCAAGATTATCGTAAAAAATGCATATCTCAGCTTGAAACCCCACGAAAACCAAGATATCGCTGGTTCTGCATATCAAACGCACTGTGGAGTGGTGAAAACACCGGATAAGGTTTTTCTCGCATTAACTAGCTCGAAAAGAGCGATCTCGATGTTTCAGCATACTTCGGACAGAAGTCTCACCAAGATTATCGCAGAAAATGCATATCTCAGCTTGAAACCCCACGAAAACTAAGATATCGCCGGTTCTGCATATCAAACCAACTGTGGAGTGGTGAAAACACCAGATAACGTGTTCCTCGCATTAAATAGCTCGAATAGAGCGATCTCTATGATTCTTCATACTTCGGACAGAAGTCTCACCAAGATTATCGTAAAAAATGCATATCTCAGCTTGAAACCCCACGAAAACCAAGATATCGCTGTGTTCTGCATATCAATCGCACTGTGGAGTGGTGAAAACCCCAGAAAACGTGTTCCTCGCATTAAATAGCTCGAATAGAGCGATCTCTATGATTCTTCATACTTCGGACAGAAGTCTCACCAAGATTATCGTAAAAAATGCATATCTCAGCTTGAAACCCCACGAAAACCAAGATATCGCTGGTTCTGCATATCAAACGCACTGTGGAGTGGTGAAAACACCGGATAAGGTTTTTCTCGCATTAACTAGCTCGAAAGGAGCGATCTCGATGTTTCAGCATACTTCGGACAGAAGTCTCACCAAGATTATCGCAGAAAATGCATATCTCAGCTTGAAACCCCACGAAAACCAAGATTTCGCTGGTTCTGCATATCATACGCACTGAGGAGTGGTGAAAACACTAGATATCGTGTTTCTCGCATTAAATAGCTCAAAAACGAGCGATCTCGATGATTAAACATACTGCGGACAGATGCCTCACCAAGATTATCGTAAAAAATGCATATCTCAGCTTGAAACCCCACGAAAGCCAAGATATCGCTGGTTCTGCATATCAAACGCACTGTGGAGTGGTGAAAACACCGGATAAGGTTTTTCTCGCATTAACTAGCTCGAAAAGAGCGATCTCGATGTTTCAGCATACTTCGGACAGAAGTCTCACCAAGATTATCGCAGAAAATGCATATCTCAGCTTGAAACTCCAGGAAAACAAAGATATCGCCGGTTCTGCATATCAAACCAACTGTGGAGTGGTGAAAACACCAGATAACGTGTTTCTCGCATTAAATAGCTCGAAAAGTGCGATCTCGATGATGCTGCATACTTCGGACAGAAGTCTCACCAAGATTATCGCAGAAAATGCATATCTCAGCTTGAAACCCCACGAAAACCAAGATATCGCTGGTACTGCATATCAAACGCTCTGTGGAGTGGTGAAAACACCGGATAAGGTTTTTCTCGCATTAACTAGCTCGAAAGGAGCGGTCTCGATGTTTCAGCATACTTCGGACAGAAGTCTCACCAAGATTATCGCAGAAAATGCATATCTCAGCTTGAAACCCCACGAAAACCAAGATATCGCCGGTTCTGCATATCAAACGCACTGTTGAGTGGTGAAAACACCAGATAACGTGTTTCTCGCGTTAAATAGCTCGAAAAGTGCGATCTCGATGATTCTGCATACTTCTATCAGAAGTCTCACCAAGATTATCGCAGAAAATGCATATCCCTGCTTGAAACCCCACGCAAACCAAGATATCTCCTGTTCTGCATATCCAAAGAACTGTGGAGTGGTGAAAACCCCAGAAAACGTGTTTCTCGCATTAAATGGCTCGAAAAGAGCGCTCTCGATGTTTCTGCATACTTCGGACAGATGTCTCACCAAGCTTATCGTAGAAAATGCATATCTCAGCTTGAAACCCGACGAAAACCAAAATATCTCCGGTTCTGCATATCCAACGCACTGTGGAGTGGTGAACCACCAGATAACGTATTTCTCGCATTAAATAGCTCGACAAGTGCGATCTCGATGATTCTGCATACTTCGGACAGAAGTCTCAAAAAGATTATCGCAGAAAATGCATATCTCTGCTTGAAACCCCACGCAAACCAAGATATCTCCTGTTCTGCATATCCAAAGAACTGTGGAGTGGTGAAAACCCCAGAAAACGTGTTTCTCGCATTAAATGGCACGAAAAGAGCGCTCTCGATGTTTCTGCATACTTCGGACAGATGTCTCACCAAGCTTATCGTAGAAAATGCATATCTCAGCTTGAAACCCGACGAAAACCAAAATATCTCCGGTTCTGCATATCCAACGCACTGTGGAGTGGTGAAACACCAGATAACGTGTTTCTCGCATTAAATAGCTCGAAAAGAGCGATCTCGATGATTCTGCATACTTCGGACAGAAGTCTCAACAAGATTATCGCAGAAAATGCATATCTCAGCTTGAAACCCCACGAAAACCAAGATATCTACTGTTCTGCATATCAAACGCACTGTGGAGTGGTGAAAACCCCAGAAAACGCGTTCCTCGCATTAAATTGCTCGAATAAAGCGATCTCGATGATTCTTCATACTTCGGACAGAAGTCTCACCAAGATTATCGTAAAAAATGTATATCTCAGCTTGAAACCCCACGAAAGCCAAGATATCGCTGTGTTCTGCATATCAATCGCACTGTGGAGTGGTGAAAACCCCAGAAAACGTGTTCCTCGCATTAAATAGCTCGAATAGAGCGATCTCTATGATTCTTCATACTTCGGACAGAAGTCTCACCAAGATTATCGTAAAAAATGCATATCTCAGCTTGAAACCCCACGAAAACCAAGATATCGCTGGTTCTGCATATCAAACGCACTGTGGAGTGGTGAAAACACCGGATAAGGTTTTTCTCGCATTAACTAGCTCGAAAGGAGCGATCTCGATGTTTCAGCATACTTCGGACAGAAGTCTCACCAAGATTATCGCAGAAAATGCATATCTCAGCTTGAAACCCCAGGAAAACTAAGATATCGCCGGTTCTGCATATCAAACGCACTGTGGAGTGGTGAAAACACCGGATAAGGTTTTTCTCGCATTAACTAGCTCGAAAGGAGCGATCTCGATGTTTCAGCATACTTCGGACAGAAGTCTCACCAAGATTATCGCAGAAAATGCATATCTCAGCTTGAAACCCCACGAAAACCAAGATTTCGCCGGTTCTGCATATCATACGCACTGAGGAGTGGTGAAAACACTAGATATCGTGTTTCTCGCATTAAATAGCTCCAAACGAGCGATCTCGATGATTAAGCATACTGCGGACAGAAGCCTCACCAAGATTATCGTACAAAATGCATATCTCAGCTTGAAACCCCACGAAAGCCAAGATATCGCCGGTTCTGCATATCAAACGCACTGTGGAGTGGTGAAAACCCCAGAAAACGTGTTCCTCGCAATAAATAGCTCGAATAGAGCGATCTCGATGATTCTTCATACTTCGGACGGAAGTCTCACCAAGATTATCGTAAAAAATGTATATCTCAGCTTGAAACCCCACGAAAGCCAAGATATCGATAGTTCTGCATATCAAACGCACTGTGGAGTGGTGAAAACACCGGACAAGGTTTTTCTCGAATTAACTAGCTCGAAAAGAGCGATCTCGATGTTTCAGCATACTTCGGACAGAAGTCTCACCAAGATTATCGCAGAAAATGCATATCTCAGCTTGAAACCCCACGAAAACCAAGATATCGCCGGTTCTGCATATCAAACGCACTGTGGAGTGGTGAAAACACCAAATAACGTGTTTCTCGCATTAAATAGCTCGAAACGTTTGATCTCGATGATTCAGCATACTTCGGACAGAAGTCTCAAAAAGATTATCGCAGAAAATGCATATCTCTGCTTGAAACCCCACGCAAACCAAGATATCTCCTGTTCTGCATATCCAAAGAACTGTGGAGTGGTGAAAACCCCAGAAAACGTGTTTCTCGCATTAGCTAGCTCGAAAAGTGCGATCTCGATGTTTCAGCATACTTCGGACAGAAGTCTCACCAAGATTATCGCAGGAAATGCATATCTCAGCTTGAAACCCCACGAAAACCAAGATATCGCCGGTTCTGCATATCATACGCACTGTGGAGTGGTGAAAACACCAGATAACGTGTTTCTCGCATTAAATAGTTCGAAACGAGCTATCTCGATGATTAAGCATACTTCGGACAGAAGTCTCACCATGATTATCACATAAAATGCATATCTCAGCTTGAAACCCCACGAAAACCAAGATTTCGCCGGTTCTGCATATCAAACGCACCGTGGAGTGGTGAAAACACCAGAAAACGTGTTCCTCGCATTAAATTGCTCGAATAGAGCTATCTCGATGATTCTTCATACTTCGGACAGAAGTCTCACCAAGATTATCGCAGAAAATGCATATCTCTGCTTGAAACCCCACGCAAACCAAGATATCTCCTGTTCTGCATATCCAAAGAACTGTGGAGTGGTGAAAACCCCAGAAAACGTGTTTCTCGCATTAAATGGCTCGAAAAGAGCGCTCTCGATGTTTCTGCATACTTCGGACAGATGTCTCAAGAAGCTTATCGTAGAAAATGCATATCTCAGCTTGAAACCCGACGAAAACCAAAATATCTCCGGTTCTGCATATCCAACGCACAGTGGAGTGGTGAAACACCAGATAACGTGTTTCTCGCATTAAATAGCTCGAAAAGTGCGATCTCGATGATTCTGCATACTTCGGACAGAAGTCTCGACAAGATTATCGCAGAAAATGCATATCTCATCTTGAAACCCCACGAAAACCAAGATATCTACTGTTCTGCATATCAAACGCACTGTGGAGTGGTGAAAACACCAGATAACGTGTTTCTCGCACTAACTAGCTCAACAAGAGCGATCTCGATGATTCACCATACTTCGGACAGAAGTCTCAACAAGATTATCGCAGAAAATGCATATCTCAGCTTGAAACCCCACGAAAACCAAGATATCGCCGGTTCTGCATATCAAACGCACTGTGGAGTGGTGAAAACACCAGATAACGTGTTTCTCGCATTAAATAGCTCGAAACGAGCGATCTCGATGATTCTTCATACTTCGGACAGAAGTCTCACCAAGATTATCGTAAAAAATGTATATCTCAGCTTGAAACCCCACGAAAGCCAAGATATCGCTGGTTCTGCATATCAAACGCACTGTGGAGTGGTGAAAGCAACCAGACAACGTGTTCCTCGCATTAAATAGCTCGAAACGAGCGATCTCGATGATTCTGCATACTTCTCACTGAAGTCTCACCAATATTATCGCAGAAAATGCATATCTCTGCTGGAAACCTCACGAAAATCAAGATGGCGCCGGTTCTGCATATCAAACGCACTGTGGAGTGGTGAAAGCAACCAGACAACGTGTTTCTCGCATCAAATAGCTCGAAACGAGCGATCTAGATGATTCTGCATACTTCTGACTGAAGTCTCACCAATATTATCGCAGAAAATGCATATCTCAGCTTGAAACCTCACGAAAATCAAGATGGCGCCGGTTCTGCATATCAAACGCACTGTGGGGTGGTCAATACACCAGATAACGTGTTTCTCGCATTAAATAGCTCGAAAAGAGAGATCTCGATGATTCTGCATACTTCTGACAGAGGACTCACCAAGATTATCGCAGAAAATGCATAATTCAGCTGGAAACCACACGAATACCAAGTTATCGGCGGCTCTACATATGAAACGCACTGTGGAGTGGTGAAAACACCAGAAAACGTGTTTCTCGCATTAAATAGCTCGAAACGAGCGATCTAGATGATTCTGCATACTTCTGACTGAAGTCTCACCAATCATATCGCAGAAAATGCATATCTCAGCTTGAAACCTCACGAAAATCAAGATGTCGCCGGTTCTGCATATCAAACGCACTGTGGAGTTGTGAAAACAACCAGACAACGTGTTTCTCGCATTAAGTAGCACGAAACGGGCGATCTAGATGATTCTGCATACTTCTGACTGACGTCTCACCAATATTATCGCAGAAAATGCATATCTCAGCTTGAAACCTCTCGAAAATCAAGATGTCGCCGGTTCTGCGTACCAAACGCACTGTGGAGTGGTGAAAACACCAGAACACGTGTTTCTCGCATTAACTAGATCGAAAAGAGCGTTCTCGATGTTTCTGCATACTTCTCATAGATGAAACACCAAGATTATCGCAGAAAATGCATATCTCAGCTTGAAACCCGACCGAAACCATAATATCTCCGTTTCTGCATGTCAATCGTACTGCGGAGTGGTGAATACACCAGAATACGTGTTTCTGGCATTAAATAGCTCGAAAAGAGCGATCTAGATGATTCTGGATACTTCTGACTGAAGTCTCACCAATATTATCGCAGAAAATGCATATCTCAGCTTGAAACCTCACGAAAATCAAGATGCCGCCGGTTCTGCAAATCAAACGCACAGTGGAGTGTTGAAAACAACGAGATAACGTTTTTCTCGCATTAAATAGCTCGAAAAGAGCGATCCCGATGATTCTGCATACTTCTGATAGAAGTCTCACCAATATTATCGCAGAAAATGCATATCTCAGCTGGAAACACCACGAAAACCAAGATATAAATGTCGGTTCTGCATATCAGACGCACTGTGGAATGTTGAAAACACCGAAAACGTGTTTCTCGCATTAACTAACTCGAAATGAGCGTTCTCGATGATTCTGCATACTTCTCAGAGATGAAACACCAAGATTATCGCAGAAAATGCATTTCAGCTGGAAACCCCACGAAAACCAAGATATCGCCGGTTCTGCATATCAGACGCACTGTGGAGTGGTGAAGACACTAGAAAACGTGTTACTCGCATTAACTAGCTCGAAAAGAGCGTTCTGGATGATTCTGCATACTTCTCATAGATGAAACACAAAGATTATCGCAGAAAATGCATACCTCAGCTTGAAACCTCACGAAAACCAAGTTATCTCCGGTTCTGCACATCAAACGTACTGTGGAGTGGTGAAAACACCAGAAAACGTGTTTCTCGCATTAAGTAGCTCGAAAAGAGCGTTCTCGAAGATTCTGCATACTTGTGACAGAAGTCTCACCAAGATTATCGTAGCAAATGCATATCTCAGCTTGGAACCAGACCGAAACCATGATATCTCCGGTTCTGCATGTAAACGTACTGTGGAGTGGTGAATACACCAGAAATCGTGTTTCTCGCAATAAATAGCTCGAAAAGAGCGATCTAGATGATTCTGCATACTTCTGACAGAAGACTCACCAAGTGTATCGCAGAAAATGCATATCTCAGCTGGAAACCCCACGAAAACCAAGATGTCGCCGGTTCTGCATATCAAACGCACTGTGGAGTGGAGAAAACACTAGAAAACGTGTTTCTCGCATTAACTATCTCGAAAAGAGCGTTCTCGATGATTCTGCATTCTTCTCATAGATGAAACACCAAGATTATCGCAGAAAATGCATATTTCAGCTGGAAACCCCAGGAAAACCAAGTTATCGGCGGCTCTACATTTCAAACGCAGTGTGGAGTCGTCAAAACACCAGAAAACTTGTTGTTTCGCATTAAACAGTTCGAAACGAACGATCTAGATGATTCTGCATACTTCTGACTGAAGTCTCACCAATATTATAGCAGAGAATGCATATCTCAACTTGAAACCCGACGAAATCCAAGATGTCGCCGGTACTGCATATCAAACGCACTGTGGGGTGGTGAAAACACCAGAAAACGTGTTTCTCGCATTAACTAGCTCGAAAAGAGCGATCTCGAAGTTTCTGCATACTTCTCATAGATGAAACACCAAGATTATCGCAGAAAATGCATACTTCAGCTGGAAACCACACGAAAACCAAGTTATCGGCGGCTCTACATATCAAACGCACTGTGGAGTGGTCAAAACACCAGCAAACTTGTTTTTTCGCATTAAATAGCTCGAAACGGGCGATCTAGATGATTCTGCATACTTCTGACTGAAGTCTCACCAATATTATCGCAGAAAATGCACATCTCAGCTTGAAACCCAACCGAAACCAAGTTATCGACGGCTCTACATATCAAACGCACTGTGGAGTGGTCAAAACACCAGAAAACTTGTTTTTTCGCATTAAATAGCTCCTAACGAACGATCTAGATGATTCTGCATACTTCTGACAGAAGACTCACCAAGATTATCGCAGAAAATGCATATTTCAGCTGGAAACCCCACGAAAACCAAGTTATCGGCGGCTCTACATATCAAACGCACTGTGGAGTGGTGCAAACACTAGAAAACGTGTTTCTCGCATTAACTAGCTCGAAAAGAGCGTTCTCGATGATTCTGCATACTTCTCATAGATGAAACACCAAGATTATCGCAGAAAATGCATATTTCAGCTGGAAACCCCACGAAAACCAAGTTATCGGCGGCTCTACATATCAACCGCACTGTGGTGTGGTCAAAACACCAGAAAACTTGTTGTTTCGCATTAAATAGCTCGAAACGAACGATCTAGATGATTCTGCATACTTCTGACTGAAGACTCACCAAGATTATCGCAGAAAATGCATACCTCAGCTTGAAACCTCACGAAAACCAAGTTATCTCCCGTTCTGCACATCAAACGTACTGTGGAGTGGTGAAAACAGCAGAAAACGTGTTTCTCGTATCAAGTAGCTCGAAAAGAGCGTTCTCGAAGATTCTGCATACTTGTGACAGAAGTCTCACCAAGATTATCGTAGAAAATGCATATCTCAGCTTGGAACCCGACCGAAACCATGATATCTCCGGTTCTGCATGTCAAACGTACTGTGGAGTGGTGACTACACCAGAAAACGTGTTTCTCGCAATAAATAGATCGAAAAGAGCGATCTAGATGATTCTGCATACTTCTGACAGAAGACTCACCAAGATTATCGCAGAAAATGCATATCTCAGCTGGAAACACCACGAAAAACAAGATATCGCCGGTGCTGCATATCAAACGCACTGTGGAATGTTGGAAACACCAGAAAACTTGTTTTGTCGCATTAGGTAGCTCGAAACGAGCGATCTAGATGATTCTGCATACTTCTGACTGAAGTCTCACCAATATTATCGCAGAAAATGCATATCTCAGCTTGAAACCTCACGAAAATCAAGATGTCGCCGGTTCTGCAAATCAAACGCACTGTGGAGTGGTGAAAACATCCAGATAACGTGTTTCTCGCATTAAGTAGCTCGAAAAGAGCGATCTCGAAGATTCTGCATACTTCTGACAGAAGTCTCACCAAGATTATCGTAGAAAATGCATATCTCAGTTTGAACCCCGACGAAATCCAAGATGTCGCCGGTTCTGCATATCAAACGCACTGTGGAGTGGTGAAAACACACGAAATCGTGTTTCTCGCATTAAATAGCTCGAAAAGAGCGATCTAGATGATTCTGCATACTTCTGACTGAAGTCTCACCAATATTATCGCAGAAAATGCATATCTCAGCTGGAAACACCACGAAAAACAAGATATCGCCGGTGCTGCATATCAAACGCACTGTGGAATGTTGGAAACACCACAAAACTTGTTTTGTCGCATTAACTAGCTCGAAAAGAGCGTTCTCGATGATTCTGCATACTTCTCATAGATGAAACACCAAGATTATCGCAGAAAATGCATATTTCAGCTGCAAACCCCACGAAAACCAAGTTATCGGCGGCTCTACATATCAAACGCACTGTTGAGTGTTCAAAACACCAGAAAACTTGTTGTTTCGCATTAAATAGCTCGAAACGAACGATCTAGATGATTCTGCATAATTCTGACTGAAGCCTCACCAATATTATCGCAGAAAATGCATATCTTAGCTGGAAACACCACGAAAAACAAGATATCGCCGGTGCTGCATATCAAACGCACTGTGGAATGTTGGAAACACCAGAAAACTTGTTTTGTCGCATTAAGTAGCTCGAAACGAGCGATCTAGATGATTCTGCATACTTCTGACTGAAGTCTCACCAATATTATCGCAGAAAATGCATATCTCAGCTGGAAACACCACGAAAAACAAGATATCGCCGGTGCTGCATATCAAACGCACTGTGGAATGTTGGAAACACCACAAAACTTGTTTTGTCGCATTAACTAGCTCGAAAAGAGCGTTCTCGATGATTCTGCATACTTCTCATAGATGAAACACCAAGATTATCGCAGAAAATGCATATTTCAGCTGGAAACCCCACGAAAACCAAGTTATCGGCGGCTCTACATATCAAACGCACTGTGGAGTGGTCAAAACACCAGATAACGTGTTTCTCGCATTAAGTAGCTCGAAAAGAGCGATCTCGAAGATTCTGCATACTTCTGACAGAAGTCTCACCAAGATTATCGTAGAAAATGCATATCTCAGCTTGAAACCCGACGAAATCCAAGATGTCGCCGGTTCTGCATATCAAACGCACTGTGGAGTGGTGAAAACACCAGAAAACTTGTTTTTTCGCATTAAATAGCTCGAAACGAGCGATCTAGATGATTCTGCATACTTCTGACTGAAGTCTCACCAATATTATCGCAGAAAATGCATATCTCAACTTGAAACCCGACGAAATCCAATATGTCGCCGGTTCTGCATATCAAACGCACTGTGGGGTGGTGAAAACACCAGATAACGTGTTTCTGGCATTAACTAGCTCGAAAGGAACGATCTCGATGTTTCTGCATACTTCTCATAGATGAAACACCAAGATTATCGCAGAAAATGCATATTTCAGCTGGAAACCCCACGAAAACCAAGTTATCGGCGGCTCTACATATCAAACGCACTGTGGAGTGGAGAAAACACTAGAAAACGTGTTTCTCGCATTAACTATCTCGGAAAGAGCATTCTCGATGAGTCTGCATACTTCTCATAGATGAAACACCAAGATTATCGCAGAAAATGCATATTTCAGCTGGAAACCCCAGGAAAACCAAGTTATCGGCGGCTCTACATGTCAAACGCAGTGTGGAGTCGTCAAAACACCAGAAAACTTGTTGTTTCGCATTAAATAGTTCGAAACGAACGATCTAGATGATTCTGCATACTTCTGACTGAAGTCTCACCAATATTATCGCAGAAAATGCACATCTCATCTGGAAACCCCACGAAAGCCAAGTTAACGGTGGCTCTACATATCAAACGCACTGTGGAGTGGTCAAAACACCAGAAAACTTGTTTTTTCGCACTAAATAGCTCGAAAAGGGAGTTCTCGATGATTCTGCATACTTCTCATAGATGAAACAGCAAGATTATCGCAGAAAATGCATATCTCAGCTGGAAACCCCACGAAAACCAAGTTATCGCCGGTTCTGCATATCAGACGCACTGTGGAATGTTGAAAGCACCAGAAAACGTGTTTCTCGCATTAAATAGCTCGAATAGAGCGATCTAGATGATTCTGCATACTTCTGACTGAAGTGTCACCAATATTATCGCAGAAAATGCATATCTCAGCTTGAAACCTCACGAAAATCAAGATGTCGCCGGTTCTGCATATCAAACGCACTGTGGAGTGGTGAAAGCAACCAGACAACGTGTTTCTCGCATCAAATAGCTCGAAACGAGCGATCTCGATGATTCTGCATACTTCTGACAGAGGACTCACCAAGATTATCGCAGAAAATGCATATTTCAGCTGGAAACCCCACGAAAACCAGATTATCGGCGGCTCTACATATCAAACGCACTGTGGAGTGGTCAAAACACCAGAAAACTTGTTTTTTCGCATTAAATAGCTCGAAACGAGCTATCTAGATGATTCTGCATACTTCTGACTGAAGTCTCACCAATATTATCGCAGAAAATGCATATCTCAACTTGAAACCCGACGAAATCCAATATGTCGCCGGTTCTGCATATCAAATGCACTGTGGGGTGGTGAAAACACCAGACAACGTGTTTCTCGCATTAACTAGCTCGAAAAGAGCGATCTCGATGTTTCTGCATACTTCGGACAGACGTCTCACCAAGATTATCGCAGAAAATGCATATCTCAGCTGGAAACCCCACGAAAACCAAGATATCGCCGGTTCTGCATACCAAACGCCGTGTCTAGTGATGAAAACACCAAATAACGTGTTTCTCGCATTAAATAGCTCGAATAGGGCGATCACGATGATTCTGCATACTTCTGACAGAGGACTCACCAAGATTATCGCAGAAAATGCATATTTCAGCTGGAAACCCCACGAAAACCAAATTATCGGCGGCTCTACATATCAAACGCACTGTGGAGTGGTCAAAACACCAGAAAACTTGTTTTTTCGCATTAAATAGCTCTTAACGAACGATCTAGATGATTCTGCATACTTCTGACAGAAGACTCAACAAGATTATCGCAGAAAATGCATATTTCAGCTGGAAACCCCAGGATAACCAGATTATCGGCGGCTCTACATGTCAAACGCAGTGTGGAGTCGTCAAAACACCAGAAAACTTGTTGTTTCGCATTAAATAGTTCGAAACGAACGATCTACATGATTCTGCATACTTCTGACTGAAGTCTCACCAATATTATCGCAGAAAATGCATATCTCAGCTAGAAACATCACGAAAATCAAGATGTCGCCGGTTATGCATATCAAACGCACTGTGGGGTGGTGAAAACACCAGACAACGTGTTTCTGGCATTAACTAGCTCGAAAAGAGCGATCTCGATGTTTCTGCATACTTCGGACAGACGTCTCACCAAGATTATCGCAGAAAATGCATATCTCAGCTGGAAACCCCACGAAAACCAAGATATCGCCGGTTCTGCATACCAAACGCCGTGTCTAGTGATGAAAACACCAAATAACGTGTTTCTCGCATTAAATAGCTCGAATAGGGCGATCTCGATGATTCTGCATACTTCTGACAGAGGACTCACCAAGATTATCGCAGAAAATGCATATTTCAGCTGGAAACCCCACGAAAACCAAGTTATCGGCGGCTCTACATATCAAACGCACTGTGGAGTGGAGAAAACACTAGAAAACGTGTTTCTCGCATTAACTATCTCGAAAATGGCGTTCTCGCAGATCCTGCATACTTCTCATAGATGAAACACCAAGATAATCGCAGAAAATGCATATTTCAGCTGGAAACCCCAGGAAAACCAAGTTATCGGCGGCTGTACATGTCATACGCAGTGTGGAGTCGTCAAAACACCAGAAAACTTGTTGTTTCGCATTAAATAGTTCGAAACGAACGATCTAGATGATTCTGCATACTTCTGACTGAAGTCTCACCAATATTATCGCAGAAAATGCATATCTCAGCTAGAAACATCACGAAAATCAAGATGTCGCCGGTTATGCATATCAAACGCACTGTGGGGTGGTCAAAAAAACCAGAAAACGTGTTTCTCGCATTAAATAGCTCTAAAAGAGCGATCCCGATGATTATGCATACTTCTGACAGAAGTCTCACCAAGATTATCGCAGAAAATGCATACCTCAGCTTGAAACACCACGAAAAACAAGATATCTCCGGTTCTGCACATCAAACGTACTGTGGAGTGGTGAAAACACCAGAAAACGTGTTTCTCGTATCAAGTAGCTCGAAAAGAGCGTTCTCGAAGATTCTGCATACTTGTGACAGAAGTCTCACCAAGATTATCGTAGAAAATGCATATCTCAGCTTGGAACCCGACCGAAACCATGATATCTCCGGTTCTGCATGTCAAACGTACTGTGGAGTGGTGAAAACAACCAGATAACGTGTTTCTCGCATTAAGTAGCTCGAAAAGAGCGATCTCGAAGATTCTGCATACTTCTGACAGAAGTCTCACCAAGATTATCGTAGAAAATGCATATCTCAGCTTGAAACCTCACGAAAATCAAGATGTCGCAGGTTCTGCAAATCAAACGCACTGTGGAGTGGTGAAAACAACCAGATAACGTGTTTCTCGCATTAAGTAGCTCGAAAAGAGCGATCTCGAAGATTCTGCATACTTCTGACAGAAGTCTCACCAAGATTATCGCAGAAAATGCATATCTCAGCTAGAACCACCACGAAAATCAAGACATCGCCGGTTCTGCATATAAAACGCAGTGTGGAATGTTGAAAACACCAGAAAACTTGTTTTTTCGCATTAAATAGCTCGAAACGAGCGATCTAGATGATTCTGCATACTTCTGACTGAAGTCTCACCAATATTATCGCAGAAAATGCATATCTCAGCAGGGAACACCACGAAAAACAAGATATCGCCGGTGCTGCATATCAAACGCACTGTGGAATGTTGGAAACACCAGAAAACTTGTTTTCTCGCATTAACTAGCTCGAAAAGAGCGTTCTCGATGATTCTGCATACTTCTCATAGATGAAACACCAAGATTATCGCAGAAAATGCATATTTCAGCTGCAAACCCCACGAAAACCAAGTTATCGGCGGCTCTACATATCAAACGCACTGTGGAGTGTTCAAAACACCAGAAAACTTGTTGTTTCGCATTAAATAGCTCGAAACGAACGATCTAGATGATTCTGCATAATTCTGACTGAAGTCTCACCAATATTATCGCAGAAAATGCATATCTCAGCTGGAAACACCACGAAAAACAAGATATCGCCGGTGCTGCATATCAAACGCACTGTGGAATGTTGGAAACACCAGAAAACTTGTTTTGTCGCATTAAGTAGCTCGAAACGAGCGATCTAGATGATTCTGCATACTTCTGACTGAAGTCTCACCAATATTATCGCAGAAAATGCATATCTCAGCTTGAAACCTCACGAAAATCAAGATGTCGCCGGTTCTGCAAATCAAACGCACTGTGGAGTGGTGAAAACAACCAGATAACGTGTTTCTCGCATTAAGTAGCTCGAAAAGAGCGATCTCGAAGATTCTGCATACTTCTGACAGAAGTCTCACCAAGATTATCGCAGAAAATACATATCTCAGCTAGAACCACCACGAAAATCAAGACATCGCCGGTTCTGCATATAAAACGCAGTGTGGAATTTTGAAAACACCAGAAAACTTGTTTTTTTGCATTAAATAGCTCGAAACGAGCGATCTAGATGATTCTGCATACTTCTGACTGAAGTCTCACCAATATTATAGCAGAGAATGCATATCTCAACTTGAAACCCCAGGAAAACCAAGATATCGCCGGTTCTGCATATCAGGCGCAATGTGGAGTGGTGAAAACACCAGATAACGTGTTTCTCGCATCAAATAGCTCGAATAGAGCGATCTCGATGATTGTGCATACTTCTGACAGAAGACTCACCAAGTGTATCGCAGAAAATACATATTTCCGCTGGAAACCCCACGAAAACCAAATTATCGGCGGCTCTACATATCAAACGCTCTGTGGAGTGGTCAAAACACCAGAAAACGTGTTTTTTCGCATTAAATAGCTCCTAACGAACGATCTAGATGATTCTGCATACTTCTGACTGAAGTCTCACCAATATTATCGCAGAAAATGCATATCTCAGCTTGAAACCTCACGAAAATCAAGATGTCGCCGGTTCTGCAAATCAAACGCACTGTGGAGTGGTGAAAACATCCAGATAACGTGTTTCTCGCATTAAGTAGCTCGAAAAGAGCGATCTCGAAGATTCTGCATACTTCTGACAGAAGTCTCACCAAGATTATCGTAGAAAATGCATATCTCAGTTTGAACCCCGACGAAATCCAAGATGTCGCCGGTTCTGCATATCAAACGCACTGTGGAGTGGTGAAAACACACGAAATCGTGTTTCTCGCATTAAGTAGCTCGAAAAGAGCGATCTCGAAGATTCTGCATACTTCTGACAGAAGTCTCACCAAGATTATCGTAGAAAATGCATATCTCAGCTGGAAACACCACGAAAAACAAGATATCGCCGGTGCTGCATATCAAACGCACTGTGGAATGTTGGAAACACCACAAAACTTGTTTTGTCGCATTAACTAGCTCGAAAAGAGCGTTCTCGATGATTCTGCATACTTCTCATAGATGAAACACCAAGATTATCGCAGAAAATGCATATTTCAGCTGCAAACCCCACGAAAACCAAGTTATCGGCGGCTCTACATATCAAACGCACTGTGGAGTGTTCAAAACACCAGAAAACTTGTTGTTTCGCATTAAATAGCTCGAAACGAACGATCTAGATGATTCTGCATAATTCTGACTGAAGCCTCACCAATATTATCGCAGAAAATGCATATCTTAGCTGGAAACACCACGAAAAACAAGATATCGCCGGTGCTGCATATCAAACGCACTGTGGAATGTTGGAAACAACAGAAAACTTGTTTTGTCGCATTAAGTAGCTCGAAACGAGCGATCTAGATGATTCTGCATACTTCTGACTGAAGTCTCACCAATATTATCGCAGAAAATGCATATCTCAGCTGGAAACACCACGAAAAACAAGATATCGCCGGTGCTGCATATCAAACGCACTGTGGAATGTTGGAAACACCACAAAACTTGTTTTGTCGCATTAACTAGCTCGAAAAGAGCGTTCTCGATGATTCTGCATACTTCTCATAGATGAAACACCAAGATTATCGCAGAAAATGCATATTTCAGCTGGAAACCCCACGAAAACCAAGTTATCGGCGGCTCTACATATCAAACGCACTGTGGAGTGGTCAAAACACCAGATAACGTGTTTCTCGCATTAAGTAGCTCGAAAAGAGCGATCTCGAAGATTCTGCATACTTCTGACAGAAGTCTCACCAAGATTATCGTAGAAAATGCATATCTCAGCTTGAAACCCGACGAAATCCAAGATGTCGCCGGTTCTGCATATCAAACGCACTGTGGAGTGGTGAAAACACCAGAAAACTTGTTTTTTCGCATTAAATAGCTCGAAACGAGCGATCTAGATGATTCTGCATACTTCTGACTGAAGTCTCACCAATATTATCGCAGAAAATGCATATCTCAACTTGAAACCCGACGAAATCCAATATGTCGCCGGTTCTGCATATCAAACGCACTGTGGGGTGGTGAAAACACCAGATAACGTGTTTCTGGCATTAACTAGCTCGAAAGGAACGATCTCGATGTTTCTGCATACTTCTCATAGATGAAACACCAAGATTATCGCAGAAAATGCATATTTCAGCTGGAAACCCCACGAAAACCAAGTTATCGGCGGCTCTACATATCAAACGCACTGTGGAGTGGAGAAAACACTAGAAAACGTGTTTCTCGCATTAACTATCTCGGAAAGAGCATTCTCGATGAGTCTGCATACTTCTCATAGATGAAACACCAAGATTATCGCAGAAAATGCATATTTCAGCTGGAAACCCCAGGAAAACCAAGTTATCGGCGGCTCTACATGTCAAACGCAGTGTGGAGTCGTCAAAACACCAGAAAACTTGTTGTTTCGCATTAAATAGTTCGAAACGAACGATCTAGATGATTCTGCATACTTCTGACTGAAGTCTCACCAATATTATCGCAGAAAATGCACATCTCATCTGGAAACCCCACGAAAGCCAAGTTAACGGTGGCTCTACATATCAAACGCACTGTGGAGTGGTCAAAACACCAGAAAACTTGTTTTTTCGCACTAAATAGCTCGAAAAGGGAGTTCTCGATGATTCTGCATACTTCTCATAGATGAAACAGCAAGATTATCGCAGAAAATGCATATCTCAGCTGGAAACCCCACGAAAACCAAGTTATCGCCGGTTCTGCATATCAGACGCACTGTGGAATGTTGAAAGCACCAGAAAACGTGTTTCTCGCATTAAATAGCTCGAATAGAGCGATCTAGATGATTCTGCATACTTCTGACTGAAGTGTCACCAATATTATCGCAGAAAATGCATATCTCAGCTTGAAACCTCACGAAAATCAAGATGTCGCCGGTTCTGCATATCAAACGCACTGTGGAGTGGTGAAAGCAACCAGACAACGTGTTTCTCGCATCAAATAGCTCGAAACGAGCGATCTCGATGATTCTGCATACTTCTGACAGAGGACTCACCAAGATTATCGCAGAAAATGCATATTTCAGCTGGAAACCCCACGAAAACCAAGATATCGCCGGTTCTGCATACCAAACGTCGTGTCTAGTGATGAAAACACCAAATAACGTGTTTCTCGCATTAAATAGCTCGAATAGGGCGATCTCGATGATTCTGCATACTTCTGACAGAGGACTCACCAAGATTATCGCAGAAAATGCATATTTCAGCTGGAAACCCCACGAAAACCAAATTATCGGCGGCTCTACATATCAAACGCAGTGTGGAGTCGTCAAAACACCAGAAAACTTGTTGTTTCGCATCAAATAGCTCGAAACGAGCGATCTAGATGATTCTGCATACTTCTGACTGAAGTCTCACCAATATTATCGCAGAAAATGCATATCTCAGCTGGAAACACCACGAAAAACAAGATATCGCCGGTGCTGCATATCAAACGCACTGTGGAATGTTGGAAACACCACAAAACTTGTTTTGTCGCAGTAACTAGCTCGAAAAGAGCGTTCTCGATGATTCTGCATACTTCTCATAGATGAAACACCAAGATTATCGCAGAAAATGCATATTTCAGCTGCAAACCCCACGAAAACCAAGTTATCGGCGGCTCTACATATCAAACGCACTGTGGAGTGTTCAAAACACCAGAAAACTTGTTGTTTCGCATTAAATAGCTCGAAACGAACGATCTAGATGATTCTGCATAATTCTGACTGAAGCCTCACCAATATTATCGCAGAAAATGCATATCTTAGCTGGAAACACCACGAAAAACAAGATATCGCCGGTGCTGCATATCAAACGCACTGTGGAATGTTGGAAACACCAGAAAACTTGTTTTGTCGCATTAAGTAGCTCGAAACGAGCGATCTAGATGATTCTGCATACTTCTGACTGAAGTCTCACCAATATTATCGCAGAAAATGCATATCTCAGCTGGAAACACCACGAAAAACAAGATATCGCCGGTGCTGCATATCAAACGCACTGTGGAATGTTGGAAACACCACAAAACTTGTTTTGTCGCATTAACTAGCTCGAAAAGAGCGTTCTCGATGATTCTGCATACTTCTCATAGATGAAACACCAAGATTATCGCAGAAAATGCATATTTCAGCTGGAAACCCCACGAAAACCAAGTTATCGGCGGCTCTACATATCAAACGCACTGTGGAGTGGTCAAAACACCAGATAACGTGTTTCTCGCATTAAGTAGCTCGAAAAGAGCGATCTCGAAGATTCTGCATACTTCTGACAGAAGTCTCACCAAGATTATCGTAGAAAATGCATATCTCAGCTTGAAACCCGACGAAATCCAAGATGTCGCCGGTTCTGCATATCAAACGCACTGTGGGGTGGTGAAAACACCAGATAACGTGTTTCTGGCATTAACTAGCTCGAAAGGAACGATCTCGATGTTTCTGCATACTTCTCATAGATGAAACACCAAGATTATCGCAGAAAATGCATATTTCAGCTGGAAACCCCACGAAAACCAAGTTATCGGCGGCTCTACATATCAAACGCACTGTGGAGTGGAGAAAACACTAGAAAACGTGTTTCTCGCATTAACTATCTCGGAAAGCGCATTCTCGATGAGTCTGCATACTTCTCATAGATGAAACACCAAGATTATCGCTGAAAATGCATATTTCAGCTGGAAACCCCAGGAAAACCAAGTTATCGGCGGCTCTACATGTCAAACGCAGTGTGGAGTCGTCAAAACACCAGAAAACTTGTTGTTTCGCATTAAATAGTTCGAAACGATCGATCTAGATGATTCTGCATACTTCTGACTGAAGTCTCACCAATATTATCGCAGAAAATGCACATCTCATCTGGAAACCCCACGAAAGCCAAGTTAACGGTGGCTCTACATATCAAACGCACTGTGGAGTGGTCAAAACACCAGAAAACTTGTTTTTTCGCACTAAATAGCTCGAAAAGGGAGTTCTCGATGATTCTGCATACTTCTCATAGATGAAACAGCAAGATTATCGCAGAAAATGCATATCTCAGCTGGAAACCCCACGAAAACCAAGTTATCGCCGGTTCTGCATATCAGACGCACTGTGGAATGTTGAAAGCACCAGAAAACGTGTTTCTCGCATTAAATAGCTCGAATAGAGCGATCTAGATGATTCTGCATACTTCTGACTGAAGTGTCACCAATATTATCGCAGAAAATGCATATCTCAGCTTGAAACCTCACGAAAATCAAGATGTCGCCGGTTCTGCATATCAAACGCACTGTGGAGTGGTGAAAGCAACCAGACAACGTGTTTCTCGCATCAAATAGCTCGAAACGAGCGATCTCGATGATTCTGCATACTTCTGACAGAGGACTCACCAAGATTATCGCAGAAAATGCATATTTCAGCTGGAAACCCCACGAAAACCAAGATATCGCCGGTTCTGCATACCAAACGTCGTGTCTAGTGATGAAAACACCAAATAACGTGTTTCTCGCATTAAATAGCTCGAATAGGGCGATCTCGATGATTCTGCATACTTCTGACAGAGGACTCACCAAGATTATCGCAGAAAATGCATATTTCAGCTGGAAACCCCACGAAAACCAAATTATCGGCGGCTCTACATATCAAACGCACTGTGGAGTGGTCAAAACACCAGAAAACTTGTTTTTTCGCATTAAATAGCTCTTAACGAACGATCTAGATGATTCTGCATACTTCTGACAGAAGACTCAACAAGATTATCGCAGAAAATGCATATTTCAGCTGGAAACCCCACGAAAACCAGATTATCGGCGGCTCTACATGTCAAACGCAGTGTGGAGTCGTCAAAACACCAGAAAACTTGTTGTTTCGCATTAAATAGTTCGAAACGAACGATCTAGATGATTCTGCATACTTCTGACTGAAGTCTCACCAATATTATCGCAGAAAATGCATATCTCAGCTAGAAACATCACGAAAATCAAGATGTCGCCGGTTATGCATATCAAACGCACTGTGGGGTGGTGAAAACACCAGACAACGTGTTTCTGGCATTAACTAGCTCGAAAAGAGCGATCTCGATGTTTCTGCATACTTCTCATAGATGAAACACCAAGATTATCGCAGAAAATGCATATTTCAGCTGCAAACCCCACGAAAACCAAGTTATCGGCGGCTCTACATATCAAACGCACTGTGGAGTGTTCAAAACACCAGAAAACTTGTTGTTTCGCATTAAATAGCTCGAAACGAACGATCTAGATGATTCTGCATAATTCTGACTGAAGTCTCACCAATATTATCGCAGAAAATGCATATCTCAGCTGGAAACACCACGAAAAACAAGATATCGCCGGTGCTGCATACCAAACGCACTGTGGAATGTTGGAAACACCAGAAAACTTGTTTTGTCGCATTAAGTAGCTCGAAACGAGCGATCTAGATGATTCTGCATACTTCTGACTGAAGTCTCACCAATATTATCGCAGAAAATGCATATCTCAGCTTGAAACCTCACGAAAATCAAGATGTCGTCGGTTCTGCAAATCAAACGCACTGTGGAGTGGTGAAAACAACCAGATAACGTGTTTCTCGCATTAAGTAGCTCGAAAAGAGCGATCTCGAAGATTCTGCATACTTCTGACAGAAGTCTCACCAAGATTATCGCAGAAAATACATATCTCAGCTAGAACCACCACGAAAATCAAGACATCGCCGGTTCTGCATATAAAACGCAGTGTGGAATTTTGAAAACACCAGAAAACTTGTTTTTTCGCATTAAATAGCTCGAAACGAGCGATCTAGATGATTCTGCATACTTCTGACTGAAGTCTCACCAATATTATAGCAGAGAATGCATATCTCAACTTGAAACCCCAGGAAAACCAAGATATCGCCGGTTCTGCATATCAGGCGCAATGTGGAGTGGTGAAAACACCAGATAACGTGTTTCTCGCATCAAATAGCTCGAATAGAGCGATCTCGATGATTGTGCATACTTCTGACAGAAGACTCACCAAGTGTATCGCAGAAAATGCATATTTCAGCTGGAAACCCCACGAAAACCAAATTATCGGCGGCTCTACATATCAAACGCTCTGTGGAGTGGTCAAAACACCAGAAAACGTGTTTTTTCGCATTAAATAGCTCCTATCGAACGATCTAGATGATTCTGCATACTTCTGACTGAAGTCTCACCAATATTATCGCAGAAAATGCATATCTCAGCTTGAAACCTCACGAAAATCAAGATGTCGCCGGTTCTGCAAATCAAACGCACTCTGGAGTGGTGAAAACATCCAGATAACGTGTTTCTCGCATTAAGTAGCTCGAAAAGAGCGATCTCGAAGATTCTGCATACTTCTGACAGAAGTCTCACCAAGATTATCGTAGAAAATGCATATCTCAGTTTGAACCCCGACGAAATCCAAGATGTCGCCGGTTCTGCATATCAAACGCACTGTGGAGTGGTGAAAACACACGAAATCGTGTTTCTCGCATTAAGTAGCTCGAAAAGAGCGATCTCGAAGATTCTGCATACTTCTGACAGAAGTCTCACCAAGATTATCGTAGAAAATGCATATCTCAGCTTGAAACCTCACGAAAATCAAGATGTCGCAGGTTCTGCAAATCAAACGCACTGTGGAGTGGTGAAAACAACCAGATAACGTGTTTCTCGCATTAAGTAGCTCGAAAAGAGCGATCTCGAAGATTCTGCATACTTCTGACAGAAGTCTCACCAAGATTATCGCAGAAAATGCATATCTCAGCTAGAACCACCACGAAAATCAAGACATCGCCAGTTCTGCATATAAAACGCAGTGTGGAATGTTGAAAACACCAGAAAACTTGTTTTTTCGCATTAAATAGCTCGAAACGAGCGATCTAGATGATTCTGCATACTTCTGACTGAAGTCTCACCAATATTATCGCAGAAAATGCATATCTCAGCTGGAAACACCACGAAAAACAAGATATCGCCGGTGCTGCATATCAAACGCACTGTGGAATGTTGGAAACACCACAAAACTTGTTTTGTCGCATTAACTAGCTCGAAAAGAGCGTTCTCGATGATTCTGCATACTTCTCATAGATGAAACACCAAGATTATCGCAGAAAATGCATATTTCAGCTGCAAACCCCACGAAAACCAAGTTATCGGCGGCTCTACATATCAAACGCACTGTGGAGTGTTCAAAACACCAGAAAACTTGTTGTTTCGCATTAAATAGCTCGAAACGAACGATCTAGATGATTCTGCATAATTCTGACTGAAGCCTCACCAATATTATCGCAGAAAATGCATATCTTAGCTGGAAACACCACGAAAAACAAGATATCGCCGGTGCTGCATATCAAACGCACTGTGGAATGTTGGAAACACCAGAAAACTTGTTTTGTCGCATTAAGTAGCTCGAAACGAGCGATCTAGATGATTCTGCATACTTCTGACTGAAGTCTCACCAATATTATCGCAGAAAATGCATATCTCAGCTGGAAACACCACGAAAAACAAGATATCGCCGGTGCTGCATATCAAACGCACTGTGGAATGTTGGAAACACCACAAAACTTGTTTTGTCGCATTAACTAGCTCGAAAAGAGCGTTCTCGATGATTCTGCATACTTCTCATAGATGAAACACCAAGATTATCGCAGAAAATGCATATTTCAGCTGGAAACCCCACGAAAACCAAGTTATCGGCGGCTCTACATATCAAACGCAGTGTGGAGTGGTCAAAACACCAGATAACGTGTTTCTCGCATTAAGTAGCTCGAAAAGAGCGATCTCGAAGGTTCTGCATACTTCTGACAGAAGTCTCACCAAGATTATCGTAGAAAATGCATATCTCAGCTTGAAACCCGACGAAATCCAAGATGTCGCCGGTTCTGCATATCAAACGCACTGTGGAGTGGTGAAAACACCAGAAAACTTGTTTTTTCGCATTAAATAGCTCGAAACGAGCGATCTAGATGATTCTGCATACTTCTGACTGAAGTCTCACCAATATTATCGCAGAAAATGCATATCTCAACTTGAAACCCGACGAAATCCAATATGTCGCCGGTTCTGCATATCAAACGCACTGTGGGGTGGTGAAAACACCAGATAACGTGTTTCTGGCATTAACTAGCTCGAAAGGAACGATCTCGATGTTTCTGCATACTTCTCATAGATGAAACACCAAGATTATCGCAGAAAATGCATATTTCAGCTGGAAACCCCACGAAAACCAAGTTATCGGCGGCTCTACATATCAAACGCACTGTGGAGTGGAGAAAACACTAGAAAACGTGTTTCTCGCATTAACTATCTCGGAAAGAGCATTCTCGATGAGTCTGCATACTTCTCATAGATGAAACACCAAGATTATCGCAGAAAATGCATATTTCAGCTGGAAACCCCAGGAAAACCAAGTTATCGGCGGCTCTACATGTCAAACGCAGTGTGGAGTCGTCAAAACACCAGAAAACTTGTTGTTTCGCATTAAATAGTTCGAAACGAACGATCTAGATGATTCTGCATACTTCTGACTGAAGTCTCACCAATATTATCGCAGAAAATGCACATCTCATCTGGAAACCCCACGAAAGCCAAGTTAACGGTGGCTCTACATATCAAACGCACTGTGGAGTGGTCAAAACACCAGAAAACTTGTTTTTTCGCACTAAATATCTCGAAAAGGGAGTTCTCGATGATTCTGCATACTTCTCATAGATGAAACAGCAAGATTATCGCAGAAAATGCATATCTCAGCTGGAAACCCCACGAAAACCAAGTTATCGCCGGTTCTGCATATCAGACGCACTGTGGAATGTTGAAAGCACCAGAAAACGTGTTTCTCGCATTAAATAGCTCGAATAGAGCGATCTAGATGATTCTGCATACTTCTGACTGAAGTGTCACCAATATTATCGCAGAAAATGCATATCTCAGCTTGAAACCTCACGAAAATCAAGATGTCGCCGGTTCTGCATATCAAACGCACTGTGGAGTGGTGAAAGCAACCAGACAACGTGTTTCTCGCATCAAATAGCTCGAAACGAGCGATCTCGATGATTCTGCATACTTCTGACAGAGGACTCACCAAGATTATCGCAGAAAATGCATATTTCAGCTGGAAACCCCACGAAAACCAAGATATCGCCGGTTCTGCATACCAAACGCCGTGTCTAGTGATGAAAACACCAAATAACGTGTTTCTCGCATTAAATAGCTCGAATAGGGCGATCTCGATGATTCTGCATACTTCTGACAGAGGACTCACCAAGATTATCGCAGAAAATGCATATTTCAGCTGGAAACCCCACGAAAACCAAATTATCGGCGGCTCTACATATCAAACGCACTGTGGAGTGGTCAAAACACCAGGAAACTTGTTTTTTCGCATTAAATAGCTCTTAACGAACGATCTAGATGATTCTGCATACTTCTGACAGAAGACTCAACAAGATTATCGCAGAAAATGCATATTTCAGCTGGAAACCCCACGAAAACCAGATTATCGGCGGCTCTACATGTCAAACGCAGTGTGGAGTCGTCAAAACACCAGAAAACTTGTTGTTTCGCATTAAATAGTTCGAAACGAACGATCTAGATGATTCTGCATACTTCTGACTGAAGTCTCACCAATATTATCGCAGAAAATGCATATCTCAGCTAGAAACATCACGAAAATCAAGATGTCGCCGGTTATGCATATCAAACGCACTGTGGGGTGGTGAAAACACCAGACAACGTGTTTCTGGCATTAACTAGCTCGAAAAGAGCGATCTCGATGTTTCTGCATACTTCGGACAGACGTCTCACCAAGATTATCGCAGAAAATGCATATCTCAGCTGGAAACCCCACGAAAACCAAGATATCGCCGGTTCTGCATACCAAACGCCGTGTCTAGTGATGAAAACACCAAATAACGTGTTTCTCGCATTAAATAGCTCGAATAGGGCGATCTCGATGATTCTGCATACTTCTGACAGAGGACTCACCAAGATTATCGCAGAAAATGCATATTTCAGCTGGAAACCCCACGAAAACCAAGTTATCGGCGGCTCTACATATCAAACGCACTGTGGAGTGGAGAAAACACTAGAAAACGTGTTTCTCGCATTAACTATCTCGAAAAGAGCGTTCTCGCAGATCCTGCATACTTCTCATAGATGAAACACCAAGATAATCGCAGAAAATGCATATTTCAGCTGGAAACCCCAGGAAAACCAAGTTATCGGCGGCTCTACATGTCAAACGCAGTGTGGAGTCGTCAAAACACCAGAAAACTTGTTGTTTCGCATTAAATAGTTCGAAACGAACGATCTAGATGATTCTGCATACTTCTGACTGAAGTCTCACCAATATTATCGCAGAAAATGCATATCTCAGCTAGAAACATCACGAAAATCAAGATGTCGCCGGTTATGCATATCAAACGCACTGTGGGGTGGTCAAAAAAACCAGAAAACGTGTTTCTCGCATTAAATAGCTCTAAAAGAGCGATCCCGATGATTATGCATACTTCTGACAGAAGTCTCACCAAGATTATCGCAGAAAATGCATACCTCAGCTTGAAACACCACGAAAAACAAGATATCTCCGGTTCTGCACATCAAACGTACTGTGGAGTGGTGAAAACACCAGAAAACGTGTTTCTCGTATCAAGTAGCTCGAAAAGAGCGTTCTCGAAGATTCTGCATACTTGTGACAGAAGTCTCACCAAGATTATCGTAGAAAATGCATATCTCAGCTTGGAACCCGACCGAAACCATGATATCTCCGGTTCTGCATGTCAAACGTACTGTGGAGTGGTGACTACACCAGAAAACGTGTTTCTCGCAATAAATAGATCGAAAAGAGCGATCTAGATGATTCTGCATACTTCTGACAGAAGACTCACCAAGATTATCGCAGAAAATGCATATCTCAGCTGGAAACACCACGAAAAACAAGATATCGCCGGTGCTGCATATCAAACGCACTGTGGAATGTTGGAAACACCAGAAAACTTGTTTTGTCGCATTAAGTAGCTCGAAACGAGCGATCTAGATGATTCTGCATACTTCTGACTGAAGTCTCACCAATATTATCGCAGAAAATGCATATCTCAGCTTGAAACCTCACGAAAATCAAGATGTCGCCGGTTCTGCAAATCAAACGCACTGTGGAGTGGTGAAAACATCCAGATAACGTGTTTCTCGCATTAAGTAGCTCGAAAAGAGCGATCTCGAAGATTCTGCATACTTCTGACAGAAGTCTCACCAAGATTATCGTAGAAAATGCATATCTCAGTTTGAACCCCGACGAAATCCAAGATGTCGCCGGTTCTGCATATCAAACGCACTGTGGAGTGGTGAAAACACCCGAAATCGTGTTTCTCGCATTAAGTAGCTCGAAAAGAGCGATCTCGAAGATTCTGCATACTTCTGACAGAAGTCTCACCAAGATTATCGTAGAAAATGCATATCTCAGCTTGAAACCTCACGAAAATCAAGATGTCGCCGGTTCTGCAAATCAAACGCACTGTGGAGTGGTGAAAACAACCAGATAACGTGTTTCTCGCATTAAGTAGCTCGAAAAGAGCGATCTCGAAGATTCTGCATACTTCTGACAGAAGTCTCACCAAGATTATCGCAGAAAATGCATATCTCAGCTAGAACAACCACGAAAATCAAGACATCGCCGGTTCTGCATATAAAACGCAGTGTGGAATGTTGAAAACACCAGAAAACTTGTTTTTTCGCATTAAATAGCTCGAAACGAGCGATCTAGATGATTCTGCCTACTTCTGACTGAAGTCTCACCAATATTATCGCAGAAAATGCATATCTCAGCTGGAAACACCACGAAAAACAAGATATCACCGGTGCTGCATATCAAACGCACTGTGGAATGTTGGAAACACCAGAAAACTTGTTTTGTCGCATTAACTAGCTCGAAAAGAGCGTTCGCGATGATTCTGCATACTTCTCATAGATGAAACACCAAGATTATCGCAGGAAATGCATATTTCAGCTGCAAACCCCACGAAAACCAAGTTATCGGCGGCTCTACATATCAAACGCACTGTGGAGTGTTCAAAACACCAGAAAACTTGTTGTTTCGCATTAAATAGCTCGAAACGAACGATCTAGATGATTCTGCATAATTCTGACTGAAGTCTCACCAATATTATCGCAGAAAATGCATATCTCAGCTGGAAACACCACGAAAAACAAGATATCGCCGGTGCTGCATATCAGGCGCAATGTGGAGTGGTGAAAACACCAGATAACGTGTTTCTCGCATCAAATAGCTCGAATAGAGCGATCTCGATGATTGTGCATACTTCTGACAGAAGACTCACCAAGTGTATCGCAGAAAATGCATATCTCAGCTGGAAACACCACGAAAAACAAGATATCGCCGGTGCTGCATATCAAACGCACTGTGGAATGTTGGAAACACCAGAAAACTTGTTGTTTCGCATTAAATAGCTCGAAACGAACGATCTAGATGATTCTGCATAATTCTGACTGAAGTCTCACCAATATTATAGCAGAGAATGCATATCTCAACTTGAAACCCCAGGAAAACCAAGATATCGCCGGTTCTGCATATCAGGCGCAATGTGGAGTGGTGAAAACACCAGATAACGTGTTTCTCGCATCAAATAGCTCGAATAGAGCGATCTCGATGATTCTGCATACTTCTGAAAGAGGACTCACCAAGATTATCGCAGAAAATGCATATTTCAGCTGGAAACCCCACGAAAACTAGATTATCGGCGGATCTACATATCAAACGCACTGTGGAGTGGTCAAAACACCAGATAACGTGTTTCACGCATTAAAGAGCTCGAAAAGAGCGATCTCGATGATTCTGCATACTTCTGACAGAGGACTCACCAAGATTATCGCAGAAAATGCATATTTCAGCTGGAAACCCCACGAAAACCAAATTATCGGCGGCTCTACATATCAAACGCTCTGTGGAGTGGTCAAAACACCAGAAAACTTGTTTTTTCGCATTAAATAGCTCCTAACGAACGATCTAGATGATTCTGCATACTTCTGACAGAAGACTCACCAAGATTATCGCAGAAAATGCATATTTCAGCTGGAAACCCCACGAAAACCAAGTTATCGGCGGCTCTACATGTCAAACGCACTGTGGAGTGGTGAAAACACTAGAAAACGTGTTTCTCGCATTGACTAGCTCGAAAAGAGCGTTCTCGATGATTCTGCATACTTCTCATAGATGAAACACCAAGATTATCGCAGAAAATGCATATTTCAGCTGGAAACCCCACGAAAACCAAGTTATCGGCGGCTCTACATATCAAACGCACTGTGGAGTGGTCAAAACACCAGAAAACTTGTTGTTTCGCATTAAATAACTCGAAACGAACGATCTAGATGATTCTGCATCCTTCTGACTGAAGTCTCACCAATATTATCGCAGAAAATGCATATCTCAGCTTGGAACCTCACGAAAATCAAGATGTCGCCGGTTCTGCAAATCAAACGCACTGTGGAGTGGTGAAAAGAACCAGATAACGTGTTTCTCGCATTAAGTAGCTCGAAAAGAGCGATCTCGAAGATTCTGCATACTTCTGACAGAAGTCTCACCAAGATTATCGTAGAAAATGCATATCTCAGCTTGAAACCCGACGAAATCCAAGATGTCGCCGGTTCTGCATATCAAACGCACTGTGGAGTGGTGAAAACACCAGATAACGTGTTTCTCGCATTAAATAGCTCGCAAAGAGGGATATCGATGATTCTGCATACTTCTGACAGAAGACTCAACAAGATTATCGCAGAAAATGCATATTTCAGCTGGAAACCTCACGAAAACCAGATTATCGGCGGCTCTACATATCAAACGCACTGTGGAGTGGTCAAAACACCAGAAAACTTGTTTTTTCGCATTAAATAGCTCGAAACGAGCGATCTAGATGATTCTGCATACTTCTGACTGAAGTCTCACCAATATTATCGCAGAAAATGCATATCTCAACTTGAAACCCGACGAAATCCAATATGTCGCCGGTTCTGCATATCAAACGCACTGTGGGGTGGAGAACACACTAGAAAACGTGTTTCTCGCATTAACTATCTCGGAAAGAGCGTTCTCGATGAGTCTGCATACTTCTCATAGATGAAACACCAAGATTATCGCAGAAAATGCATATTTCAGCTGGAAACCCCAGGAAAACCTAGTTATCGGCGGCTCTACATGTCAAACGCAGTGTGGAGTCGTCAAAACACCAGAAAACTTGTTGTTTCGCATTAAATAGTTCGAAACGAACGATCTAGATGATTCTGCATACTTCTGACTGAAGTCTCACCAATATTATCGCAGAAAATGCACATCTCAGCTGGAAACCCCACGAAAGCCAAGTTAACGGTGGCTCTACATATCAAACGCACTGTGTAGTGGTTAAAACAACAGAAAACTTGTTTTTTCGCACTAAATAGCTCGAAAAGGGAGTTCTCGATGATTCTGCATACTTCTCATAGATGAAACAGCAAGATTATCGCAGAAAATGCATATCTCAGCTGGAAACCCCACGAAAACCAAGTTATCGCCGGTACTGCATATCAGACGCACTGTGTAATGTTGAAAGCACCAGAAAACGTGTTTCTCGCATTAAATAGCTCGTATAGAGCGATCTAGATGATTCTGCATACTTCTGACTGAAGTGTCACCAATATTATCGCAGGAAATGCATATCTCAGCTTGAAACCCCACGAAAACCAAGATATCTCCGGTTCTGCATATCCAACGAACTGTGGAGTGGTGAAAACCCCAGATAACGTGTTTCTCGCATTAAATAGCTCGAAAAGTGCGATCTCGATGATTCCGCATACTTCTAACAGAAGTCTCACCAGGATTATCGCAGAAAATGCATATCTCAGCTTGAAACCCGACGAAAACCGAGTTATCACCGGTTCTGCACATCAAACGCACTGTGGAGTGGTGAAAACACCGGTTAAGGTTTTTCTCGCATTAACTAGCTCGAAAAGAGCGATCTCGATGTTTCAGCAGACTTCGGACAGAAGTCTCACCAAGACTATCGCAGGAAATGCATATCTCAGCTTGAAACCCCACGAAAACCAAGATATCTCCGGTTCTGCATATCCAACGAACTTTTGAGTGGTGAAAACCCCAGAAAACGAGTTTCTCGCATTAAATAGCTCGGAAAGAGCGATCTCGAAGATCCTGCATACTTCTGACAAAGTCTCCCAAGATTATCGTAGAAAATGCATATCTCAGCTTGAAACCCGACGAAAACCGTGTTATCTCCGGTTCTGCACATCAAACGTACCGTGGAGTGGTGAAAACACCAGAAAACGTATTTCGCGCATTAAGTAGCTCGAAAAGAGCGTTCTCGAGAATTCTGCATACTTCTGACAGAAGTCTCACCAGGATTATCGTAGAAAATGCATATCTCAGCTTGAAACCCGACCGAAACCAAGATATCTCCGGTTCTGCATGTCAAACGTACTGTGGAGTGGTGAAAACACCAGAAAACGTGTTTCGTGCATTAAATAGCTCGAAAAGAGCGCTCTCGATGTTTCTGCATACTTTGGACAGATGTTTCACCAAGCTTATCGTAGAAAATGCATATCTCAGCTTGAAACCCGAAGAAAACCAAAATATCGCCGGTTCTGCATATCCAACGCACTGTGGAGTGGTGAAAACACCAGATAACGTGTTTCTCGCATTAAGTAGCTCGAAACGAGCGATCTCGATGATTCTGCATACTTCGGACAGAAGTCTCAACAAGATTATCGCAGAAAATGCATATCTCAGCTTGAAACCCCACGAAAACCAAGATATCTACTCTTCTGCACATCAAACGCACTGTGGAGTGGTGAAAACACCAGATAACGTGTTTCTCGCACTAACTAGCTCGAAAAGGGCGATCTCGATGATTCAGCATACTTCTCATAGATGAAACACCAAGATTATCACAGAAAATGCATATTTCAGCTGGAAACCCCACGAAAACCAAGTTATCGGCGGCTCTACATATCAAACGCACTGTGGAGTGGAGAACACACTAGAAAACGTGTTTCTCGCATTAACTATCTCGGAAAGAGCGTTCTCGATGAGTCTGCATACTTCTCATAGATGAAACACCAAGATTATCGCAGAAAATGCATATCTCAGCTGGAAACCCCACGAAAACCAAGTTATCGCCGGTTCTGCATATCAGACGCACTGTGGAATGTTGAAAGCACCAGAAAACGTGTTTCTCGCATTAAATAGCTCGAATAGAGCGATCTAGATGATTCTGCATACTTCTGACTGAAGTGTCACCAATATTATCGCAGGAAATGCATATCTCAGCTTGAAACCCCACGAAAACCAAGATATCTCCGGTTCTGCATATCCAACGAACTGTGGAGTGGTGAAAACCCCAGAAAACGAGTTTCTCGCATTACATAGCTCGAAAAGAGCGCTCTCGATGTTTCTGCATACTTCGGACAGATGTTTCACCAAGATTATCGTAGAAAATGCATATCTCAGCTTGAAACCCGACGAAAACCAATATATCGCCGGTTCTGCATATCAAACCAACTGTGGAGTGGTGAAAACACCAGATAACGTGTTTCTCGCATTAAATAGCTCGAAAAGTGCGATCTCGATGATTCCGCATACTTCTAACAGAAGTCTCACCAGGATTATCGCAGAAAATGCATATCTCAGCTTGAAACCCGACGAAAACCGAGTTATCACCGGTTCTGCACATCAAACGCACTGTGGAGTAGTGAAAACACCGGTTAAGGTTTTTCTCGCATTAACTAGCTCGAAAAGAGCGATCTCGATGTTTCAGCAGACTTCGGACAGAAGTCTCACCAAGACTATCGCAGGAAATGCATATCTCAGCTTGAAACCCCACGAAAACCAAGATATCTCCGGTTCTGCATATCCAACGAACTGTTGAGTGGTGAAAACCCCAGAAAACGAGTTTCTCGCATTAAATAGCTCGGAAAGAGCGATCTCGAAGATCCTGCATACTTCTGACAAAGTCTCCCAAGATTATCGTAGAAAATGCATATCTCAGCTTGAAACCCGACGAAAACCGTGTTATCTCCGGTTCTGCACATCAAACGTACCGTGGAGTGGTGAAAACACCAGAAAACGTATTTCGCGCATTAAGTAGCTCGAAAAGAGCGTTCTCGAGAATTCTGCATACTTCTGACAGAAGTCTCACCAGGATTATCGTAGAAAATGCATATCTCAGCTTGAAACCCGACCGAAACCAAGATATCTCCGGTTCTGCATGTCAAACGTACTGTGGAGTGGTGAAAACACCAGAAAACGTGTTTCGTGCATTAAATAGCTCGAAAAGAGCGCTCTCGATGTTTCTGCATACTTTGGACAGATGTTTCACCAAGCTTATCGTAGAAAATGCATATCTCAGCTTGAAACCCGAAGAAAACCAAAATATCGCCGGTTCTGCATATCCAACGCACTGTGGAGTGGTGAAAACACCAGATAACGTGTTTCTCGCATTATGTAGCTCGATACGAGCGATCTCGATGATTCTGCATACTTCGGACAGAAGTCTCAACAAGATTATCGCAGAAAATGCATATCTCAGCTTGAAACCCCACGAAAACCAAGATATCTACTCTTCTGCACATCAAACGCACTGTGGAGTGGTGAAAACACCAGATAACGTGTTTCTCGCACTAACTAGCTCGAAAAGAGCGATCTCGATGATTCAGCACACTTCTGACTGAAGTCTCACCAATATTATCGCAGAAAATGCATATCTCAGCTTGAAACCCGACGAAAACCGAGTTATCTCTGGTTCTGCACATCAAACGTACCGTGGAGTGGTGAAAACACCAGAAAACGAGTTTCGCGCATTAAGTAGCTCGAAAAGAGCGTTCTCGAAGATTCTGCATACTTCTGACAGAAGTCTCACCAGGATTATCGTAGAAAATGCATATCTCAGCTTGAAACCCGACCGAAACCAAAATATCGCCGGTTCTGCATATCATACGCACTGTGGAGTGGTGAAAACACCAGAAAACGAGTTTCTCGCATTAAATAGCTCGAAAAGGGCGCTCTCGATGTTTCAGCATACTTCTGACAGATGTTTCACCAAGATTATCGTAGAAAATGCATATCTCAGCTTGAAACCCGACCGAAACCAAGATATCTCCGGTTCTGCAAGTCTAACGTACTGTGGAGTGGTGAAAACACCAGAAAACGTGTTTCGTGCATTAAGTAGCTCGAAAAGAGCGATCTAGTTGATTCTGCATACTTCTGACAAAAGACCCACCATGATTATCGCAGAAAATGCATATCTCAGCTGGAAACACCACGAAAATCAAGATATCGCCTTTTCTGCATATCAAACGCACTGTGGAGTGGTGAAAACAACCAGAGAACGTGTTTCTCGCATTAAATAGCTCGAAAAGAGCGATCTCGATGATTCAGCATATTTCGGACAGGAGTCTCAACAAGATTATCGCAGGAAATGCATATCTCAGCTTGAAACCCCACGAAAACCAAGATATCTCCGGTTCTGCATATCCAACGAACTGTGGAGTGGTGAAAACCCCAGAAAACAAGTTTCTCGCATTAAATAGCTCGAAAAGAGCGCTCTCGATGTTTCTGCATGCTTCGGACAGATGTTTCACCAGGATTATCGCAGAAAATGCATATCTCAGCTTGAAACCCGACGAAAACCGAGTTATCTCCGGTTCTGCATATCCAACGCACTGTGGAGTGGTGAAAACACCAGATAACGTGTTTCTCGCATTAAATAGCTCGAAAAGAGCGCTCTCGATGTTTCGGCATACTTCGGACAGATGTTTCACCAAGCTTATCGTAGAAAATGCATATCTCAGCTTGAAACCCCACGAAAACCAAGATATCTACTGTTCTGCATATCAAACCCACTGTGGAGTGGTGAAAACACCAGAGAACGTGTTTCTCGCATTAAATAGCTCGAAACGAGCGATCTCGATGCTTCTGCATACTTCGGACAGAAGTCTCACCAAAATTATCGCAGAAAATGCATATCTCAGCTTGAAATCCCACGAAAGCCAAGATATCGCAGGTTCTGCATATCCAACGCACTGTGGAGTGGTGAAAACACCAGATAACGTGTTTCTCGCATTAAATAGCTCGAATCGAGCGATCTCGATGATTCTGCATACTTCTGACAGAAGTCTCACCAGGATTATCGCAGAAAATGCATATCTCAGTTTGAAACCCGACCGAAACCAAGATATCTCCGGTTCTGCATGTCAAACGAACTGTGGAGTGGTGAAAACACCAGAATACGTGTTTCGTGCATTAAGTAGCTCGAAAAGAGCGATCTAGATGATTCTGCATACTTCTAACAGAAGTCTCACCAAGATTATCGCAGAAAATGCATATCTCAGCTTGAAATCCCACGAAAGCCAAGATATCGCAGGTTCTGCATATCCAACGCACTGTGGAGTGGTGAAAACACCAGATAACGTGTTTCTCGCATTAAATAGCTCGAAATGAGCGCTCTCGATGTTTCGGCATACTTCGGACAGATGTTTCACCAAGCTTATCGTAGAAAATGCATATCTCAGCTTGATACCTCACGAAAGCCAAGATATCGTTGGTTCTGCATATCAAACGCACTGTGGAGTGGTGAAAACACCGGAGAAGGTTTTTCTCGCATTAACTAGCTCGAAAAGAGCCATCTCGATGTTTCAGCATACTTCGGACAGAAGTCTCACCAAGATTATCGCAGAAAATGCATATCTCAGCTTGAAACCCCACGAAAACCATGATATCGCCGGTTCTGCATATCATACGCACTGTTGAGTGGTGAAAACACCAGATAACGTGTTACTCGCATTGAATAGCTCGAAACGAGCGATCTCGATAATTAAGCATACTTCGGACAGAAGTCTCACCAAGATTATCGTAAAAAATGCATATCTCAGCTTGAAACCCCACGAAAACCAAGATATCGCTGGTTCTGCATATCAAACGCACTGTGGAGTGCTGAAAACACCAGATAACGTGTTTGTCGCAATAAGTAGCTCGAAAAGAGCGTTCTCGATGATTCCGCATACTTCTGACAGAAGTCTCACCAGGATTATTGTAGAAAATGCATATCTCAGTTTGAAACCCGACCGAAACCAAGATATCTCCGGTTCTGCATGTCAAACGAACTGTGGAGTGGTGAAAACACCAGAATACGTGTTTCGTGCATTAAGTAGCTCGAAAAGAGCGATCTAGATGATTCTGCATACTTCTAACAGAAGTCTCACCAAGATTATCGCAGAAAATGCATATCTCAGCTTGAAATCCCACGAAAGCCAAGATATCGCAGGTTCTGCATATCCAACGCACTGTGGAGTGGTGAAAACACCAGATAACGTGTTTCTCGCATTAAATAGCTCGAATCGAGCGATCTCGATGATTCTGCATACTTCGGACAGAAGTTTCAACAAGATTATCGCAGAAAATGCATATCTCAGCTTGAAACCCCACGAAAACCAAGATATGTACTGTTCTGCATATCAATCGCACTGTGGAGTGGTGAAAACACCAGATAACGTGTTCCTCGCACTAACTAGCTCGAAAAGAGCGATCTCGATGATTCCGCTTACTTCGGACGGAAGTCTCACCAAGATTATCGCAGGAAATGTATATCTCAGCTTGAAACCCCACGAAAACTAAGATATCTCCGGTTCTGCATATCCAACGAACTGTGGAGTGGTGAAAACCTCACAAAACGTGTTTCTCGCATTAAATAGCTCGAAACGAGCGATCTAGATGATTCTGCATACTTCTGACAGAAGAATCACCAAGATTATCGCAGAAAATGCATATCTCAGCTACAAACCCCACCAAAACCAAGATATCGCCGGTTCTGCATTTCAGACGCACTGTGGAGTGGTGAAAAAACCAGAAAACGTGTTTCTCGCATTAAATAACTCGAAACGAGCGATCTAGATGATTCTGCATACTTCTGACAGAAGACTCACCAAGATTATCGCAGAGAATGCATATCTCAGCTACAAACCCCACCAAAACCAAGATATCGCCGGTTCTGCATTTCAGACGCACTGTGGAACGGTGAAAAAACCAGAAAACGTGTTTCTCACATTAAGTAGCTCGAAAAGAGCTTTCTCGATGATTCTGCATACTTCTCATAGATGAAACACCAAGATTATCGCAGAAAATGCATATATCAGCTGGAAACCCCACGAAAACCAAGTTATCGGCGGCTCTACATATCAAACGCACTGTGGAGTGGTCAAAACACCAGATAACGTGTTTCCCGCATTAAATAGCTCGAAAAGAGCGATCTCGATAATTCTGCACACTTCGGACAGAAGTCTCACCAAGATTGCCGCAGAAAATGCATATCTCAGCTTGATACCCGACGAAAGCCAAGATGTCGCCTGTTCCGCATATCAAACGCACTGTGGAATGGGGAAAACACCAGATAACGTGTTTCTTGCATTAAAGAGCTCGAAAAGAGGTATCTCGATGATTCTGCATACTTCTGATAGAAGTCTCACCAAGATTATCGTAGAAAATGCATATCTCAGCTTGAACCCCGACGAAAGCCAAGATGTCGCCGGTTCTGCATATCAAACGCACTGTGGAATGGTGAAAACACCAGATAACGTGTTTCTCGCATTAAAGAGCTCGAAACGACCGATCTAGATGATTCTGCATACTTCTGATAGAAGTCTCACCAAGATTATCGTAGAAAATGCATATCTCAGCTTGAACCCCGACGAAAGCCAAGATGTCGCCGGTTCTGCATATCAAACGCACTGTGGAGTGGTGAATACACCAGAAAACGTGTTTCTCGCATTAAATAGCTCGACAAGAGCGATCTAGATGATTCTGCATACTTCTGACTGAAGTCTCACCAAGATTATCGTAGAAAATTCATATCTCAGCTTGAATCCCGACCGTAACCAAGATATCTCCGGTTCTACATATCAAACGTACTGTGGAGTGGTGAATACACCAGAAAACGTGTTTCTCGCATTAAATAGCTCGACAAGAGCGATCTAGATGATTCTGCATACTTCTGACTGAAGTCTCACCAAGATTATCGTAGAAAATGCATATCTCAGCTTGAATCCCGACCGTAACCAAGATATCTCCGGTTCTGCATATCAAACGCACTGTGGACTGGTGAAAACACCAGATAACGTGTTTCTCGCATTAAATAACTCGAAACGAGCGATCTAGATGATTCTGCATACTTCTGACAGAAGACTCACCAAGATTATCGCAGAAAATGCATATCTCAGCTACAAACCCCACCAAAACCAAGATATCGCCGGTTCTGCATTTCAGACGCACTGTGGAGTGGTGAAAAAACCAGAAAACGTGTTTCTCGCATTAAGTAGCTCGAAAAGAGCGTTCTCGATGATTCTGCTTACTTCTCATAGATGAAACACCAAGATGATCGCAGAAAATGCATATATCAGCTGGAAACCCCACGAAAACCAAATTATCGGCGGCTCTACATATCAAACGCACTGTGGAGTGGTCAAAACACCAGATAACGTGTTTCCCGCAATAAATAGCTCGAAAAGAGCGATCTCGATGATTCTGCACACTTCTGACAGAAGACTCACCAAGATTATCGCAGAAAATGCATATCTCAGCTTAAAACCCGACCGAAACCAGGATATCTTCGGTTCTGCATGTCAAACGTACTGTGGAGTGGTGAAAACACCAGAAAATGTGTTTCTCGCATTAAGCAGCTTGAAACGAGCGAACTAGATGATTCTGCATACATCTGACTGATGTCTCACCAAGATTATCGCAGAAAATGCATATCTCAGCTCGAACCCCGACGAAAGCCAAGATGTCGCCGGTTCTGCATATCAAACGCACTGTGGAGTGGTGAAAACACCAGATAACGTGTTTCTCGCATTAAAGAGCTCGAAACGGGCGATCTAGATGATTCTGCATACTTCTGACTGAAGTCTCACCAAGATTATCGCAGAAAATGCATATCTCAGCTTGATACCCGACGAAAGCCAAGATGTCGCCGGTTCTGCATATCAAACGCACTGTGGAGTGGTGAAAACACCAGATAACGTGTTTCTCGCATTAAAGAGCTTGAAAAGAGGTATCTCGATGATTCTGCATACTTCTGATAGAAGTCTCACCAAGATTATCGTAGAAAATGCATACCTCAGCGTGATACCCGACGAAAGCCAAGATGTCGCCGGTTCTGCATATCAAACGCACTCTGGAGTGGTGAAAACACCAGATAACGTGTGTCTCGCATTATATAGCCCGAAAAGAGGGATCTCGATGATTCAGCAAACTTCTGACAGAAGTCTCACCAAAATTATCGTAAAAAATGCATATCTCAGCTTGAAACCCCACAAAAACCAAGCTATCGCCGGTTCTGCATATCAAACGCACTGTGGTGTGGTGGAAACACCAGATAACGTGTTTCTCGCATTAAATAGCTCGAAAAGAGCGATCTCGATGATTCTGCACACTTCGGACAGAAGTCTCACCAAGATTATCGCAGATAATGCAAATCTCAGCTTGAAACCCCACGAAAACCAAGATATCGCCAGTTCTGCATATCGTACGCACTGTGGAGTGGTGAAAACACCAGATATCGTGTTTCTCGCATTAAATAGGTCCAAACGAGCGATCTGGATGATTAAGCATACTTCGGACAGAAGTCTCATCAAGATTATCGTAAAAAATGCATATCTCAGCTTGAAATCCCAAGAAAACCCAGATATCGCTGGTTCTGCATATCAAACGCACTGTGGATTGCGGAAAACACCAGATAACGTGTTTCTCGCATTAAATAGCTCGAAAAGTGCGATCTCGAGTATTCTGCATACTTCGGACAGAAGTCTCACCATGATTAACGTAAAAAATGCATATCTCAGCTTGAAACCCCACGTAAACCAAGATTTCGCTGGTTCTGCATATCAAACGCACTGTGGAGTGGTGAAAACACCAGATAACGTGTTTCTCGCATTAAGTAGCTCGAAAAGAGGGATCTCGATGATTCTGCATACTTCGGACAGAGGTCTCACCAAGATTATCGCAGAAAATGCATATCTCAACTTGAAACCCGACGAAAACCAAACATCGCCGGTTCTGCATATCAAACCAACTGTGGAGTGGTGAAAACACCAGACAACGTGTTTCTCGCATTAAATAGATCGAAAAGTGCGATCTCGATGATTCTGCATACTTCTAACAGAAGTCTCTCTAAGATTATCGCAGAAAATGCATATCTCTGCTAGAAACCCCACGAAAACGAAGATATCTCCTGTTCTGCATATTCAACGAACAGTGGAGTGGTGAAAACCCCAGAAAACGTGTTTCTCGCATTAAATAGCTCGAAAAGTACGATCTCGATGATTAAGCATACTTCGGACAGAAGTCTCACCAAGATTATCGCAGAAATTGCATATCTCAGCTTGAATCCCCACGAAAACCAGGCTATCGCTGGTTCTGCATATCGAACGCACTGTGGAGTGCTGAAAACACCAGATAACGTGTTTCTCGCATTAAATAGCTCGAATAGAGCGATCTTGATGATTAAGCATACTTCGGACAGAAGTCTCACCAAGATTATCGTAAAAAATGCATATCTCAGCTTGAAACCCCACAAAAACCAAGATATCGCCGGTTCTGCATATCAAACGCACTGTGGAGTGGTGAAAACACCAGAAAATGTGTTTCTCGCATTAAGCAGCTTGAAACGAGCGACCTAGATGATTCTGCATACATCTGACTGATGTCTCACCAAGATTATCGCAGAAAATGCATATCTCAGCTTGAACCCCGACGAAAACCAAGATGTCGCCGGTTCTGCATGTCAAACGTACTGTGGAGTGGTGAAAACACCAGAAAACGTGTTTCTCGCATTAAGCAGCTTGAAACGAGCGATCTACTTGATTCTGCATACATCTGACTGATGTCTCACCAAGATTATCGCAGAAAATGCATATCTCAGCTTGAACCCCGACGAAAGCCAAGATGTCGCAGGTTCTGCATATCAAACGCACTGTGGAGTGGTGAAAACACCAGTTAACGTGTTTCTCGCATTAAGTAGCTCGAAAAGAGGGATCTCGATGATTCTGCATACTTCTGACAGAAGTCTCACCAAGATTATCGCAGAATATGCATATCTCAGGTGGAAACACCACGAAAATCAAGATATCGCCGGTTCTGCATATCAAACGCACTGTGGAGTGCTGAAAACACCAGATAACGTGTTTCTCGCATTAAATAGGTCGAAAAGAGCGATCTCGATGTTTCTGCATACTTCGGACAGAGGTCTCACCTAGATTATCGCAGAAAATGCATATCTCAGCTTGAAACCCCACGAAAACCAAGATTGCTCTGGTTCTGCATATCAAACGGACTGTGCAGTGGTGAAAACACCAGATAACGTGGTTCTCGCATTAAATAGGTCGAAAAGAGCGATCTCGATGTTTCTGCATACTTCGGACAGAGGTCTCAACAAGATTATCGCAGAAAATGCATATCTCAGATTGAAACCCCTCGAAAACCAAGATATCTCCGGTTCTGCACATCCAACAAACTGTGGTGTGGTGAAAACCCCAGAAAACGTGTTTCTCGCATTAAATAGCTCGAAACGCGCGCTCTTGATGTTTCTGCATATTTCGGACAGATGTTTCACCAAGATTATCGTAGAAAATGCATATCTCAACTTGAAACCCGACGAAAACCAAACATCGCCGGTTCTGCATATCAAACCAACTGTGGAGTGGTGAAAACACCAGACAACGTGTTCCTCGCATTAAATAGATCGAAAAGTGCGATCTCGATGATTCTGCATACTTCTAACAGAAGTCTCACTATGATTACCGCAGAAAATGCATATCTCTGCTAGAAACCCCACGAAAACCAAGATATCTCCTATTCTGCATATCCAACGAACTGTGGAGTGGTGAAAACCCCAGAAAACGTGTTTCTCGCATTAAATAGCTCGAAAAGTGCGATCTCGATGATTAAGCATACTTCGGACAGAAGTCTCACCAAGATTATCGCAGCAATTGCATATCTCAGCTTGAATCCCCACGAATACCAAGATATCGCTGGTTCTGCATATCAAACGCACTGTGGAGTGCTGAAACCACCAGATAACGTGTTTCTCGCATTAAATAGCTCGAATAGAGCGATCTCGATGATTAAGCATACTTCGGACAGAAGTCTCACCAAAATTATCGTAAAAAATGCATATCTCAGCTTGAAACCCCACAAAAACCAAGCTATCGCCGGTTCTGCATATCAAACGCACTGTGGTGTGGTGGAAACACCAGATAACGTGTTTCTCGCATTAAATAGCTCGAAAAGAGCGATCTCGATGATTCTGCACACTTCGGACAGAAGTCTCACCAAGATTATCACAGATAATGCAAATCTCAGCTTGAAATCCCAAGAAAACCCAGATATCGCTGGTTCTGCATATCAAACGCACTGTGGATTGTGGAAAACACCAGATAACGTGTTTCTCGCATTAAATAGCTCGAAAAGTGCGATCTCGAGTATTCTGCATACTTCGGACAGAAGTCTCACCATGATTAACGTAAAAAATGCATATCTCAGCTTGAAACCCCACGTAAACCAAGATTTCGCTGGTTCTGCATATCAAACATACTGTGGAGTGGTGAAAACACCAGGTAACGTGTTTCTCGCATTAAATAGGTCGAAAAGAGTGATCTCGATGTTTCTGCATACTTCGGACAGAGGTCTCACCAAGATTATCGCAGAATATGCATATCTCAACTTGAAACCCGACGAAAACCAAACATCGCCGGTTCTGCATATCAAACCAACTGTGGAGTGGTGAAAACACCAGGCAACGTGTTTCTCGCATTAAATAGATCGAAAAGTGCGATCTCGATGATTCTGCATACTTCTAACAGAAGTCTCTCTAAGATTATCGCAGAAAATGCATATCTCTGCTAGAAACCCCACGAAAACGAAGATATCTCCTGTTCTGCATATTCAACGAACAGTGGAGTGGTGAAAACCCCAGAAAACGTGTTTCTCGCATTAAATAGCTCGAAAAGTACGATCTCGATGATTAAGCATACTTCGGACAGAAGTCTCACCAAGATTATCGCAGAAATTGCATATCTCAGCTTGAATCCCCACGAAAACCAGGCTATCGCTGGTTCTGCATATCGAACGCACTGTGGAGTGCTGAAAACACCAGATAACGTGTTTCTCGCATTAAATAGCTCGAATAGAGCGATCTTGATGATTAAGCATACTTCGGACAGAAGTCTCACCAAGATTATCGGAAAAAATGCATATCTCAGCTTGAAACCCCACAAAAACCAAGATATCGCCGGTTCTGCATATCAAACGCACTGTGGAGTGGTGAAAACACCAGATAACGTGTTTCTCGCATTAAATAGGTCGACAAGAGCGATCTCGATGTTTCTGCATACTTCGGACAGAGGTCTCACCAAGATTATCGCAGAAAATGCATATCTCAGCTTGAAACCCCACGAAAACCAAGATATCTCCGGTTCTGCAGATCCAACGAACTGTGGTGTGGTGAAAACTCCAGAAAACGTGTTTCTCGCATTAAATAGCTCGAAAAGAGCGCTCTTGATGTTTCTGCATACTTCGGACAGATGTTTCACTAAGATTATCGCAGAAAATGCATATCTCAGCTTGAAACCCGACGAAAACCAAACATCGCCGGTTCTGCATATCAAACCAACTGTGGAGTGGTGAAAACACCAGACAACGTGTTTCTCGCATTAAATAGATCGAAAAGTGCGATCTCGATGAATCTGCATACTCCTAACAGAAGTCTCACCATGATTATCGCAGAAAATGCATATCTCTGCTAGAAACCCCAACAAAACCAAGATATCTCCTGTTCTGCATATCCAACGAACTGTGGAGTGGTGAAAACCCCAGAAAACGTGTTTCTCGCATTAAACAGCTCGAGAAGTACGATCTCGATGACTCTGCATACTTCGGAGAGAAGTCTCACCAAGATTATCGCAGAAAATGCATATCTGAGCTTGAAACCCCACGAAAACCAGGATATCGCTGGTTCTGCATATCAAACGCACTGCGGAGTGCTGAAAACACCAGATAACGTGTTTCTCGCATTAAATAGCTCGAATAGAACGATCTTGATGATTAAGCATACTTCGGACAGAAGTCTCACGAAGATTATCGTAAAAAATGCATATCTCAGCTTGAAATTCCACAAAAACCAAGATATCGCCGGTTCTGCATATCAAACGCACTGTGGAGTGGTGAAAACACCAGATAACGTGTTTCTCGCATTAAATAGCTCGAAAAGTGCGATCTCGATGATTCTGCATACTTCGGTCAGAAGTCTCAGCAAGATTATCGCAGAAAATGCATATCTGAGCTTGAAATCCCACGAAAACCAAGCTATCGCTGGTTCTGCATATCAAACGCACTGTGGAGTGGTGAAAACACCAGATAACTTGTTTCTCGCATTAAATAGCTCGAAACGAGCGATCTCGATGATTCTGCATACTTCGGACAGAAGTCTCACCAAGATTATCGCAGAAAATGCATATCTGAGCTTGAAACCCCACGAAAACCAAGATATCGTCGGTTCTGCATATCATACGCACTGTGGAGTGGTGAAAACACCAGATAACGTGTTTCTCGCATTAAATAGCTCGAAACGAGCGATCTCGATGATTAAGCATACTTCGGACAGAAGTCTCACCAAGATTATCGCAGAAATTGCATATCTCAGCTTGAATCCCCACGCAAACCAAGATATCGCTGGTTCTGCATATCAAACGCGCTGTGGAGTGCTGAAAACACCAGATAACGTGTTTCTCGCATTAAATAGCTCGAAAAGTGCGATCTCGAGTATTCTGCATCCTTCGGACAGACGTCTCACCATGATTATCGTAAAAAATGCATATCTCATCTTGAAACCCCACGAAAACCAAGATTTCGCTGGTTCTGCATATCAAACGCACTGTGGAGTGGTGAAAACACCAGATAACTTGTTTCTCGCATTAAATAGCTCAAAAAGAGCGATCTCGATGATTCTGCACACTTCGGACAGAAGTCTCACCAAGATTATCGCAGATAATGCATATCTCAGCTTGAAACCCCACGAAAACCAAGATATCGCCGGTTCTGCATATCATACGCACTGTGGAGTGGTGAAAACACCAGATAACGTGTTTCTCGCATTAAATAGGTCCAGACGAGCGATCTCGATGATTAAGCATACTTCGGACAGAAGTCTCATCAAGATTATCGTAAAAAATGCATATCTCAGCTTGAAACCCCAAGAAAACCCAGATATCGCTGGTTCTGCATATCAAACGCACTGTGGAGTGCTGAAAACACCAGATAACGTGTTTCTCGCATTAAATAGCTCGAAAAGAGCGATCTCCAGTATTCTGCATACTTCGGACAGAAGTCTCACCATGATTATCGTAAAAAATGCATATCTCAGCTTGAAACCCCACGAAAACCAAGATTTCGCTAGTTCTGCATATCAAACGCACTGTGGAGTGGTGAAAACACCAGATAACGTGTTTCTCGCATTAAATAGGTCGAAAAGAGCGATCTCGATGTTTCTGCATACTTCGGACAGAGGTCTCACCAAGATTATCGCAGAAAATGCATATCTTAGCTTGAAACCCCACGAAAACCAAGATATCTCCGGTTCTGCACATCCAACGAACTGTGGTGTGGTGAAAACACCAGAAAACGTGTTTCTCGCATTAAATAGCTCGAAAAGAGCGCTCTTGATGTTTCTGCATACTTCGGACAGATGTTTCACCAAGATTATCGTAGAAAATGCATATCTCAAATTGAAACCCGACGAAAACCAAACACCGCCGGTTCTGCATATCAAACCAACTGTGGAGTGGTGAAAACACCAGACAACGTGTTTCTCGCATTAAATAGATCGAAAAGTGCGATCTCGATGATTCTGCATACTTCTAACAGAAGTCTCACTATGATTATCGCAGAAAATGCATATCTCTGCTAGAAACCACACGAAAACCAAGATATCTCCTGTTCTGCATATCCAACGAACTGTGGAGTGGTGAAAACCCCAGAAAACGTGTTTCTCGCATTAAATAGCCTGAACAGTACGATCTCGATGATTAAGCATACTTCGGACAGAAGTCTCACCAAGATTATCGCAGAAATTGCATATCTCAGCTTGAATCCCTACGAATACCAGGATATCGCTGGTTCTGCAAATCAAACCAACTGTGGAGTGGTGAAAACACCAGACAACGTGTTTCTCGCATTAAATAGCCTGAACAGTACGATCTCGATGATTAAGCATACTTCGGACAGAAGTCTCACCAAGATTATCGCAGAAATTGCGTATCTCAGCTTGAATCCCCACGAAAACCAGGATATCGCTGGTTCTGCATATCAAACGCACTGTGGAGTGCTGAAAACACCAGATAACGTGTTTCTCGCATTAAATAGCTCGAAAAGAGCGCTCTTGATGTTTCTGCATACTTCGGACAGATGTTTCACCAAGATTATCGTAGAAAATGCATATCTCAACTTGAAACCCATCGAAAACCAAACATCGCCGGTTCTGCATATCAAACCAACTGTGGAGTGGTGAAAACACCAGACAACGTGTTTCTCGCATTAAATAGATCGAAAAGTGCGATCTCGATGATTCTGCATACTTCTAACAGAAGTCTCACTATGATTATCGCAGAAAATGCATATCTCTGCTAGAAACCCCACGAAAACCAAGATATCTCCTGTTCTGTATATCCAACGAACTGTGGAGTGGTGAAAACCCCAGAAAACGTGTTTCTCGCATTAAATAGCTCGAAAAGTACGATCTCGATGATTAAGCATACTTCGGACAGAAGTCTCACCAAGATTATCGCAGGGATTGCATATCTCAGCTTGAATCCCCACGAAAACCAGGATATCGCTGGTTCTGCATATCAAACGCACTGCGGAGTGCTGAAAACACCAGATAACGTGTTTCTCGCATTAAATAGCTCGAATAGAACGATCTTGATGATTAAGCATACTTCGGACAGAAGTCTCACCAAGATTATCGTAAAAAATGCATATCTCAGCTTGAAACCCCACGAAAACCAAGATATCGCTGGTTCTGCATATCAAACGCACTGTGGAGTGGTGAAAACACCGGATAACTTGTTTCTCGCATTAAATAGCTCAAAAAGAGCGATCTCGATGATTCTGCATACTTCGTACAGAAGTCTCACCAAGATTATTGCAGAAAATGCATATCTCAGCTTGAAACCCCACGATACCCAAGATATCTCCGGTTCTGCATATCCAACGAACTGTGGAGTGGTGAAAACCCCAGAAAACGAGTTTCTCGCATTAAATAGCTCGAAAAGAGCGCTCTCGATGTTTCTGCATACTTCGGACAGATGTCTCACCAAGCTTATCGTAGAAAATGCATATCTCCGCTTGTAACCCGACGAAAACCAAAATATCTCCGGTTCTGCATATCCAACGCACTGTGGGGTGGTGAAAACACCAGAAAACGTGTTACTCGCATTAACTAGCTCGAAAAGAGCGTTCTGGATGATTCTGCATACTTCTCATAGATGAAACACAAAGATTATCGCAGAAAATACATATTTCAGCTGGAAACCCCACGAAAACCAAGATATCGCCGGTTCTGCATATCAAACGCCCTGTGGAGTGGTGAAAACATCAGATAACGTGTTTCTCGCATTAAATAGCTCGAAAAGTGCGATCTCGATGATACTGCATGCTTCGGACAGAAGTCTCACCAAGATTATCGCAGAAAATGCATATCTCAGCTTGATACCCCACGAAAACCAAGATATCGCCGGTTCTGCATATAATACGCACTGTGGAGTGGTGAAAACACCAGATAACGTGTTTCTCGCATTAAATAGGTCCAAACGAGCGATCTCGATGATTAAGCATACTTCGGACAGAAGTCTCATCAAGATTATCGTAAAAAATGCATATCTCAGCTTGAAACCCCAAGAAAACCCAGATATCGCCGGTTCTGCATATCAAACGCACTGTGTAGTGGTCAAAACACCACATGACATGTTTCCCGCATTAAGTAGCTCGAAAAGAGCGTTCTCGAAGATTCTGCTACCTCTGACAGAGGTATCACCAAAAGTTATCGTAGAAAATGCATATCTCAGCTTGAATCCCGACCGAAACGAAGATATCGCCGGTTCTGCATATCAGACGTACTGTGGAGTGGTGAAAACACCAGGAAACGTGTTTCTCGCATTAAATAGCTCGAATAGAGCGATCTCGATGATTCTGCATACTTCTGACAGAAGACTCCCCAAGATGATCGCTGAAAATGCATATCTCAGCTGGAAACCCCACGAAAACCAAGATATCGCCGGTTCTGAATATCAGACGTACTGTGGAGTGGTGAAAACACCAGGAAACGTGTTTCTCGCATTAAATAGCTCGAATAGAGCGATCTCGATGATTCTGCATACTTCTGACAGAAGACTCACCAAGATGATCGCTGAAAATGCATATCTCAGCTGGAAACCCCACGAAAACCAAGATATCGCCGGTTCTGCATATCCAACGCACAGTGGAATGTTGAAAACACCAGAAAACTTGTTTTTTCGCATTAAATAGCTCGAAACGAGCGATCTAGATGATTCTGCATACTTCTGACTGAATTGTCACCAATATTATCGCAGAAAATGCATATCTCAGCTAGAAACCTCACGAAAATCAAGATGTCGCCGGTTCTGCATATCAAACGCACTATGGAGTGGTGAAAACAACCAGATAACGTGTTTCTCGCATTAAATAGCTCGAAACGAGCGATCTAGATGATTGTGCATACTTCGGACAGAAGTCTCACCAAGATTATCGCAGAAAATGCATATCTCAGCTGGAAACACAACGAAAATCAAGATATCGCCGGTTCTGAATATCAGACGCACTGTGGAGTGGTGAAAACACCAGGAAACGTGTTTCTCGCATTAACTAGCTCGAAAAGAGCGTTCTCGATGATTCTGCATACTTCTCATAGACGAAACACCAAGATTATCGCAGAAAATGCATATTTCAGCTGGAAACCTCACGAAAACCAAGTTATCGGCGGCTCTACATATCAAACGCACTGTGGAGTGGTCAAAACACCAGACGACGCGTTTCTCGCATTAAATAGCTAGAAAAGAGCGATATGGATGAGTCTGCATACTTCGGACAGAAGAATCACCAAGATGCTCGCTGAAAATGCATATCTCAAATGGAAACCCCACGAAAACCAAGATATCGCCGGTTCTGCATATCAAACGCACTGTGGAATGTTGAAAACGCCAGATAACTTGTTTTTTCGCATTAAATGGCTCGAAACGAGCGGTCTAGATGATTCTGCATTCTTCTGACTGAAGTCTCACCAATATTATCGCAGAAAATGCATATCTCAGCTTGAAACCCCACGAAACCCAAGATATCTCCGGTTCTGCATATCCAACGAACTGTGGAGTGGTGAAAACCCCAGAAAACGAGTTTCTCGCATTAAATAGCTCGAAAAGAGCGCTCTCGAAAATTCTGCTACCTCTGACAGAGGTATCACCAAGCTTATCGTAGAAAATGCATATCTCCGCTTGTAACCCGACGAAAACCAAAATATCTCCGGTTCTGCATATCCAACGCACTGTGGGGTGGTGAAAACACCAGAAAACGTGTTACTCGCATTAACTAGCTCGAAAAGAGCGTTCTGGATGATTCTGCATACTTCTCATAGATGAAACACAAAGATTATCGCAGAAAATACATATTTCAGCTGGAAACCCCACGAAAACCAAGATATCGCCGGTTCTGCATATCAAACGCCCTGTGGAGTGGTGAAAACATCAGATAACGTGTTTCTCGCATTAAATAGCTCGAAAAGTGCGATCTCGATGATACTGCATGCTTCGGACAGAAGTCTCACCAAGATTATCGCAGAAAATGCATATCTCAGCTTGAAACCCCACGAAAACCAAGATATCGCCGGTTCTGCATATAATACGCACTGTGGAGTGGTGAAAACACCAGATAACGTGTTTCTCGCATTAAATAGGTCCAAACGAGCGTTCTGGATGATTCTGCATACTTCTCATAGATGAAACACAAAGATTATCGCAGAAAATACATATTTCAGCTGGAAACCCCACGAAAACCAAGATATCGCTGGTTCTGCATATCAAACGCACTGTGGAGTGCTGAAAACACCAGATAACGTGTTTCTCGCATTAAATAGCTCGAAAAGAGCGATCTCCAGTATTCTGCATACTTCGGACAGAAGTCTCACCATGATTATCGTAAAAAATGCATATCTCAGCTTGAAACCCCACGAAAACCAAGATTTCGCTAGTTCTGCATATCAAACGCACTGTGGAGTGGTGAAAACACCAGATAACGTGTTTCTCGCATTAAATAGGTCGAAAAGAGCGATCTCGATGTTTCTGCATACTTCGGACAGAGGTCTCACCAAGATTATCGCAGAAAATGCATATCTTAGCTTGAAACCCCACGAAAACCAAGATATCTCCGGTTCTGCACATCCAACGAACTGTGGTGTGGTGAAAACACCAGAAAACGTGTTTCTCGCATTAAATAGCTCGAAAAGAGCGCTCTTGATGTTTCTGCATACTTCGGACAGATGTTTCACCAAGATTATCGTAGAAAATGCATATCTCAAATTGAAACCCGACGAAAACCAAACACCGCCGGTTCTGCATATCAAACCAACTGTGGAGTGGTGAAAACACCAGACAACGTGTTTCTCGCATTAAATAGATCGAAAAGTGCGATCTCGATGATTCTGCATACTTCTAACAGAAGTCTCACTATGATTATCGCAGAAAATGCATATCTCTGCTAGAAACCACACGAAAACCAAGATATCTCCTGTTCTGCATATCCAACGAACTGTGGAGTGGTGAAAACCCCAGAAAACGTGTTTCTCGCATTAAATAGCCTGAACAGTACGATCTCGATGATTAAGCATACTTCGGACAGAAGTCTCACCAAGATTATCGCAGAAATTGCATATCTCAGCTTGAATCCCTACGAATACCAGGATATCGCTGGTTCTGCAAATCAAACCAACTGTGGAGTGGTGAAAACACCAGACAACGTGTTTCTCGCATTAAATAGCCTGAACAGTACGATCTCGATGATTAAGCATACTTCGGACAGAAGTCTCACCAAGATTATCGCAGAAATTGCGTATCTCAGCTTGAATCCCCACGAAAACCAGGATATCGCTGGTTCTGCATATCAAACGCACTGTGGAGTGCTGAAAACACCAGATAACGTGTTTCTCGCATTAAATAGCTCGAAAAGAGCGCTCTTGATGTTTCTGCATACTTCGGACAGATGTTTCACCAAGATTATCGTAGAAAATGCATATCTCAACTTGAAACCCATCGAAAACCAAACATCGCTGGTTCTGCATATCAAACGCACTGCGGAGTGCTGAAAACACCAGATAACGTGTTTCTCGCATTAAATAGCTCGAATAGAACGATCTTGATGATTAAGCATACTTCGGACAGAAGTCTCACGAAGATTATCGTAAAAAATGCATATCTCATCTTGAAACCCCACGAAAACCAAGATTTCGCTGGTTCTGCATATCAAACGCACTGTGGAGTGGTGAAAACACCAGATAACTTGTTTCTCGCATTAAATAGCTCAAAAAGAGCGATCTCGATGATTCTGCACACTTCGGACAGAAGTCTCACCAAGATTATCGCAGATAATGCATATCTCAGCTTGAAACCCCACGAAAACCAAGATATCGCCGGTTCTGCATATCATACGCACTGTGGAGTGCTGAAAACCCCAGAAAACGTGTTTCTCGCATTAAATAGCTCGACAAGAGCGCTCTTGATGTTTCTGCATACTTCGGACAGATGTTTCACCAAGATTATCGTAGAAAATGCATATCTCAAATTGAAACCCGACGAAAACCAAACACCGCCGGTTCTGCATATCAAACCAACTGTGGAGTGGTGAAAACACCAGACAACGTGTTTCTCGCATTAAATAGATCGAAAAGTGCGATCTCGACGTTTCTGCATACTTCGGACAGAAGTCTCACCAAGATTATCGTAAAAAATTCATATCTCAGCTTGAAACCCCACAAAAACCAAGATATCGCCGGTTCTGCATATCAAACGCACTGTGGAGTTGTGAAAACACCAGATAACGTGTTTCTCGCATTAAATAGCTCGAAACGAGCGATCTCGATGATTCTGCATACTTCGGACAGAAGTCTCACCAAGATTATCGTAAAAAATGCATATCTCAGCTTGAAACCCCACGAAAACCAAGATATCGCTGGTTCTGCATATCAAACGCACTGTGGAGTGGTGAAAACACCGGATAACTTGTTTCTCGCATTAAATAGCTCAAAAAGAGCGATCTCGATGATTCTGCATACTTCGTACAGAAGTCTCACCAAGATTATTGCAGAAAATGCATATCTCAGCTTGAAACCCCACGATACCCAAGATATCTCCGGTTCTGCATATCCAACGAACTGTGGAGTGGTGAAAACCCCAGAAAACGAGTTTCTCGCATTAAATAGCTCGAAAAGAGCGCTCTCGACGTTTCTGCATACTTCGGACAGATGTTTCACCAAGCTTATCGCAGAAAATGCATATCTCAGCTTGAAACCCCACAAAAACCAAGATATCGCCGGTTCTGCATATCAAACGCACTGTGGAGTTGTGAAAACCCCAGAAAACGTGTTTCTCGCATTAAATAGCTCGAAAAGTACGATATCGATGATTAAGCATACTTCGGACAGAAGTCTCACCAAGATTATCGCAGGGATTGCATATCTCAGATTGAATCCCCACGAAAACCAGGATATCGCTGGTTCTGCATATCAAACGCACTGCGGAGTGTTGAAAACACCAGAATACGTGTTTCTCGCATTAAATAGCTCGAATAGAGCGCTCTCGACGTTTCTGCATACTTCGGACAGATGTTTCACCAAGCTTATCGCAGAAAATGCATATCTCAGCTAGAAACCTCACGAAAATCAAGATGTCGCCGGTTCTGCATATCAAACGCACTATGGAGTGGTGAAAACAACCAGATAACGTGTTTCTCGCATTAAATAGCTCGAAACGAGCGATCTAGATGATTGTGCATACTTCGGACAGAAGTCTCACCAATATTATCGCAGAAAATGCATATCTCAGCTTGAAACCTCACGAAAATCCAGATGACGCCGGTTCTGCATATCAAACGCACTGTGGAGTGGTGAAAACAACCAGATAACGTGTTTCTCGCATTAAATAGCTCGAAACGAGCGATCTAGGTGATTCTGCATACTTCTGACTGAAGTCTCACCAATATTATCGCAGAAAATGCATATCTCAGCTTGAAACCCCACGAAAACCAAGATGTCGCCTGTTCTGCATATCAGACGCACTGTGGTGTGGTGAAAACACCAGAAAACGTGTTTATCGCATTAACTAGCTCGAAAAGAGCGTTCTCGATGATTCTGCATACCTCTCATAGATGAAACACAAAGATTATCGCAGAAAATGCATATTTCAGCTGGAAACCCCACGAAAACCAAGTTATCGGCGGCTCTACATATCAAACGCGCTGTGGAGTGGTCAAAACACCAGATAACGTGTTTCTCGCATTAAATAGCTCGAAAAGAGCGTTCTCGAAGATTCTGCATACTTCTGACAGAGGTTTCACCAATATTATCGTAGAAAATGCATATCTCAGCTTGAAACTCGACCGAAACCAAGATATCTCCGGTTCTGCATGTCAAACGTACAGTGGAGTGGTGAATACACCAGAAAACGTGTTTTTCGCATTAAATAGCTCGAAAAGAGCGATCTAGATGATTCTGCATACTTCTGACAGAAGTCTCACCAATATTATCGTAGAAAATGCATATATCAGCTTGAAACCCGACCGAAACGAAGATATCTCCGGTTCTGCATGTCTAACGTACTGTGGAGTGGTGAATACACCAGAAAACGTGTTTCTCGCATTAAAAAGCTCGAAAAGAGCGATCTAGATGATTCTGCATACTTCTGGCAGAAGACTCACCAAGCTTATCGCAGAAAATGCATATCTCAGCTGGAAACACCACGAAAATCAAGATATCGCCGGTTCTGCATATCAAACGCACTGTGGAATGTTGAAACCACCAGAAAACTTGTTACTCGCATTAAATCGTTCGAAAAGAGCGATCTAGGTGATTCTGCATACTTCTGACAGAAGTCTCACCAATATTATCGCAGAAAATGCATATCTCAGCTTGAAACCCGACGAAAACCAAGATGTCGCCGGGTCTGCATATCAAAAGCACTGCGGGGTGGTGAAAACACCAGAAACCGTGTTTCTCGCATTAACTAGCTCGACAAGAGCGTTCTCGATGATTCTGCGTACTTCTCGTAGATGAAACACCGAGATTATCGCAGAAAATGCATATTTCAGCTGGAAACCCCACGAAAACCAAGTTATCGGCGGCTCTACATATCAGACGCACTGTGGAGTGGTCAAAACACCAGATAACGTGTTTCTCGCATTAAATAGCTCGAAAAGAGCGATATCGATGATTCTGCATACTTCTGACTGAAGTCTCACCAATATTATCGCAGAAAATGCATATCTCAGCTTGAAACCCGACCGAAACGAAGATATCTCCGGTTCTGCATGTCTAACGTACTGTGGAGTGGTGAATACACCAGAAAACGTGTTTCTCGCATTAAATAGCTCGAAAAGAGCGATCTAGATGATTCTGCATACTTCTGACAGAAGTCGCACCAAGATTATCGCAGAAAATGCATATCTCAGCTTGAAACCACACGAAAATCAAGATGTCGCCGGTTCTGCATATCAAACGTACTTTGTAGTGGTGAAAACAACAGAAAACGTGTTTCTCGCATTAACTAGCTAGAAAAGAGCGTTCTGGATGATTCTGCATACTTCTGACTGAAGTCTCACCAGGATTATCGCAGAAAATGCATATTTCAGCTGGAAACCCCACGAAAACCAAGTTATCGGCGGCTCTACATATCAAACGCACTGTGGAGTGGTCAAAACACCAGATAACGTGTTTCTCGCATTAAATAGCTCGAAAAGAGCGATATCGATGATTCTGCATACTTCTGACTGAAGTCGCACCAAGATTATCGCAGAAAATGCATACCTCAGGATGGAAACCGACGAAAACCAAGATATCTCCGGTTCTGCATGTCAAACGTACTGTGGAGTGCTCAAAACACCAGAAAACGTGTTTCTCGCATTAACTAGCTCGAAAAGAGCGTTCTGGATGATTCTGCATACTTCTGACTGAAGTCTCACCAGGATTATCGCTGAAAATGCATATCTCAGCTTGAAACCACACGAAAATCAAGATGTCGCCGGTTCTGCATATCAAACGTACTTTGTAGTGGTGAAAACACCAGAAAACGTGTTTCTCGCATTAACTAGCTAGAAAAGAGCGTTCTGGATGATTCTGCATACTTCTGACTGAAGTCTCACGAGGATTATCGCAGAAAATGCATATTTCAGCTGGAAACCCCACGAAAACCAAGTTATCGGCGGCTCTACATATCAAACGCGCTGTGGAGTGGTCAAAACACCAGATAACGTGTTTCTCGCATTAAATAGCTCGAAAAGAGCGTTCTCGAAGATTCTGCATACTTCTGACAGAGGTCTCACCAATATTATCGCAGAAAATGCATATCTCAGCTGGAAACACCACGAAAACCGAGTTATCTCCGGTTCTGCACATCAAACGTACCGTGGGGTGGTAAAAACACCAGAAAACGTGTTTCGTGCATTAAGTAGCTCGAAAAGAGGGCTCTCGATGTTTCTGCATACTTCGGACAGAAGTCTCACCATGATTATCGCAGAAATTGCATATCTCAGCTTGAATCCCCACGAAAACCAGGATATCGCTGGTTCTGCATATCAAACGCACTGTGGAGTGCTGAAAACACCAGATATCGTGGTTCTCGCAATAAATAGCTCGAATAGAGCGATCTCGATGATAAAGCATACTTCGGACAGAAGTCTCACCAAGATTATCGCAGAAAATGCATATCGGAGCTTGAAACCCCACGAAAACCAAGATAACGTCGGTTCTGCATATCATACGCACTGTGAAGTGGTGAAAACACCAGATAACGTGTTTCTCGCAATAAATAGCTCGAAACGAGCGATCTCGATGATTCTGCACACTTCGGACAGAAGTCTCACCAAGAGTATCGCAGATAATGCATATCTCAGCTTGAAACCCCACGATAACCAAAATATCTCCGGTTCTGCATATCCAACGCACTGTGGTGGTGTGAAAACCCCAGAAAACGTGTTTCTCGCATTAAATAGCTCGAAAAGTACGATCTCGATGATTCTGCATACTTCGGACAGAAGTCTCACCATGATTATCGCAGAAATTGCATATCTCAGCTTGAATCCCCACGAAAACCAGGATATCGCTGGTTCTGCATATCAAACGCACTGTGGAGTGCTGAAAACACCAGATATCGTGGTTCTCGCAATAAATAGCTCGAATAGAGCGATCTCGATGATAAAGCATACTTCGGACAGAAGTCTCACCAAGATTATCGCAGAAAATGCATATCGGAGCTTGAAACCCCACGAAAACCAAGATAACGTCGGTTCTGCATATCATACGCACTGTGAAGTGGTGAAAACACCAGATAACGTGTTTCTCGCATTAAATAGCTCGAAAAGTGCGCTCTCGATGTTTCTGCATACATCGGACAGATGTCTCACCAAGCTTATTGTAGAAAATGCATATCTCAGCTTGAAACCCGACGAAAACCGAAATATCTCCGGTTTTGCATAACCAACGCACTGTGGTGGTGTGAAAACCCCAGAAAACGTGTTTCTCGCATTAAATAGCTCGAAAAGTACGATCTCGATGATTCTGCATACTTCGGACAGAAGTCTCACCATGATTATCGCAGAAAATACATATCTCAGCTTGAAACCCCACGAAAACCAAGATATCGCTGGTTCTGCATATCAAACGCACTGTGGAGTGGTGGAAACACCAGATAACGTGTTTCTCGCATTAAATATGTCGAAAAGAGCGATCTCGATGATTCTGCATACTTCGGACAGAAGTCTCACAATGATTATCGCAGAAAATGCATATCTCAGCTTGAAACCCGACGAAAACCAAACATTGCCGGTTCTGCATATCAAACGCACTGTGGCGTGGTGAAAACACCAGATAACGTGTTTGCTCGCATTAAATATGTCGAAAAGAGCGATCTCGATGATTCTGCATACTTCTAACAGAAGTCTCACCAAGATTATCGCAGAAAATGCATATCTCAGCTTGAAACCCCACGAAAACCAAGATATCGCTGGTTCTGCATATCAAACGCACTGTGGAGTGGTGAAAACACCAGATAACTTGTTTCTCGCATTAAATAGCTCGAAAGGAACGATCTCGATGATTCTGCATACTTCGGACAGAAGTCTCACCAAGATTATCGCAGAAAATGCATATCTCAGATTGAAACCCCACGAAAACCAAGATATCTCCGGTTCTGCATATCCAACGAACTGTGGAGTGGCGAAAACACCAGGAAACGTGTTTCTCACATTAAATAGCTCGAAACGAGCGATCTCGATGATTAAGCATACTTCGGACAGACGTCTCACCAAGATTATCCCAGAAATTGCATATCTCAGCTTGAATCCCCACGAAAACCAAGATATCGCTGGTTCTGCATATCAAACGCACTGTGGAGTGCTGAAAACACCAGATAACGTGTTTCTCGCAATAAATAGCTCGAAAGGAGCGATCTCGATGATTCTGCACACTTCGGACAGAAGTCTCACCAAGATTATCGCAGATAATGCATATCTCAGCTTGAAACCCCACGATAACCAAGATATCGCCGGTTCTGCATATCAAACGCACTGTGGAGTGGTGAAAATCCCAGATAACGTGTTTCTCGCATTAAATAGCTCGAAACGAGCGATCTCGATGATTAAGCATACTTCTAACAGAAGTCTCACCATGATTATCGCAGAAAATGCATATCTCTGCTAGAAACCCCACGAAAACCAAACATTGCCGGTTCTGCACATCAAACGCACTGTGGTGTGGTGAAAACACCAGATAACGTGTTTGCTCGCATTAAATATGTCGAAAAGTGCGATCTCGATGATTCTGCATACTTCGGACAGAAGTCTCACCATGATTATCGCAGAAAATGCATATCTCTGCTAGAAACCCCACGAAAACCAAACATTGCCGGTTCTGCACATCAAACGCACTGTGGTGTGGTGAAAACACCAGATAACGTGTTTGCTCGCATTAAATATGTCGAAAAGAGCGATCTCGATGATTCTGCATACTTCTAACAGAAGTCTCACCAAGATTATCGCAGAAAATGCATATCGGAGCTTGAAACCCCACGAAAACCAAGATAACGTCGGTTCTGCATATCATACGCACTGTGAAGTGGTGAAAACACCAGATAACGTGTTTCTCGCAATAAATAGCTCGAAACGAGCGATCTCGATGATTCTGCACACTTCGGACAGAAGTCTCACCAAGATTATCGCAGATAATGCATATCTCAGCTTGAAACCCCACGATAACCAAGATATCGCCGGTTCTGCATATCAAACGCACTGTGGAGTGGTGAAAACCCCAGAAAACGTGTTTCTCGCATAAAATAGCTCGAAACGAGCGATCTCGATGATTAAGCATACTTCGGACAGAAGTCTCACCAAGATTATCGCAGAAATAGCAAATCTCAGCTTGAATCCCCACGAAAACCAGGATATCGCTGGTTCTGCATATCAAACGCACTGTGGAGTACTGAAAACACCAGATAACGTGTTTCTCGCATTAAATAGCTCGAATAGAGCGATCTCGATGATTAAGCATACTTCGGACAGAAGTCTCACCAAGATTATCGTAAAAAATGCATATCTCAGCTAGAAACCCCACAAATACCAAGATATCGCCGGTTCTGCATATCAAACGCACTGTGGAGTGGTGAAAACACCAGATAACGTGTTTCTCGCATTAACTAGCTCGAAAAGTGCGATCTCGATGATTCTGCATACTTCGGACAGAAGTCTCACCATGATTATCGCAGAAAATGCATATCTCAGCTTGATACCCGACGAAAACCAAACATTGCCGGTTCTGCATATCAAACGCACTGTGGCGTGGTGAAAACACCAGATAACGTGTTTGCTCGCATTAAATATGTCGAAAAGAGCGATCTCGATGATTCTGCATACTTCGGACAGAAGTCTCACCATGATTATCGCAGAAAATGCATATCTCAGCTTGATACCCGACGAAAACCAAACATTGCCGGTTCTGCATATCAAACGCACTGTGGCGTGGTGAAAACACCAGATAACGTGTTTGCTCGCATTAAATATGTCGAAAAGAGCGATCTCGATGATTCTGCATACTTCTAACAGAAGTCTCACAATGATTATCGCAGAAAATGCATATCTCTGCTAGAAACCCCACGAAAACCAAGATATCTCCGGTTCTGCATATCCAACGAACTGTGGAGTGGTGAAAACCCCAGAAAACGTGTTTCTCGCATTAAATAGCTCGAAACGAGCGATCTCGATGATTAAGCATACTTCGGACAGAAGTCTCACCAAGATTATCGCAGAAATTGCAAATCTCAGATTGAATCCCCACGAAAACCAGGATATCGCTGGTTCTGCATATCGAACGCACTGTGGAGTACTGAAAACTCCAGATAACGTGTTTCTCGCATTAAATAGCTCGAATAGAGCGATCTCGATGATTAAGCATACTTCGGACAGAAGTCTCACCAAGATTATCGCAGAAAATGCATATCTCAGCTTGATACCCGACGAAAACCAAACATTGCCGGTTCTGCATATCAAACGCACTGTGGCGTGGTGAAAACACCAGATAACGTGTTTGCTCGCATTAAATATGTCGAAAAGAGCGATCTCGATGACTCTGCATACTTCGGACAGAAGTCTCACCATGATTATCGCAGACAATGCATATCTGAGCTTGAAACCCCACGAAAACCAAGATATCGTCGGTTCTGCATAACATACGCACTGTAGAGTGCTGAAAACACCAGATAACGTGTTTCTCGCATTAAATAACTCGAAAAGAGCGATCTCGATGATTCTGCATACTTCGGACAGAAGTCTCACCATGATTATCGCAGAAAATGCATATCTCAGCTTGATACCCGACGAAAACCAAACATTGCCGGTTCTGCATATCAATCGCACTGTGGCGTGGTGAAAACACCAGATAACGTGTTTGCTCGCATTAAATATGTCGAAAAGAGCGATCTCGATGATTCTGCATACTTCGGACAGAAGTCTCACCAAGATCATCGCAGAAAATGCATATCTCAGCTTGATACCCGACGAAAACCAAACATTGCCTGTTCTGCATATCAAACGCACTGTGGCGTGGTGAAAACACCAGATAACGTGTTTGCTCGCATTAGATAGCTCGAAAAGAGCGCTCTCGATGTTTCTGCATACTTCGGACAGATGTTTCACCAAGATTATCGCAGAAAATGCATATCTCTGCTTGAAACCCCACGAAAACCAAGATATCTACTGTTCTGCATATCCAACGAACTGTGGAGTGGTGAAAACCCCAGAAAACGTGTTTCTCGCATAAAATAGCTCGAAACGAGCGATCTCGATGATTAAGCATACTTCGGACAGAAGTCTCACCAAGATTATCGCAGAAATTGCAAATCTCAGCTTGAATCCCCACGAAAACCAGGATATCGCTGGTTCTGCATATCAAACGCACTGTGGAGTACTGAAAACACCAGATAACGTGTTTCTCGCATTAAATAGCTCGAATAGAGCGATCTCGATGATTAAGCATACTTCGGACAGAAGTCTCACCAAGATTATCGTAAAAAATGCATATCTCAGCTTGAAACCCCACGAAAGCCAAGATATCGCTGGTACTGCATATCAAACGCTTTGTGGAGTGGTGAAAATACCAGATAACGTGTTTCTCGCAATAAATAGCTCTAAACGAGCATTCTCGATGATGAAGCATACTTCTAACAGAAGTCTCACCATGATTATCGCAGAAAATGCATATCTCTGCTAGAAACCCCACGAAAACCAAACATTGCCGGTTCTGCATATCAAACGCACTGTGGCGTGGTGAAAACACCAGATAACGTGTTTGCTCGCATTAAATATGTCGAAAAGAGCGATCTCGATGATTCTGCATACTTCTAACAGAAGTCTCACAATGATTATCGCAGAAAATGCATATCTCTGCTAGAAACCCCACGAAAACCAAGATATCTCCGGTTCTGCATATCCAACGAACTGTGGAGTGGTGAAAACCCCAGAAAACGTGTTTCTCGCATTAAATAGCTCGAAACGAGCGATCTCGATGATTAAGCATACTTCGGACAGAAGTCTCACCAAGATTATCGCAGAAATTGCAAATCTCAGCTTGAATCCCCACGAAAACCAGGATATCGCTGGTTCTGCATATCGAACGCACTCTGGAGTACTGAAAACACCAGATAACGTGTTTCTCGCATTAAATAGCTCGAATAGAGCGATCTCGATGGTTAAGCATACTTCGGACAGAAGTCTCACCAAGATTATCGTAAAAAATGCATATCTCAGCTTGAAACCCCACAAAAACCAAGATATCGCCGGATCTGCATATCAAACGCACTGTGGAGTGGTGAAAACACCAGATAACGTGTTTCTCGCATTAACTAGCTCGAAAAGTGCGATCTCGATGATTCTGCATACTTCGGACAGAAGTCTCACCATGATTATCGCAGAAAATGCATATCTCAGCTTGATACGCGACGAAAACCAAACATTGCCGGTTCTGCATATCAAACGCACTGTGGCGTGGTGAAAACACCAGATAACGTGTTTGCTCGCATAAAATATGTCGAAAAGTGCGATCTCGATGACTCTGCATACTTCGGACAGAAGTCTCACCATGATTATCGCAGACAATGCATATCTGAGCTTGAAACCCCACGAAAACCAAGATATCGTCGGTTCTGCATAACATACGCACTGTGGAGTGCTGAAAACACCAGATAACGTGTTTCTCGCATTAAATAGCTCGAATAGAGCGATCTCGATGATTAAGCATACTTCGGACAGAAGTCTCACCACGATTATCGTAAAAAATGCATATCTTAACTTGAAACCCCATGAAAACCAAGATATCGCTGGAACTGCATATCAAACGCTTTGTGGAGTGGTGAAAATACCAGATAACGTGTTTCTCGCATTAAATAACTCGAAAAGAGCGATCTCGATGATTCTGCATACTTCGGACAGAAGTCTCACCAAGATTATCGTAAAAAATGCATATCTCAGCTTGAAACCCCACGAAAGCCAAGATATCGCTGGTTCTGCATATCAAACGCACTGTGGAATGGTGAAAACACCAGATAAGGTTTTTCTCGCATTAACTATCTCGAAAAGAGCGATCTCGATGATTCAGCATACTTCGGACAGAAGTCTCACCAAGTTTATCGCAGAAAATGCATATCTCAGCTTGAAACCCCACGAAAACCAAGATATCGCTGGTTCTGCATATCAAACGCACTGTGGAGTGGTGAAAACACCAGATAACGTGTTTCTCGCATTAATTAGCTCGAAACGAGCGATCTCGATGATTCTGCATACTTCGGACAGAAGTCTCACCAAGATTATCGCTGAAAATGCATATCTGAGCTTGAAACCCGACGAAAACCAAAATATCTCCGGTTCTGCATATCCAACGCACTGTGGAGTGGTGGAACCACCAGATAACGTGTTTGTCGCATTAAATAGCTCGAAACGAGCGATCGCGATGCTTCTGCATACTTCGGACAGAAGTCTCACCAAGATTATCGCAGAAAATGCATATCTGAGCTTGAAACCCCACGAACACCAAGATATCGCCGGATCTGCATATCATACGCACTGTGGAGTGGTGAAAACACCAGATAACGTGTTTCTCGCATTAAATATCTCGAAGAGTGCGATCTCGATGATTCTGCATACTTCTAACAGAAGTCTCACCATGATTATCGCAGAAAATGCATATCACTGCTAGAAACCCCACGAAAACCAAGATATCTCCTGTTCTGCATATCCAACGAACTGTGGAGTGGTGAAAACCCCAGAAAACGTGTTTCTCGCATTAAATAGCTCGAAAAGAGCGATCTCGATGATTCTGCACACTTCGGACAGAAGTCTCACCAAGATTCTCGCAGAAAATGCATATCTCAGCTTGAAACCCCACGAAAACCCAGATATCGATGGTTCTACGTATCAAACGCACTGTGGAGTGCTGAAAACACCAGATAACGTGTTTCTCGCATTAAATAGCTCGGAAAGTGCGATCTCGATGATTCTGCATACTTCGGACAGAAGTCTCACCATGATTATCGTAAAAAATGCATATCTCAGCTTGAAACCCCACAAAAACCAAGATATCGCTGGTTCTGCATATCAAACGCACTGTGGAGTGGTGAAAACACCAGATAACGTGTTTCTCGCATTAAATAGGTGGAAAAGAGCGATCTCGATGTTTCTGCATACTTCTAACAGAAGTCTCACCATGAATATCGCAGAAAATGCATATCTCAGCTTGAATCCCGACGAAAACCAAACATTGCCGGTTCTGCATATCATACGCACTGTGGAGTGGTGAAAACACCAGATAACGTGTTTCTCGCATTAAATAGCTCGAAAAGTGCGATCTCGATGATTAAGCATACTTCGGACAGAAGTCTCACCAAGATTAACGTAAAAAATGCATATCTCAGCTTGAAACCCCACAAAAACCAAGATATCGCCGCTTCTGCATATCAAACGCACTGTGGAGTGGTGAAAACACCAGATAACGTGTTTCTCGCATTAAATAGCTCGAAAAGTGCGATCTCGATGATTCTGCATACTTCGGACAGAAGTCTCACCAAGATTATCGCTGAAAATGCATATCTGAGCTTGAAACCCGACGAAAACCAAAATATCTCCGGTTCTGCATATCCAACGCACTGTGGAGTGGTGGAACCACCAGATAACGTGTTTGTCGCATTAAATAGCTCGAAACGAGCGATCGCGATGCTTCTGCATACTTCGGACAGAAGTCTCACCAAGATTCTCGCAGAAAATGCATATCTCAGCTTGAAACCCCACGAAAACCCAGATATCGATGGTTCTACGTATCAAACGCACTGTGGAGTGCTGAAAACACCAGATAACGTGTTTCTCGCATTAAATAGCTCGGAAAGTGCGATCTCGATGATTCTGCATACTTCGGACAGAAGTCTCACCATGATTATCGTAAAAAATGCATATCTCAGCTTGAAACCCCACAAAAACCAAGATATCGATGGTTCTACGTATCAAACGCACTGTGGAGTGCTGAAAACACCAGATAACGTGTTTCTCGCATTAAATAGCTCGGAAAGTGCGATCTCGATGATTCTGCATACTTCGGACAGAAGTCTCACCAAGATTATCGCAGAAATTGCATATCTCAGCTTGAATCCCCACGAAAACCAAGATATCGCTGGTTCTGCATATCAAACGCACTGTGGAGTGCTGAAAACACCAGATAACGTGTTTCTCGCATTAAATAGCTGGAATAGAGCGATCTCGATGATTAAGCATACTTCGGACAGAAGTCTCACCAAGATTAACGTAAAAAATGCATATCTCAGCTTGAAACCCCACAAAAACCAAGATATCGGCGCTTCTGCATATCAAACGCACTGTGGAGTGGTGAAAACACCAGATAACGTGTTTCTCGCATTAAATAGCTCGAAAAGTGCGATCTCGATGATTCTGCATACTTCGGACAGAAATCTCACCAAGATTATCGCAGAAAATGCATATCTCAGCTTGAAACCCCACGAAAACCAAGATATCGCTGGTACTGCATATCAAACGCTCTGTGGAGTGGAGAAAATACCAGATCACGTGTTTCTCGCATTAAATAGCTCGAAAAGAGCGATCTCGATGATTCTGCATACTTCGGACAGAAGTCTCACCAAGATTATCGTAGAAAATGCATATCTCAGCTTGAAACCCCACGAAAACCCAGATATCGCTGGTTCTACATATCAAACGCACTGTCGAATGCTGAAAACACCAGATAACGTGTTTCTCGCAATAAATAGCTCGAAAAGTGCGATCTCGATGATTCTGCATACTGCGGACAGACGTCTCACCATGATTATCGTAAAAAATGCATATCTGAGCTTGAAACCCCACAAAAACCAAGATATCGCTGGTTCTGCATATCAAACGCACTGTGGAGTGGTGAAAACACCAGATAACCTGTTTTCTCGCATTAAATAGGTCGAAAAGAGCGATCTCGATGTTTCTGCATACTTCGGACAGAGGTCTCACAAAGATTATCGCAGAAAATGCATATCTCAGCTTGAAACCCCACGAAAACCAAGATATCTCCGGTTCGGCACATCCAACGAACTGTGGTGTTGTGAAAACCCCAGAAAACGTGTTTCTCGTATTAAATAGCTCGAAAAGAGCGCTCTTGATGTTTCTGCATCCTTCGGACAGAAGTCTCACCAATATTATCGCAGAAAACGCATATCTGAGCTTGAAACCCCACGAAAACCAAGATATCGTCGGTTCTGCATATCATACGCACTGTGGAGTGGTGAAAACACCAGATAACGTGTTTCTCGCATTAAATGGCTCGAAAAGTGCGATCTCGATGATTCTGCATACTTCGGACAGAAGTCTCACCAAGATTATCGCAGAAAATGCATATCTGAGCTTGAAACCCCACGAAAACCAAGATATCGTCGGTTCTGCATATCATACGCACCGTGGAGTGGTGAAAACACCAGATAACGTGTTTCTCGCATAAAATAGCTCGAAACGAGCGATCTCGATGATTAAGCATACTTTGGACAGAAGTCTCACCAAGATTATCGCAGAAATTGCAAATCTCAGCTTGAATCCCCACGAAAACCAGGATATCGCTGGTTCTGCATATCAAACGCACTGTGGAGTACTGAAAACACCAGATAACGTGTTTCTCGCATTAAATAGCTCGAATAGAGCGATCTCGATGATTAAGCATACTTCGGACAGAAGTCTCACCAAGATTATCGTAAAAAATGCATATCTCAGCTTGAAACCCCACGAAAGCCAAGATATCGCTGGTACTGCATATCAAACGCTTTGTGGAGTGGTGAAAATACCAGATAACGTGTTTCTCGCAATAAATAGCTCTAAACGAGCATTCTCGATGATGAAGCATACTTCTAACAGAAGTCTCACCATGATTATCGCAGAAAATGCATATCTCTGCTAGAAACCCCACGAAAACCAATCATTGCCGGTTCTGCATATCAAACGCACTGTGGCGTGGTGAAAACACCAGATAACGTGTTTGCTCGCATTAAATATGTCGAAAAGAGCGATCTCGATGATTCTGCATACTTCTAACAGAAGTCTCACAATGATTATCGCAGAAAATGCATATCTCTGCTAGAAACCCCACGAAAACCAAGATATCTCTGGTTCTGCATATCCAACGAACTGTGGAGTGGTGAAAACCCCAGAAAACGTGTTTCTCGCATTAAATAGCTCGAAACGAGCGATCTCGATGATTAAGCATACTTCGGACAGAAGTCTCACCAAGATTATCGCAGAAATTGCAAATCTCAGCTTGAATCCCCACGAAAACCAGGATATCGCTGGTTCTGCATATCGAACGCACTGTGGAGTACTGAAAACACCAGATAACGTGTTTCTCGCATTAAATAGCTCGAATAGAGCGATCTCGATGGTTAAGCATACTTCGGACAGAAGTCTCACCAAGATTATCGTAAAAAATGCATATCTCAGCTTGAAACCCCACAAAAACCAAGATATCGCCGGATCTGCATATCAAACGCACTGTGGAGTGGTGAAAACACCAGATAACGTGTTTCTCGCATTAACTAGCTCGAAAAGTGCGATCTCGATGATTCTGCATACTTCGGACAGAAGTCTCACCATGATTATCGCAGAAAATGCATATCTCAGCTTGATACGCGACGAAAACCAAACATTGCCGGTTCTGCATATCAAACGCACTGTGGCGTGGTGAAAACACCAGATAACGTGTTTGCTCGCATAAAATATGTCGAAAAGTGCGATCTCGATGACTCTGCATACTTCGGACAGAAGTCTCACCATGATTATCGCAGACAATGCATATCTGAGCTTGAAACCCCACGAAAACCAAGATATCGTCGGTTCTGCATAACATACGCACTGTGGAGAGCTGCAAACACCAGATAACGTGTTTCTCGCATTAAATAGCTCGAATAGAGCGATCTCGATGATTAAGCATACTTCGGACAGAAGTCTCACCACGATTATCGTAAAAAATGCATATCTTAACTTGAAACCCCATGAAAACCAAGATATCGCTGGAACTGCATATCAAACGCTTTGTGGAGTGGTGAAAATACCAGATAACGTGTTTCTCGCATTAAATAACTCGAAAAGAGCGATCTCGATGATTCTGCATACTTCGGACAGAAGTCTCACCAAGATTATCGTAAAAAATGCATATCTCAGCTTGAAACCCCACGAAAGCCAAGATATCGCTGGTTCTGCATATCAAACGCACTGTGGAATGGTGAAAACACCAGATAAGGTTTTTCTCGCATTAACTATCTCGAAAAGAGCGATCTCGATGATTCAGCATACTTCGGACAGAAGTCTCACCAAGTTTATCGCAGAAAATGCATATCTCAGCTTGAAACCCCACGAAAACCAAGATATCGCTGGTTCTGCATATCAAACGCACTGTGGAGTGGTGAAAACACCAGATAACGTGTTTCTCGCATTAATTAGCTCGAAACGAGCGATCTCGATGATTCTGCATACTTCGGACAGAAGTCTCACCAAGATTATCGCTGAAAATGCATATCTGAGCTTGAAACCCGACGAAAACCAAAATATCTCCGGTTCTGCATATCCAACGCACTGTGGAGTGGTGGAACCACCAGATAACGTGTTTGTCGCATTAAATAGCTCGAAACGAGCGATCGCGATGCTTCTGCATACTTCGGACAGAAGTCTCACCAAGATTATCGCAGAAAATGCATATCTGAGCTTGAAACCCCACGAACACCAAGATATCGCCGGATCTGCATATCATACGCACTGTGGAGTGGTGAAAACACCAGATAACGTGTTTCTCGCATTAAATATCTCGAAGAGTGCGATCTCGATGATTCTGCATACTTCTAACACAAGTCTCACCATGATTATCGCAGAAAATGCATATCACTGCTAGAAACCCCACGAAAACCAAGATATCTCCGGTTCTGCATATCCAACGAACTGTGGAGTGGTGAAAACCCCAGAAAACGTGTTTCTCGCATTAAATAGCTCGAAACGAGCGATCTCGATGATTAAGCATACTTCGGACAGAAGTCTCACCAAGATTATCGCAGAAATTGCAAATCTCAGCTTGAATCCCCACGAAAACCAGGATATCGCTGGTTCTGCATATCGAACGCACTGTGGAGTACTGAAAACACCAGATAACGTGTTTCTCGCATTAAATAGCTCGAATAGAGCGATCTCGATGGTTAAGCATACTTCGGACAGAAGTCTCACCAAGATTATCGTAAAAAATGCATATCTCAGCTTGAAACCCCACAAAAACCAAGATATCGCCGGATCTGCATATCAAACGCACTGTGGAGTGGTGAAAACACCAGATAACGTGTTTCTCGCATTAACTAGCTCGAAAAGTGCGATCTCGATGATTCTGCATACTTCGGACAGAAGTCTCACCATGATTATCGCAGAAAATGCATATCTCAGCTTGATACGCGACGAAAACCAAACATTGCCGGTTCTGCATATCAAACGCACTGTGGCGTGGTGAAAACACCAGATAACGTGTTTGCTCGCATAAAATATGTCGAAAAGTGCGATCTCGATGACTCTGCATACTTCGGACAGAAGTCTCACCATGATTATCGCAGACAATGCATATCTGAGCTTGAAACCCCACGAAAACCAAGATATCGTCGGTTCTGCATAACATACGCACTGTGGAGAGCTGCAAACACCAGATAACGTGTTTCTCGCATTAAATAGCTCGAATAGAGCGATCTCGATGATTAAGCATACTTCGGACAGAAGTCTCACCACGATTATCGTAAAAAATGCATATCTTAACTTGAAACCCCATGAAAACCAAGATATCGCTGGAACTGCATATCAAACGCTTTGTGGAGTGGTGAAAATACCAGATAACGTGTTTCTCGCATTAAATAACTCGAAAAGAGCGATCTCGATGATTCTGCATACTTCGGACAGAAGTCTCACCAAGATTATCGTAAAAAATGCATATCTCAGCTTGAAACCCCACGAAAGCCAAGATATCGCTGGTTCTGCATATCAAACGCACTGTGGAATGGTGAAAACACCAGATAAGGTTTTTCTCGCATTAACTATCTCGAAAAGAGCGATCTCGATGATTCAGCATACTTCGGACAGAAGTCTCACCAAGTTTATCGCAGAAAATGCATATCTCAGCTTGAAACCCCACGAAAACCAAGATATCGCTGGTTCTGCATATCAAACGCACTGTGGAGTGGTGAAAACACCAGATAACGTGTTTCTCGCATTAATTAGCTCGAAACGAGCGATCTCGATGATTCTGCATACTTCGGACAGAAGTCTCACCAAGATTATCGCTGAAAATGCATATCTGAGCTTGAAACCCGACGAAAACCAAAATATCTCCGGTTCTGCATATCCAACGCACTGTGGAGTGGTGGAACCACCAGATAACGTGTTTGTCGCATTAAATAGCTCGAAACGAGCGATCGCGATGCTTCTGCATACTTCGGACAGAAGTCTCACCAAGATTATCGCAGAAAATGCATATCTGAGCTTGAAACCCCACGAACACCAAGATATCGCCGGATCTGCATATCATACGCACTGTGGAGTGGTGAAAACACCAGATAACGTGTTTCTCGCATTAAATATCTCGAAGAGTGCGATCTCGATGATTCTGCATACTTCTAACACAAGTCTCACCATGATTATCGCAGAAAATGCATATCACTGCTAGAAACCCCACGAAAACCAAGATATCTCCGGTTCTGCATATCCAACGAACTGTGGAGTGGTGAAAACCCCAGAAAACGTGTTTCTCGCATTAAATAGCTCGAAACGAGCGATCTCGATGATTAAGCATACTTCGGACAGAAGTCTCACCAAGATTATCGCAGAAATTGCAAATCTCAGCTTGAATCCCCACGAAAACCAGGATATCGCTGGTTCTGCATATCGAACGCACTGTGGAGTACTGAAAACACCAGATAACGTGTTTCTCGCATTAAATAGCTCGAATAGAGCGATCTCGATGGTTAAGCATACTTCGGACAGAAGTCTCACCAAGATTATCGTAAAAAATGCATATCTCAGCTTGAAACCCCACAAAAACCAAGATATCGCCGGATCTACATATCAAACGCACTGTGGAGTGGTGAAAACACCAGATAACGTGTTTCTCGCATTAACTAGCTCGAAAAGTGCGATCTCGATGATTCTGCATACTTCGGACAGAAGTCTCACCATGATTATCGCAGAAAATGCATATCTCAGCTTGATACGCGACGAAAACCAAACATTGCCGGTTCTGCATATCAAACGCACTGTGGCGTGGTGAAAACACCAGATAACGTGTTTGCTCGCATAAAATATGTCGAAAAGTGCGATCTCGATGACTCTGCATACTTCGGACAGAAGTCTCACCATGATTATCGCAGACAATGCATATCTGAGCTTGAAACCCCACGAAAACCAAGATATCGTCGGTTCTGCATAACATACGCACTGTGGAGAGCTGCAAACACCAGATAACGTGTTTCTCGCATTAAATAGCTCGAATAGAGCGATCTCGATGATTAAGCATACTTCGGACAGAAGTCTCACCACGATTATCGTAAAAAATGCATATCTTAACTTGAAACCCCATGAAAACCAAGATATCGCTGGAACTGCATATCAAACGCTTTGTGGAGTGGTGAAAATACCAGATAACGTGTTTCTCGCATTAAATAACTCGAAAAGAGCGATCTCGATGATTCTGCATACTTCGGACAGAAGTCTCACCAAGATTATCGTAAAAAATGCATATCTCAGCTTGAAACCCCACGAAAGCCAAGATATCGCTGGTTCTGCATATCAAACGCACTGTGGAATGGTGAAAACACCAGATAAGGTTTTTCTCGCATTAACTATCTCGAAAAGAGCGATCTCGATGATTCAGCATACTTCGGACAGAAGTCTCACCAAGTTTATCGCAGAAAATGCATATCTCAGCTTGAAACCCCACGAAAACCAAGATATCGCTGGTTCTGCATATCAAACGCACTGTGGAGTGGTGAAAACACCAGATAACGTGTTTCTCGCATTAATTAGCTCGAAACGAGCGATCTCGATGATTCTGCATACTTCGGACAGAAGTCTCACCAAGATTATCGCTGAAAATGCATATCTGAGCTTGAAACCCGACGAAAACCAAAATATCTCCGGTTCTGCATATCCAACGCACTGTGGAGTGGTGGAACCACCAGATAACGTGTTTGTCGCATTAAATAGCTCGAAACGAGCGATCGCGATGCTTCTGCATACTTCGGACAGAAGTCTCACCAAGATTATCGCAGAAAATGCATATCTGAGCTTGAAACCCCACGAACACCAAGATATCGCCGGATCTGCATATCATACGCACTGTGGAGTGGTGAAAACACCAGATAACGTGTTTCTCGCATTAAATATCTCGAAGAGTGCGATCTCGATGATTCTGCATACTTCTAACACAAGTCTCACCATGATTATCGCAGAAAATGCATATCACTGCTAGAAACCCCACGAAAACCAAGATATCTCCTGTTCTGCATATCCAACGAACTGTGGAGTGGTGAAAACCCCAGAAAACGTGTTTCTCGCATTAAATAGCTCGAAAAGAGCGATCTCGATGATTCTGCACACTTCGGACAGAAGTCTCACCAAGATTCTCGCAGAAAATGCATATCTCAGCTTGAAACCCCACGAAAACCCAGATATCGATGGTTCTACGTATCAAACGCACTGTGGAGTGCTGAAAACACCAGATAACGTGTTTCTCGCATTAAATAGCTCGGAAAGTGCGATCTCGATGATTCTGCATACTTCGGACAGAAGTCTCACCATGATTATCGTAAAAAATGCATATCTCAGCTTGAAACCCCACAAAAACCAAGATATCGCTGGTTCTGCATATCAAACGCACTGTGGAGTGGTGAAAACACCAGATAACGTGTTTCTCGCATTAAATAGGTGGAAAAGAGCGATCTCGATGTTTCTGCATACTTCTAACAGAAGTCTCACCATGAATATCGCAGAAAATGCATATCTCAGCTTGAATCCCGACGAAAACCAAACATTGCCGGTTCTGCATATCATACGCACTGTGGAGTGGTGAAAACACCAGATAACGTGTTTCTCGCATTAAATAGCTCGAAAAGTGCGATCTCGATGATTAAGCATACTTCGGACAGAAGTCTCACCAAGATTAACGTAAAAAATGCATATCTCAGCTTGAAACCCCACAAAAACCAAGATATCGCCGCTTCTGCATATCAAACGCACTGTGGAGTGGTGAAAACACCAGATAACGTGTTTCTCGCATTAAATAGCTCGAAAAGTGCGATCTCGATGATTCTGCATACTTCGGACAGAAGTCTCACCAAGATTATCGCTGAAAATGCATATCTGAGCTTGAAACCCGACGAAAACCAAAATATCTCCGGTTCTGCATATCCAACGCACTGTGGAGTGGTGGAACCACCAGATAACGTGTTTGTCGCATTAAATAGCTCGAAACGAGCGATCGCGATGCTTCTGCATACTTCGGACAGAAGTCTCACCAAGATTCTCGCAGAAAATGCATATCTCAGCTTGAAACCCCACGAAAACCCAGATATCGATGGTTCTACGTATCAAACGCACTGTGGAGTGCTGAAAACACCAGATAACGTGTTTCTCGCATTAAATAGCTCGGAAAGTGCGATCTCGATGATTCTGCATACTTCGGACAGAAGTCTCACCATGATTATCGTAAAAAATGCATATCTCAGCTTGAAACCCCACAAAAACCAAGATATCGATGGTTCTACGTATCAAACGCACTGTGGAGTGCTGAAAACACCAGATAACGTGTTTCTCGCATTAAATAGCTCGGAAAGTGCGATCTCGATGATTCTGCATACTTCGGACAGAAGTCTCACCAAGATTATCGCAGAAATTGCATATCTCAGCTTGAATCCCCACGAAAACCAAGATATCGCTGGTTCTGCATATCAAACGCACTGTGGAGTGCTGAAAACACCAGATAACGTGTTTCTCGCATTAAATAGCTGGAATAGAGCGATCTCGATGATTAAGCATACTTCGGACAGAAGTCTCACCAAGATTAACGTAATAAATGCATATCTCAGCTTGAAACCCCACAAAAACCAAGATATCGCCGCTTCTGCATATCAAACGCACTGTGGAGTGGTGAAAACACCAGATAACGTGTTTCTCGCATTAAATAGCTCGAAAAGTGCGATCTCGATGATTCTGCATACTTCGGACAGAAATCTCACCAAGATTATCGCAGAAAATGCATATCTCAGCTTGAAACCCCACGAAAACCAAGATATCGCTGGTACTGCATATCAAACGCTCTGTGGAGTGGTGAAAACACCAGATAACCTGTTTTCTCGCATTAAATAGGTCGAAAAGAGCGATCTCGATGTTTCTGCATACTTCGGACAGAGGTCTCACAAAGATTATCGCAGAAAATGCATATCTCAGCTTGAAACCCCACGAAAACCAAGATATCTCCGGTTCGGCACATCCAACGAACTGTGGTGTTGTGAAAACCCCAGAAAACGTGTTTCTCGTATTAAATAGCTCGAAAAGAGCGCTCTTGATGTTTCTGCATCCTTCGGACAGAAGTCTCACCAATATTATCGCAGAAAACGCATATCTGAGCTTGAAACCCCACGAAAACCAAGATATCGTCGGTTCTGCATATCATACGCACTGTGGAGTGGTGAAAACACCAGATAACGTGTTTCTCGCATTAAATAGCTCGAAAAGTGCGATCTCGATGATTCTGCATACTTCGGACAGAAGTCTCACCAAGATTATCGCAGAAAATGCATATCTGAGCTTGAAACCCCACGAAAACCAAGATATCGTCGGTTCTGCATATCATACGCACCGTGGAGTGGTGAAAACACCAGATAACGTGTTTCTCGCATTAAATAGCTCGAAAAGTGCGATCTCGATGATTCTGCATACTTCGGACAGAAATTTCACCAAGATTATCGCAGAAAATGCATATCTCAGCTTGAAACCCCACGAAAACCAAGATATCGCTGGTTCTGCATATCAAACGCACTGTGGAGTGCGGAAAACACCAGATAACGTGTTTCTCGCATTAAATAGCTCGAATAGAGCGATTTCGATGATTAAGCATACTTCGGACAGAAGTCTCACCAAGATTATCGCAGAAAATGCATATCTGAGCTTGCAACCCCACGAAAACCAAGATATCGTCGGTTCTGCATATCATACACACTGTGGAGTGGCGAAAACACCAGATAACGTGTTTCTCGCATTAAATAGCTCGAAAAGTGCGATCTCGATGATTCTGCATACTTCGGACAGATATCTCACCAAGATTATCGCAGAAAATGCATATCTCAGCTTGAAACCCCACGAAAACCAAGATATCGCTGGTACTGCATATCAAACGCTCTGTGGAGTGGTGAAAATACCAGACAAGGTTTTTGTCGCATTAACTATCTCGAAAAGTGCGATCTCGATGATTCAGCATACTACGGACAGAAGTCTCACTAAGATTATCGTAAAAAATGCATATCTCATCTTGAAACCACACAAAAACCAAGATATCGCCGGTTCTGCATATCAAACGCACTTTTTTAGTGGTGAAAACACCAGATAACGTGTTTCTCGAATTAAATAGCTCGAAAAGAGTGCTCTCGATGTTTCTGCATACTTCGCAGAGATGTCTCACCAAGCTTATCGTAGAAAATGCATATCTCAGCTTGAAACCCGACGAAAACCAAAATATCTCCGGTTCTGCATATCCAACGCACTGTGGAGTGGTGAAAACACCAGATAACGTGTTTCTCGCATTAAGTAGCTCGCAACGAGCGATCTGGATGATTCTGCATACTTCGGACAGAAGTCTCACCAATATTATCGCAGAAAATGCAAATCTCAGCTTGAAACCCCACGAAAACCAAGATATCGCTGGTACTGCATATCAAACGCTCTGTGGAGTGGAGAAAATAGCAGATCACGTGTTTCTCGCATTAAATAGCTCGAAAAGAGCGATCTCGATGATTCTGCATACTTCGGACAGAAGTCTCACCAAGATTATCGTAGAAAATGCATATCTCAGCTTGAAACCCGACGAAAACCAAAATATCTCCGGTTCTGCATATCCAACGCACTGTGGAGTGGTGAAAACACCAGATAACGTGTTTCTCGCATTAAGTAGCTCGCAACGAGCGATCTGGATGATTCTGCATACTTCGGACAGAAGTCTCACCAATATTATCGCAGAAAATGCATATCTCAGCTTGAAACCACACAAAAACCAAGATATCGCCGGTTCTGCATATCAAACGCACTTTTTTAGTGGTGAAAACACCAGATAACGTGTTTCTCGAATTAAATAGCTCGAAAAGAGTGCTCTCGATGTTTCTGCATACTTCGCAGAGATGTCTCACCAAGCTTATCGTAGAAAATGCATATCTCAGCTTGAAACCCGACGAAAACCAAAATATCTCCGGTTCTGCATATCAAACGCACTGTGGAGTGGTGAAAACACCAGATAACGTGTTTCTCGCATTAAATAGCTCGAAAAGTGCGATCTCGATGATTCTGCATACTTCGGACAGAAATCTCACCAAGATTATCGCAGAAAATGCATATCTCAGCTTGAAACCCCACGAAAACCAAGATATCGCTGGTACTGCATATCAAACGCTCTGTGGAGTGGAGAAAATACCAGATCACGTGTTTCTCGCATTAAATAGCTCGAAAAGAGCGATCTCGATGATTCTGCATACTTCGGACAGAAGTCTCACCAAGATTATCGTAGAAAATGCATATCTCAGCTTGAAACCCCACGAAAACCCAGATATCGCTGGTTCTACATATCAAACGCACTGTCGAATGCTGAAAACACCAGATAACGTGTTTCTCGCAATAAATAGCTCGAAAAGTGCGATCTCGATGATTCTGCATACTGCGGACAGACGTCTCACCATGATTATCGTAAAAAATGCATATCTGAGCTTGAAACCCCACAAAAACCAAGATATCGCTGGTTCTGCATATCAAACGCACTGTGGAGTGGTGAAAACACCAGATAACCTGTTTTCTCGCATTAAATAGGTCGAAAAGAGCGATCTCGATGTTTCTGCATACTTCGGACAGAGGTCTCACAAAGATTATCGCAGAAAATGCATATCTCAGCTTGAAACCCCACGAAAACCAAGATATCTCCGGTTCGGCACATCCAACGAACTGTGGTGTTGTGAAAACCCCAGAAAACGTGTTTCTCGCATTAAATAGCTCGAAAAGTGCGATCTCGATGATTCTGCATACTTCGGACAGAAGTCTCACCAAGATTATCGCAGAAAATGCATATCTGAGCTTGAAACCCCACGAAAACCAAGATATCGTCGGTTCTGCATATCATACGCACCGTGGAGTGGTGAAAACACCAGATAACGTGTTTCTCGCATTAAATAGCTCGAAAAGTGCGATCTCGATGATTCTGCATACTTCGGACAGAAATTTCACCAAGATTATCGCAGAAAATGCATATCTCAGCTTGAAACCCGACGAAAACCAAAATATCTCCGGTTCTGCATATCCAACGCACTGTGGAGTGGTGAAAACACCAGATAACGTGTTTCTCGCATTAAGTAGCTCGCAACGAGCGATCTGGATGATTCTGCATACTTCGGACAGAAGTCTCACCAATATTATCGCAGAAAATGCATATCTCAGCTTGAAACCACACAAAAACCAAGATATCGCCGGTTCTGCATATCAAACGCACTTTTTTAGTGGTGGAAACACCAGATAACGTGTTTCTCGAATTAAATAGCTCGAAAAGAGTGCTCTCGATGTTTCTGCATACTTCGCAGAGATGTCTCACCAAGCTTATCGTAGAAAATGCATATCTCAGCTTGAAACCCGACGAAAACCAAAATATCTCCGGTTCTGCATATCAAACGCACTGTGGAGTGGTGAAAACACCAGATAACGTGTTTCTCGCATTAAATAGCTCGAAAAGTGCGATCTCGATGATTCTGCATACTTCGGACAGAAATCTCACCAAGATTATCGCAGAAAATGCATATCTCAGCTTGAAACCCCACGAAAACCAAGATATCGCTGGTACTGCATATCAAACGCTCTGTGGAGTGGAGAAAATACCAGATCACGTGTTTCTCGCATTAAATAGCTCGAAAAGAGCGATCTCGATGATTCTGCATACTTCGGACAGAAGTCTCACCAAGATTATCGTAGAAAATGCATATCTCAGCTTGAAACCCCACGAAAACCCAGATATCGCTGGTTCTACATATCAAACGCACTGTCGAATGCTGAAAACACCAGATAACGTGTTTCTCGCAATAAATAGCTCGAAAAGTGCGATCTCGATGATTCTGCATACTGCGGACAGACGTCTCACCATGATTATCGTAAAAAATGCATATCTGAGCTTGAAACCCCACAAAAACCAAGATATCGCTGGTTCTGCATATCAAACGCACTGTGGAGTGGTGAAAACACCAGATAACCTGTTTTCTCGCATTAAATAGGTCGAAAAGAGCGATCTCGATGTTTCTGCATACTTCGGACAGAGGTCTCACAAAGATTATCGCAGAAAATGCATATCTCAGCTTGAAACCCCACGAAAACCAAGATATCTCCGGTTCGGCACATCCAACGAACTGTGGTGTTGTGAAAACCCCAGAAAACGTGTTTCTCGTATTAAATAGCTCGAAAAGAGCGCTCTTGATGTTTCTGCATCCTTCGGACAGAAGTCTCACCAATATTATCGCAGAAAACGCATATCTGAGCTTGAAACCCCACGAAAACCAAGATATCGTCGGTTCTGCATATCATACGCACTGTGGAGTGGTGAAAACACCAGATAACGTGTTTCTCGCATTAAGTAGCTCGCAACGAGCGATCTGGATGATTCTGCATACTTCGGACAGAAGTCTCACCAATATTATCGCAGAAAATGCATATCTCAGCTTGAAACCACACAAAAACCAAGATATCGCCGGTTCTGCATATCAAACGCACTTTTTTAGTGGTGAAAACACCAGATAACGTGTTTCTCGAATTAAATAGCTCGAAAAGAGTGCTCTCGATGTTTCTGCATACTTCGCAGAGATGTCTCACCAAGCTTATCGTAGAAAATGCATATCTCAGCTTGAAACCCGACGAAAACCAAAATATCTCCGGTTCTGCATATCAAACGCACTGTGGAGTGGTGAAAACACCAGATAACGTGTTTCTCGCATTAAATAGCTCGAAAAGTGCGATCTCGATGATTCTGCATACTTCGGACAGAAATCTCACCAAGATTATCGCAGAAAATGCATATCTCAGCTTGAAACCCCACGAAAACCAAGATATCGCTGGTACTGCATATCAAACGCTCTGTGGAGTGGAGAAAATACCAGATCACGTGTTTCTCGCATTAAATAGCTCGAAAAGAGCGATCTCGATGATTCTGCATACTTCGGACAGAAGTCTCACCAAGATTATCGTAGAAAATGCATATCTCAGCTTGAAACCCCACGAAAACCCAGATATCGCTGGTTCTACATATCAAACGCACTGTCGAATGCTGAAAACACCAGATAACGTGTTTCTCGCAATAAATAGCTCGAAAAGTGCGATCTCGATGATTCTGCATACTGCGGACAGACGTCTCACCATGATTATCGTAAAAAATGCATATCTGAGCTTGAAACCCCACAAAAACCAAGATATCGCTGGTTCTGCATATCAAACGCACTGTGGAGTGGTGAAAACACCAGATAACCTGTTTTCTCGCATTAAATAGGTCGAAAAGAGCGATCTCGATGTTTCTGCATACTTCGGACAGAGGTCTCACAAAGATTATCGCAGAAAATGCATATCTCAGCTTGAAACCCCACGAAAACCAAGATATCTCCGGTTCGGCACATCCAACGAACTGTGGTGTTGTGAAAACCCCAGAAAACGTGTTTCTCGTATTAAATAGCTCGAAAAGAGCGCTCTTGATGTTTCTGCATCCTTCGGACAGAAGTCTCACCAATATTATCGCAGAAAACGCATATCTGAGCTTGAAACCCCACGAAAACCAAGATATCGTCGGTTCTGCATATCATACGCACTGTGGAGTGGTGAAAACACCAGATAACGTGTTTCTCGCATTAAATAGCTCGAAAAGTGCGATCTCGATGATTCTGCATACTTCGGACAGAAGTCTCACCAAGATTATCGCAGAAAATGCATATCTGAGCTTGAAACCCCACGAAAACCAAGATATCGTCGGTTCTGCATATCATACGCACCGTGGAGTGGTGAAAACACCAGATAACGTGTTTCTCGCATTAAATAGCTCGAAAAGTGCGATCTCGATGATTCTGCATACTTCGGACAGAAATTTCACCAAGATTATCGCAGAAAATGCATATCTCAGCTTGAAACCCCACGAAAACCAAGATATCGCTGGTTCTGCATATCAAACGCACTGTGGAGTGCGGAAAACACCAGATAACGTGTTTCTCGCATTAAATAGCTCGAATAGAGCGATTTCGATGATTAAGCATACTTCGGACAGAAGTCTCACCAAGATTATCGCAGAAAATGCATATCTGAGCTTGCAACCCCACGAAAACCAAGATATCGTCGGTTCTGCATATCATACACACTGTGGAGTGGCGAAAACACCAGATAACGTGTTTCTCGCATTAAATAGCTCGAAAAGTGCGATCTCGATGATTCTGCATACTTCGGACAGATATCTCACCAAGATTATCGCAGAAAATGCATATCTCAGCTTGAAACCCCACGAAAACCAAGATATCGCTGGTACTGCATATCAAACGCTCTGTGGAGTGGTGAAAATACCAGACAAGGTTTTTGTCGCATTAACTATCTCGAAAAGTGCGATCTCGATGATTCAGCATACTACGGACAGAAGTCTCACTAAGATTATCGTAAAAAATGCATATCTCATCTTGAAACCACACAAAAACCAAGATATCGCCGGTTCTGCATATCAAACGCACTTTTTTAGTGGTGAAAACACCAGATAACGTGTTTCTCGAATTAAATAGCTCGAAAAGAGTGCTCTCGATGTTTCTGCATACTTCGCAGAGATGTCTCACCAAGCTTATCGTAGAAAATGCATATCTCAGCTTGAAACCCGACGAAAACCAAAATATCTCCGGTTCTGCATATCCAACGCACTGTGGAGTGGTGAAAACACCAGATAACGTGTTTCTCGCATTAAGTAGCTCGCAACGAGCGATCTGGATGATTCTGCATACTTCGGACAGAAGTCTCACCAATATTATCGCAGAAAATGCATATCTCAGCTTGAAACCTCACGAAAACTAAAATATCGCCGGTTCTGCATTACAAACCAACTGTGGAGTGGTGAAAACACCAGATAAGGTGTTTCTCGCATTAAATAGCTCGAAAAGTGCGATCTCGATGATTCTGCATACTTCGGACAGAAGTCTCACCAAGATTATCGCAGAAAATGCATATCTGAGCTTGAAACCCCACGAAAACCAAGATATCGTCGGTTCTGCATATCATACGCACTGTGGAGTGGTGAAAACACCAGATAACGTGTTTCTCGCATAAAATAGCTCGAAACGAGCAATCTCGATGATTCTGCACACTTCGGACAGAAGTCTCACCAAGTTTATCGCAGATAATGTATATCTCAGCTTGAAACCCCACGAACACCAAGATATCGCCGGATCTGCATATCATACGCACTGTGGAGTGGTGAAAACACCAGATAACGTGTTTCTCGCATTAAATATCTCGAAAAGTGCGATCTCGATGATTCTGCATACTTCTAACAGAAGTCTCACCATGATTATCGCAGAAAATGCATATCACTGCTAGAAACCCCACGAAAAAAAAGATATCTCCTGTTCTGCATATCCAACGAACTGTGGAGTGGTGAAAACCCCAGAAAACGTGTTTCTCGCATTAAATAGCTCGAAAAGAGCGATCTCGATGATTCTGCACACTTCGGACAGAAGTCTCACCAAGATTCTCGCAGAAAATGCATATCTCAGCTTGAAACCCCACGAAAACCCAGATATCGATGGTTCTACGTATCAAACGCACTGTGGAGTGCTGAAAACACCAGATAACGTGTTTCTCGCATTAAATAGCTCGGAAAGTGCGATCTCGATGATTCTGCATACTTCGGACAGAAGTCTCACCATGATTATCGTAAAAAATGCATATCTCAGCTTGAAACCCCACAAAAACCAAGATATCGCTGGTTCTGCATATCAAACGCACTGTGGAGTGGTGAAAACACCAGATAACGTGTTTCTCGCATTAAATAGGTGGAAAAGAGCGATCTCGATGTTTCTGCATACTTCTAACAGAAGTCTCACCATGAATATCGCAGAAAATGCATATCTCAGCTTGAATCCCGACGAAAACCAAACATTGCCGGTTCTGCATATCATACGCACTGTGGAGTGGTGAAAACACCAGATAACGTGTTTCTCGCATTAAATAGCTCGAAAAGTTCGATCTCGATGATTCTGCATACTTCGGACAGAAGTCTCACCAAGATTATCGCTGAAAATGCATATCTGAGCTTGAAACCCGACGAAAACCAAAATATCTCCGGTTCTGCATATCCAACGCACTGTGGAGTGGTGGAACCACCAGATAACGTGTTTGTCGCATTAAATAGCTCGAAACGAGCGATCGCGATGCTTCTGCATACTTCGGACAGAAGTCTCACCAAGATTCTCGCAGAAAATGCATATCTCAGCTTGAAACCCCACGAAAACCCAGATATCGATGGTTCTACGTATCAAACGCACTGTGGAGTGCTGAAAACACCAGATAACGTGTTTCTCGCATTAAATAGCTCGGAAAGTGCGATCTCGATGATTCTGCATACTTCGGACAGAAGTCTCACCATGATTATCGTAAAAAATGCATATCTCAGCTTGAAACCCCACAAAAACCAAGATATCGATGGTTCTACGTATCAAACGCACTGTGGAGTGCTGAAAACACCAGATAACGTGTTTCTCGCATTAAATAGCTCGGAAAGTGCGATCTCGATGATTCTGCATACTTCGGACAGAAGTCTCACCAAGATTATCGCAGAAATTGCATATCTCAGCTTGAATCCCCACGAAAACCAAGATATCGCTGGTTCTGCATATCAAACGCACTGTGGAGTGCTGAAAACACCAGATAACGTGTTTCTCGCATTAAATAGCTGGAATAGAGCGATCTCGATGATTAAGCATACTTCGGACAGAAGTCTCACCAAGATTAACGTAAAAAATGCATATCTCAGCTTGAAACCCCACAAAAACCAAGATATCGCCGCTTCTGCATATCAAACGCACTGTGGAGTGGTGAAAACACCAGATAACGTGTTTCTCGCATTAAATAGCTCGAAAAGTGCGATCTCGATGATTCTGCATACTTCGGACAGAAATCTCACCAAGATTATCGCAGAAAATGCATATCTCAGCTTGAAACCCCACGAAAACCAAGATATCGCTGGTACTGCATATCAAACGCTCTGTGGAGTGGAGAAAATACCAGATCACGTGTTTCTCGCATTAAATAGCTCGAAAAGAGCGATCTCGATGATTCTGCATACTTCGGACAGAAGTCTCACCAAGATTATCGTAGAAAATGCATATCTCAGCTTGAAACCCCACGAAAACCCAGATATCGCTGGTTCTACATATCAAACGCACTGTCGAATGCTGAAAACACCAGATAACGTGTTTCTCGCAATAAATAGCTCGAAAAGTGCGATCTCGATGATTCTGCATACTGCGGACAGACGTCTCACCATGATTATCGTAAAAAATGCATATCTGAGCTTGAAACCCCACAAAAACCACGATATCGCTGGTTCTGCATATCAAACGCACTGTGGAGTGGTGAAAACACCAGATAACCTGTTTTCTCGCATTAAATAGGTCGAAAAGAGCGATCTCGATGTTTCTGCATACTTCGGACAGAGGTCTCACAAAGATTATCGCAGAAAATGCATATCTCAGCTTGAAACCCCACGAAAACCAAGATATCTCCGGTTCGGCACATCCAACGAACTGTGGTGTTGTGAAAACCCCAGAAAACGTGTTTCTCGTATTAAATAGCTCGAAAAGAGCGCTCTTGATGTTTCTGCATCCTTCGGACAGAAGTCTCACCATGATTATCGCAGACAATGCATATCTGAGCTTGAAACCCCACGAAAACCAAGATATCGTCGGTTCTCCATAACATACGCACTGTAGAGTGCTGAAAACACCAGATAACGTGTTTCTCGCATTAAATAACTCGAAAAGAGCGATCTCGATGATTCTGCATACTTCGGACAGAAGTCTCACCATGATTATCGCAGAAAATGCATATCTCAGCTTGATACCCGACGAAAACCAAACATTGCCGGTTCTGCATATCAATCGCACTGTGGCGTGGTGAAAACACCAGATAACGTGTTTGCTCGCATTAAATATGTCGAAAAGAGCGATCTCGATGATTCTGCATACTTCGGACAGAAGTCTCACCAAGATTATCGCAGAAAATGCATATCTCAGCTTGATACCCGACGAAAACCAAACATTGCCGGTTCTGCATATCAAACGCACTGTGGCGTGGTGAAAACACCAGATAACGTGTTTGCTCGCATTAGATAGCTCGAAAAGAGCGCTCTCGATGTTTCTGCATACTTCGGACAGATGTTTCACCAAGATTATCGCAGAAAATGCATATCTCTGCTTGAAACCCCACGAAAACCAAGATATCTACTGTTCTGCATATCCAACGAACTGTGGAGTGGTGAAAACCCCAGAAAACGTGTTTCTCGCATAAAATAGCTCGAAACGAGCGATCTCGATGATTAAGCATACTTCGGACAGAAGTCTCACCAAGATTATCGCAGAAAATGCATATCTCAGCTTGATACCCGACGAAAACCAAACATTGCCGGTTCTGCATATCAAACGCACTGTGGCGTGGTGAAAACACCAGATAACGTGTTTGCTCGCATTAGATAGCTCGAAAAGAGCGCTCTCGATGTTTCTGCATACTTCGGACAGAAGTCTCACCATGATTATCGCAGACAATGCATATCTGAGCTTGAAACCCCACGAAAACCAAGATATCGTCGGTTCTGCATAACATACGCACTGTAGAGTGCTGAAAACACCAGATAACGTGTTTCTCGCATTAAATAGCTCGAAACGAGCATTCTCGATGATGAAGCATACTTCTAACAGAAGTCTCACCATGATTATCGCAGAAAATGCATATCTCTGCTAGAAACCCCACGAAAACCAAACATTGCCGGTTCTGCATATCAAACGCACTGTGGCGTTGTGAAAACACCAGATAACGTGTTTGCTCGCATTAAATATGTCGAAAAGAGCGATCTCGATGATTCTGCATACTTCTAACAGAAGTCTCACAATGATTATCGCAGAAAATGCATATCTCTGCTAGAAACCCCACGAAAACCAAGATATCTCCGGTTCTGCATATCCAACGAACTGTGGAGTGGTGAAAACCCCAGAAAACGTGTTTCTCGCATTAAATAGCTCGAAACGAGCGATCTCGATGATTAAGCATACTTCGGACGGAAGTCTCACCAAGATTATCGCAGAAATTGCAAATCTCAGCTTGAATCCCCACGAAAACCAGGATATCGCTGGTTCTGCATATCGAACGCACTGTGGAGTACTGAAAACACCAGATAACGTGTTTCTCGCATTAAATAGCTCGAATAGAGCGATCTCGATGGTTAAGCATACTTCGGACAGAAGTCTCACCAAGATTATCGTAAAAAATGCATATCTCAGCTTGAAACCCCACAAAAACCAAGATATCGCCGGATCTGCATATCAAACGCACTGTGGAGTGGTGAAAACACCAGATAACGTGTTTCTCGCATTAACTAGCTCGAAAAGTGCGATCTCGATGATTCTGCATACTTCGGACAGAAGTCTCACCATGATTATCGCAGAAAATGCATATCTCAGCTTGATACGCGACGAAAACCAAACATTGCCGGTTCTGCATATCAAACGCACTGTGGCGTGGTGAAAACACCAGATAACGTGTTTGCTCGCATAAAATATGTCGAAAAGTGCGATCTCGATGACTCTGCATACTTCGGACAGAAGTCTCACCATGATTATCGCAGACAATGCATATCTGAGCTTGAAACCCCACGAAAACCAAGATATCGTCGGTTCTGCATAACATACGCACTGTGGAGTGCTGAAAACACCAGATAACGTGTTTCTCGCATTAAATAGCTCGAATAGAGCGATCTCGATGATTCTGCATACTTCTAACAGAAGTCTCACCATGATTATCGCAGAAAATGCATATCACTGCTAGAAACCCCACGAAAACCAAGATATCTCCTGTTCTGCATATCCAACGAACTGTGGAGTGGTGAAAACCCCAGAAAACGTGTTTCTCGCATTAAATAGCTCGAAAAGAGCGATCTCGATGATTCTGCACACTTCGGACAGAAGTCTCACCAAGATTTTCGCAGAAAATGCATATCTCAGCTTGAAACCCCACGAAAACCCAGATATCGATGGTTCTACGTATCAAACGCACTGTGGAGTGCTGAAAACACCAGATAACGTGTTTCTCGCATTAAATAGCTCGGAAAGTGCGATCTCGATGATTCTGCATACTTCGGACAGAAGTCTCACCATGATTATCGTAAAAAATGCATATCTCAGCTTGAAACCCCACAAAAACCAAGATATCGCTGGTTCTGCATATCAAACGCACTGTGGAGTGGTGAAAACACCAGATAACGTGTTTCTCGCATTAAATAGGTGGAACAGAGCGATCTCGATGTTTCTGCATACTTCTAACAGAAGTCTCACCATGAATATCGCAGAAAATGCATATCTCAGCTTCAATCCCGACGAAAACCAAACATTGCCGGTTCTGCATATCATACGCACTGTGGAGTGGTGAAAACACCAGATAACGTGTTTCTCGCATTAAATAGCTCGAAAAGTGCGATCTCGATGATTAAGCATACTTCGGACAGAAGTCTCACCAAGATTAACGTAAAAAATGCATATCTCAGCTTGATACCCCACAAAAACCAAGATATCGCCGCTTCTGCATATCAAACGCACTGTGGAGTGGTGAAAACACCAGATAACGTGTTTCTCGCATTAAATAGCTCGAAAAGTGCGATCTCGATGATTCTGCATACTTCGGACAGAAGTCTCACCAAGATTATCGCTGAAAATGCATATCTGAGCTTGAAACCCGACGAAAACCAAAATATCTCCGGTTCTGCATATCCAACGCACTGTGGAGTGGTGGAACCACCAGATAACGTGTTTGTCGCATTAAATAGCTCGAAACGAGCGATCGCGATGCTTCTGCATACTTCGGACAGAAGTCTCACCAAGATTCTCGCAGAAAATGCATATCTCAGCTTGAAACCCCACGAAAACCCAGATATCGATGGTTCTACGTATCAAACGCACTGTGGAGTGCTGAAAACACCAGATAACGTGTTTCTCGCATTAAATAGCTCGGAAAGTGCGATCTCGATGATTCTGCATACTTCGGACAGAAGTCTCACCATGATTATCGTAAAAAATGCATATCTCAGCTTGAAACCCCACAAAAACCAAGATATCGATGGTTCTACGTATCAAACGCACTGTGGAGTGCTGAAAACACCAGATAACGTGTTTCTCGCATTAAATAGCTCGGAAAGTGCGATCTCGATGATTCTGCATACTTCGGACAGAAGTCTCACCAAGATTATCGCAGAAATTGCATATCTCAGCTTGAATCCCCACGAAAACCAAGATATCGCTGGTTCTGCATATCAAACGCACTGTGGAGTGCTGAAAACACCAGATAACGTGTTTCTCGCATTAAATAGCTGGAATAGAGCGATCTCGATGATTAAGCATACTTCGGACAGAAGTCTCACCAAGATTAACGTAAAAAATGCATATCTCAGCTTGAAACCCCACAAAAACCAAGATATCGCCGCTTCTGCATATCAAACGCACTGTGGAGTGGTGAAAACACCAGATAACGTGTTTCTCGCATTCAATAGCTCGAAAAGTGCGATCTCGATGATTCTGCATACTTCGGACAGAAATCTCACCAAGATTATCGCAGAAAATGCATATCTCAGCTTGAAACCCCACGAAAACCAAGATATCGCTGGTACTGCATATCAAACGCTCTGTGGAGTGGAGAAAATACCAGATCACGTGTTTCTCGCATTAAATAGCTCGAAAAGAGCGATCTCGATGATTCTGCATACTTCGGACAGAAGTCTCACCAAGATTATCGTAGAAAATGCATATCTCAGCTTGAAACCCCACGAAAACCCAGATATCGCTGGTTCTACATATCAAACGCACTGTCGAATGCTGAAAACACCAGATAACGTGTTTCTCGCAATAAATAGCTCGAAAAGTGCGATCTCGATGATTCTGCATACTGCGGACAGACGTCTCACCATGATTATCGTAAAAAATGCATATCTGAGCTTGCAACCCCACAAAAACCAAGATATCGCTGGTTCTGCATATCAAACGCACTGTGGAGTGGTGAAAACACCAGATAACCTGTTTTCTCGCATTAAATAGGTCGAAAAGAGCGATCTCGATGTTTCTGCATACTTCGGACAGAGGTCTCACAAAGATTATCGCAGAAAATGCATATCTCAGCTTGAAACCCCACGAAAACCAAGATATCTCCGGTTCGGCACATCCAACGAACTGTGGTGTTGTGAAAACCCCAGAAAACGTGTTTCTCGTATTAAATAGCTCGAAAAGAGCGCTCTTGATGTTTCTGCATCCTTCGGACAGAAGTCTCACCAATATTATCGCAGAAAACGCATATCTGAGCTTGAAACCCCACGAAAACCAAGATATCGTCGGTTCTGCATATCATACGCACTGTGGAGTGGTGAAAACACCAGATAACGTGTTTCTCGCATTAAATAGCTCGAAAAGTGCGATCTCGATGATTCTGCATACTTCGGACAGAAGTCTCACCAAGATTATCGCAGAAAATGCATATCTGAGCTTGAAACCCCACGAAAACCAAGATATCGTCGGTTCTGCATATCATACGCACCGTGGAGTGGTGAAAACACCAGATAACGTGTTTCTCGCATTAAATAGCTCGAATAGAGCGATCTCGATGATTAAGCATACTTCGGACAGAAGTCTCACCAAGATTATCGCAGAAAATGCATATCTGAGCTTGAAACCCCACGAAAACCAAGATATCGTCGGTTCTGCATATCATACACACTGTGGAGTGGCGAAAACACCAGATAACGTGTTTCTCGCATTAAATAGCTCGAAAAGTGCGATCTCGATGATTCTGCATACTTCGGACAGATATCTCACCAAGATTATCGCAGAAAATGCATATCTCAGCTTGAAACCCCACGAAAACCAAGATATCGCTGGTACTGCATATCAAACGCTCTGTGGAGTGGTGAAAATACCAGATAAGGTTTTTGTCGCATTAACTATCTCGAAAAGTGCGATCTCGATGATTCAGCATACTACGGACAGAAGTCTCACTAAGATTATCGTAAAAAATGCATATCTCATCTTGAAACCACACAAAAACCAAGATATCGCCGGTTCTGCATATCAAACGCACTGTGGAGTGGTGAAAACACCAGATAACGTGTTTCTCGAATTAAATAGCTCGAAAAGAGTGCTCTCGATGTTTCTGCATACTTCGGAGAGATGTCTCACCAAGCTTATCGTAGAAAATGCATATCTCAGCTTGAAACCCGACGAAAACCAAAATATCTCCGGTTCTGCATATCCAACGCACTGTGGAGTGGTGAAAACACCAGATAACGTGTTTCTCGCATTAAGTAGCTCGCAACGAGCGATCTGGATGATTCTGCATACTTCGGACAGAAGTCTCACCAATATTATCGCAGAAAATGCATATCTCAGCTTGAAACCTCACGAAAACTAAAATATCGCCGGTTCTGCATTACAAACCAACTGTGGAGTGGTGAAAACACCAGATAAGGTGTTTCTCGCATTAAATAGCTCGAAAAGTGCGATCTCGATGATTCTGCATACTTCGGACAGAAGTCTCACCAAGATTATCGCTGAAAATGCATATCTCAGCTTGAAACCCCACAAAAACCAAAATATCTCCGGTTCTGCATATCCAACGCACTGTGGAGTGGTGAAAACACCAGATAACGTGCTTCTCGCATTAAATAGCTCGAAACGAGCGATCTCGATGATTCTGCATACTTCGGACAGAAGTCTCACCAAAATTATCGTAAAAAATGCATATCTCAGCTTGAAACCCCACGAAAACCAAGATATCGCTGTGTTCTGCATATCAAACGCACTGTGGAGTGGTGAAAACCCCAGAAAACGTGTTCCTCCCATTAAATAGCTCGAATAGAGCGATCTCGATGATTCTTCATACTTCGGACAGAAGTCTCACAAAGATTATCGTAAAAAATGCATATCTCAGCTTGAAACCCAACGAAAGCCAAGATATCGCTGGTTCTGCATATCAAACGCACTGTGGAGTGGTGAAAACACCGGATAAGGTTTCTCTCGCATTAACTAGCTCGAAAAGAGCGATCTCGATGTTTCAGCATACTTCGGACAGAAGTCTCACCAAGATTATCGCAGAAAATGCATATCTGAGCTTGAAACCCCACGAAAACCAAGATATCGTCGGTTCTGCATATCATACGCACTGTGGAGTGGTGAAAACACCAGATAACGTGTTTCTCGCATAAAATAGCTCGAAACGAGCAATCTCGATGATTCTGCACACTTCGGACAGAAGTCTCACCAAGTTTATCGCAGATAATGTATATCTCAGCTTGAAACCCCACGAACACCAAGATATCGCCGGATCTGCATATCATACGCACTGTGGAGTGGTGAAAACACCAGATAACGTGTTTCTCGCATTAAATATCTCGAAAAGTGCGATCTCGATGATTCTGCATACTTCTAACAGAAGTCTCACCATGATTATCGCAGAAAATGCATATCACTGCTAGAAACCCCACGAAAACCAAGATATCTCCTGTTCTGCATATCCAACGAACTGTGGAGTGGTGAAAACCCCAGAAAACGTGTTTCTCGCATTAAATAGCTCGAAAAGAGCGATCTCGATGATTCTGCACACTTCGGACAGAAGTCTCACCAAGATTCTCGCAGAAAATGCATATCTCAGCTTGAAACCCCACGAATACCCAGATATCGATGGTTCTACGTATCAAACGCACTGTGGAGTGCTGAAAACACCAGATAACGTGTTTCTCGCATTAAATAGCTCGGAAAGTGCGATCTCGATGATTCTGCATACTTCGGACAGAAGTCTCACCATGATTATCGTAAAAAATGCATATCTCAGCTTGAAACCCCACAAAAACCAAGATATCGCTGGTTCTGCATATCAAACGCACTGTGGAGTGGTGAAAACACCAGATAACGTGTTTCTCGCATTAAATAGGTGGAAAAGAGCGATCTCGATGTTTCTGCATACTTCTAACAGAAGTCTCACCATGAATATCGCAGAAAATGCATATCTCAGCTTGAATCCCGACGAAAACCAAACATTGCCGGTTCTGCATATCATACGCACTGTGGAGTGGTGAAAACACCAGATAACGTGTTTCTCGCATTAAATAGCTCGAAACGAGCGATCTCGATGATTAAGCATACTTCGGACAGAAGTCTCACCAAGATTATCTCAGAAATTGCATATCTCAGCTTGAATCCCCACGAAAACCAAGATATCGCTGGTTCTGCATATCAAACGCACTGTGGAGTGCAGAAAACACCAGATAACGTGTTTCTCGCATTAAATAGCTGGAATAGAGCGATCTCGATGATTAAGCATACTTCGGACAGAAGTCTCACCAAGATTAACGTAAAAAATGCATATCTCAGCTTGAAACCCCACAAAAACCAAGATATCGCCGGTTCTGCATATCAAACGCACTGTGGAGTGGTGAAAACACCAGATAACGTGTTTCTCGCATTAAATAGCTCGAAAAGTGCGATCTCGATGATTCTGCATACTTCGGACAGAAATCTCACCAAGATTATCGCAGAAAATGCATATCTCAGCTTGAAACCCCACGAAAACCAAGATATCGCTGGTACTGTATATCAAACGCTCTGTGGAGTGGAGAAAATACCAGATCACGTGTTTCTCGCATTAAATAGCTCGAAAAGAGCGATCTCGATGATTCTGCATACTTCGGACAGAAGTCTCACCAAGATTATCGTAGAAAATGCATATCTCAGCTTGAAACCCCACGAAAACCCAGATATCGCTGGTTCTACATATCAAACGCACTGTCGAATGCTGAAAACACCAGATAACGTGTTTCTCGCAATAAATAGCTCGAAAAGTGCGATCTCGATGATTCTGCATACTGCGGACAGACGTCTCACCATGATTATCGTAAAAAATGCATATCTGAGCTTGAAACCCCACAAAAACCAAGATATCGCTGGTTCTGCATATCAAACGCACTGTGGAGTGGTGAAAACACCAGATAACCTGTTTTCTCGCATTAAATAGGTCGAAAAGAGCGATCTCGATGTTTCTGCATACTTCGGACAGAGGTCTCACAAAGATTATCGCAGAAAATGCATATCTCAGCTTGAAACCCCACGAAAACCAAGATATCTCCGGTTCGGCACATCCAACGAACTGTGGTGTGGTGAAAACCCCAGAAAACGTGTTTCTCGCATTAAATAGCTCGAAAAGAGCGCTCTTGATGTTTCTGCATCCTTCGGACAGAAGTCTCACCAATATTATCGCAGAAAACGCATATCTGAGCTTGAAACCCCACGAAAACCAAGATATCGTCGGTTCTGCATATCATACGCACTGTGGAGTGGTGAAAACACCAGATAACGTGTTTCTCGCATTAAATAGCTCGAAAAGTGCGATCTCGATGATTCTGCATACTTCGGACAGAAGTCTCACCAAGATTATCGCAGAAAATGCATATCTGAGCTTGAAACCCCACGAAAACCAAGATATCGTCGGTTCTGCATATCATACGCACCGTGGAGTGGTGAAAACACCAGATAACGTGTTTCTCGCATTAAATAGCTCGAAAAGTGCGATCTCGATGATTCTGCATACTTCGGACAGAAATTTCACCAAGATTATCGCAGAAAATGCATATCTCAGCTTGAAACCCCACGAAAACCAAGATATCGCTGGTTCTGCATATCAAACGCACTGTGGAGTGCGGAAAACACCAGATAACGTGTTTCTCGCATTAAATAGCTCGAATAGAGCGATCTCGATGATTAAGCATACTTCGGACAGAAGTCTCACCAAGATTATCGCAGAAAATGCATATCTGAGCTTGAAACCCCACGAAAACCAAGATATCGTCGGTTCTGCATATCATACACACTGTGGAGTGGTGAAAACACCAGATAACGTGTTTCTCGCATTAAGTAGCTCGCAACGAGCGATCTGGATGATTCTGCATACTTCGGACAGATATCTCACCAAGATTATCGCAGAAAATGCATATCTCAGCTTGAAACCCCACGAAAACCAAGATATCGCTGGTACTGCATATCAAACGCTCTGTGGAGTGGTGAAAATACCAGATAAGGTTTTTGTCGCATTAACTATCTCGAAAAGTGCGATCTCGATGATTCAGCACACTACGGACAGAAGTCTCACTAAGATTATCGTAAAAAATGCATATCTCATCTTGAAACCACACAAAAACCAAGATATCGCCGGTTCTGCATATCAAACGCACTGTGGAGTGGTGAAAACACCAGATAACGTGTTTCTCGAATTAAATAGCTCGAAAAGAGTGCTCTCGATGTTTCTGCATACTTCGCAGAGATGTCTCACCAAGCTTATCGTAGACAATGCATATCTCCGCTTGAAACCCGACGAAAACCAAAATATCTCCGGTTCTGCATATCCAACGCACTGTGGAGTGGTGAAATCACCAGATAACGTGTTTCTCGCATTAAGTAGCTCGCAACGAGCGATCTGGATGATTCTGCATACTTCGGACAGAAGTCTCACCAATATTATCGCAGAAAATGCATATCTCAGCTTGAAACCCCACAAAAACCAAAATATCTCCGGTTCTGCATATCCAACGCACTGTGGAGTGGTGAAAACACCAGATAACGTGCTTCTCGCATTAAATAGCTCGAAACGAGCGATCTCGATGATTCTGCATACTTCGGACAGAAGTCTCACCAAAATTATCGTAAAAAATGCATATCTCAGCTTGAAACCCCACGAAAACCAAGATATCGCTGTGTTCTGCATATCAAACGCACTGTGGAGTGGTGAAAACCCCAGAAAACGTGTTCCTCCCTTTAAATAGCTCGAATAGAGCGATCTCGATGATTCTTCATACTTCGGACAGAAGTCTCACAAAGATTATCGTAAAAAAAGCATATCTCAGCTTGAAACCCAACGAAAGCCAAGATATCGCTGGTTCTGCATATCAAACGCACTGTGGAGTGGTGAAAACACCGGATAAGGTTTCTCTCGCATTAACTAGCTCGAAAAGAGCGATCTCGATGTTTCAGCATACTTCGGACAGAAGTCTCACCAAGATTATCGCAGAAAATGCATATCTCAGCTTGAAACCCCAGGGAAACAAAGATATCTCCGGTTCTGCATATCAAACCAACTGTGGAGTCGTGAAAACACCAGATAACGTGTTTCTCGCATTAAATAGCTCGAAAAGTGCGATCTCGATGATGCTGCATACTTCGGACAGAAGTCTTAACAAGATTATCGCAGAAATTGCGTATCTCAGCTTGAAACCCCACGAAAACCAAGATATCGCTGGTTCTGCATATCAAACGCACTGTGGAGTGCTGAAAACACCAGATAACGTGTTTCTCGCATTTAATAGCTCGAATAGAGCGATCTCGATGATTGAGCATACTTCGGACAGAAGTCTCACCAAGATTATCACAGAAAATGCATATCTGAGCTTGAAACCCCACGAAAACCAAGATATCGTCGGTTCTGCATATCATACACACTGTGGAGTGGTGAAAACACCAGATAACGTGTTTCTCGCATTAAATAGCTCGAAAAGTGCGATCTCGAAGATTCTGCATACTTCGGACAGAAATCTCACCAAGATTATCGCAGAAAATGCATATCTCAGCTTGAAACCCCACGAAAACCAAGATATCGCTGGTACTGCATATCAAACGCTCTGTGGAGTGGTGAAAATACCAGATAAGGTTTTTGTCGCATTAACTATCTCGAAAAGTGCGATCTCGATGATTCAGCATACTTCGGACAGAAGTCACACCAAGATTATCGCAGAAAATGCATATCTCAGCTTGAAACCCCAGGAAAATTAAGATATCGCCGGTTCTACATATCATACGCACTGTGGAGTGGTGAAAACACCAGATAACGTGTTTCTCGCATTAAATAGCTCGTAACGAGCGATCTCGATGATTAAGCATACTTCGGACAGAAGTCTCACCAAGATTATCGTAAAAAATGTATATCTCAGCTTGAAACCCCACGAAAGCCAAGATATCGCTGGTTCTGCATATCAAACGCACTGTGGAGTGGTGAAAACACCGGATAAGGTTTTTCTCGCATTAACTAGCTCGAAAAGAGCGATCTCGATGTTTCAGCATACTTCGGACAGAAGTCTCACCAAAATTATCGTAAAAAATGCATATCTCAGCTTGAAACCCCACGAAAACCAAGATACCGCTGTGTTCTGCATATCAAACGCACTGTGGAGTGGTGAAAACCCCAGAAAACGTGTTCCTCGCATTAAATAGCTCGAATAGAGCGATCTCTATGAATCTTCATACTTCGGACAGAAGTCTCACCAAGATTATCGTACAAAATGCATATCTCAGCTTGAAAACCCACGAAAGCCGAGATATCGCTGGTTCTGCATATCAAACGCACTGTGGAGTGGTGAAAACACCGGATAAGGTTTTTCTCGCATTAACTAGCTCGAAAAGAGCGATCTCGATGTTTCAGCATACTTCGGACAGAAGTCTCACCAAGATTATCACAGAAAATGCATATCTGAGCTTGAAACCCCACGAAAACCAAGATATCGTCGGTTCTGCATATCATACACACTGTGGAGTGGTGAAAACACCAGATAACGTGTTTCTCGCATTAAATAGCTCGAAAAGTGCGATCTCGAAGATTCTGCATACTTCGGACAGAAATCTCACCAAGATTATCGCAGAAAATGCATATCTCAGCTTGAAACCCCACGAAAACCAAGATATCGCTGGTACTGCATATCAAACGCTCTGTGGAGTGGTGAAAATACCAGATAAGGTTTTTGTCGCATTAACTATCTCGAAAAGTGCGATCTCGATGATTCAGCATACTTCGGACAGAAGTCACACCAAGATTATCGCAGAAAATGCATATCTCAGCTTGAAACCCCAGGAAAATTAAGATATCGCCGGTTCTACATATCATACGCACTGTGGAGTGGTGAAAACACCAGATAACGTGTTTCTCGCATTAAATAGCTCGTAACGAGCGATCTCGATGATTAAGCATACTTCGGACAGAAGTCTCACCAAGATTATCGTAAAAAATGTATATCTCAGCTTGAAACCCCACGAAAGCCAAGATATCGCTGGTTCTGCATATCAAACGCACTGTGGAGTGGTGAAAACACCGGATAAGGTTTTTCTCGCATTAACTAGCTCGAAAAGAGCGATCTCGATGTTTCAGCATACTTCGGACAGAAGTCTCACCAAAATTATCGTAAAAAATGCATATCTCAGCTTGAAACCCCACGAAAACCAAGATACCGCTGTGTTCTGCATATCAAACGCACTGTGGAGTGGTGAAAACCCCAGAAAACGTGTTCCTCGCATTAAATAGCTCGAATAGAGCGATCTCTATGAATCTTCATACTTCGGACAGAAGTCTCACCAAGATTATCGTACAAAATGCATATCTCAGCTTGAAAACCCACGAAAGCCGAGATATCGCTGGTTCTGCATATCAAACGCACTGTGGAGTGGTGAAAACACCGGATAAGGTTTTTCTCGCATTAACTAGCTCGAAAAGAGCGATCTCGATGTTTCAGCATACTTCGGACAGGAGTCTCAACAAGATTATCGCAGAAAATGCATATCTCAGCTTGAAACCCCAGGAAAACCAAGATATCGCCGTTTCTGCATATCAAACCAACTGTAGAGTGGTGAAAACACCAGATAACGTGTTTCTCGCATTAAATAGCTCGAAAAGTGCGATCTCGATGATTCTGCATACTTCGGACAGAAGTCTCAATAAGATTATCGCAGAAAATGCATATCTCAGCTTGAAACCCCACGAAAACCAAGATATCTACTGTTCTGCATTTCAAACGCACTGTGGAGTGGTGAAAACACCAGATAACGTGTTTCTCGCACTAACTGGCTCGGCAAGAGCGATCTCGATGATTCAGCATACTTCGGACAGAAGACTCACCAAGATTATCGTAAAAAATGCATTTCTCAGCTTGAAACCCCACGAAAGCCAAGATATCGCTGGTTCTGCATATCAAACGCACTGTGGAGTGGTGAAAACCCCAGAAAACGTGTTCCTCGCATTAAATAGCTCGAATAGAGCGATCTCGATGATTCTTCATACTTCGGACAGAAGTCTCACCATGATTATCACATAAAATGCATATCTCAGCTTGAAACCCCACGAAAACCAAGATTTCGCCGGATGTGCATATCAAACGCACCGTGGAGTGGTGAAAACACCAGAAAACGTGTTCCTCGCATTAAATTGCTAGAATAGAGCTATCTCGATGATTCTTCATACTTCGGACAGAAGTCTCACCAAGATTATCGTAAAAAATGCATATCTCAGCTTGAAACCCCACGAAAGCCAAGATATCGCTGGTTCTGCATATCAAACGCACTGTGGAGTGGCGAAAACACCAGATAACGTGTTTCTCGCACTAACTAGCTCGAAAAGAGCGATCTCGATGATTCAGCATACTTCGGACAGAAGTCTCACCAAGATTATCGCAGAAAATGCATATCTCAGCTTGAAACCCCACGAAAACCAAGATATCGCCGGTTCTGCATATCCAACGCACTGTGGAGTGGTGAAACACCAGATAACGTGTTTCTCGCATTAAATAGCTCGAAAAGTGCGATCTCGATGATTCTGCATACTTCGGACAGAAGTCTCAACAAGATTATCGCAGAAAATGCATATCTCTGCTTGAAACCCCACGCAAACCAAGATATCTCCTGTTCTGCATATCCAAAGAACTGTGGAGTGGTGAAAACCCCAGAAAACGTGTTTCTCGCATTAAATGGCTCGAAAAGAGCGCTCTCGATGTTTCTGCATACTTCGGACAGATGTCTCACCAAGCTTATCGTAGAAAATGCATATCTCAGCTTGAAACCCGACGAAAACCAAAATATCTCCGGTTCTGCATATCCAACGCACTGTGGAGTGGTGAAACACCAGATAACGTGTTTCTCGCATTAAATAGCTCGAAAAGTGCGATCTCGATGATTCTGCATACTTCGGACAGAAGTCTCAACAAGATTATCGCAGAAAATGCATATCTCAGCTTGAAACCCCAGGAAAACAAAGATATCGCCGGTTCTGCATATCAAACCAACTGTGGAGTGGTGAAAACACCAGATAACGTGTTTCTCAGTTAAATAGCTCGAAAAGTGCGATCTCGATGATGCTGCATATTTCGGACAGAAGTCTCAACAAGATTATCGCAGAAAATGCATATCTCAGCTTGAAACCCCAGGAAAACTAAGATATCGCTGGTTCTGCATATCAAACGCACTGTGGAGTGGTGAAAACACCAGATAACTTGTTTCTCGCATTAAATAGCTCGAAAGGAACGATCTCGATGATTCTGCATACTTCGGACAGAAGTCTCACCAAGATTATCGCAGAAAATGCATATCTCAGATTGAAACCCCACGAAAACCAAGATATCTCCGGTTCTGCATATCCAACGAACTGTGGAGTGGCGAAAACACCAGGAAACGTGTTTCTCACATTAAATAGCTCGAAACGAGCGATCTCGATGATTAAGCATACTTCGGACAGACGTCTCACCAAGATTATCCCAGAAATTGCATATCTCAGCTTGAATCCCCACGAAAACCAAGATATCGCTGGTTCTGCATATCAAACGCACTGTGGAGTGCTGAAAACACCAGATAACGTGTTTCTCGCATTAAATAGCTCGAATAGAGTGATCTCGATGATTAAGCATACTTCGGACAGAAGTCTCACCAAGATTATCGCAGAAAATGCATATCGGAGCTTGAAACCCCACGAAAACCAAGATAACGTCGGTTCTGCATATCATACGCACTGTGAAGTGGTGAAAACACCAGATAACGTGTTTCTCGCAATAAATAGCTCGAAACGAGCGATCTCGATGATTCTGCACACTTCGGACAGAAGTCTCACCAAGATTATCGCAGATAATGCATATCTCAGCTTGAAACCCCACGATAACCAAGATATCGCCGGTTCTGCATATCAAACGCACTGTGGAGTGGTGAAAATCCCAGATAACGTGTTTCTCGCATTAAATAGCTCGAAACGAGCGATCTCGATGATTAAGCATACTTCTAACAGAAGTCTCACCATGATTATCGCAGAAAATGCATATCTCTGCTAGAAACCCCACGAAAACCAAACATTGCCGGTTCTGCACATCAAACGCACTGTGGTGTGGTGAAAACACCAGATAACGTGTTTGCTCGCATTAAATATGTCGAAAAGTGCGATCTCGATGATACTGCATACTTCGGACAGAAGTCTCACCATGATTATCGCAGAAAATGCATATCTCTGCTAGAAACCCCACGAAAACCAAACATTGCCGGTTCTGCACATCAAACGCACTGTGGTGTGGTGAAAACACCAGATAACGTGTTTGCTCGCATTAAATATGTCGAAAAGAGCGATCTCGATGATTCTGCATACTTCTAACAGAAGTCTCACCAAGATTATCGCAGAAAATGCATATCGGAGCTTGAAACCCCACGAAAACCAAGATAACGTCGGTTCTGCATATCATACGCACTGTGAAGTGGTGAAAACACCAGATAACGTGTTTCTCGCAATAAATAGCTCGAAACGAGCGATCTCGATGATTCTGCACACTTCGGACAGAAGTCTCACCAAGATTATCGCAGATAATGCATATCTCAGCTTGAAACCCCACGATAACCAAGATATCGCCGGTTCTGCATATCAAACGCACTGTGGAGTGGTGAAAACCCCAGAAAACGTGTTTCTCGCATAATATAGCTCGAAACGAGCGATCTCGATGATTAAGCATACTTCGGACAGAAGTCTCACCAAGATTATCGCAGAAATAGCAAATCTCAGCTTGAATCCCCACGAAAACCAGGATATCGCTGGTTCTGCATATCAAACGCACTGTGGAGTACTGAAAACACCAGATAACGTGTTTCTCGCATTAAATAGCTCGAATAGAGCGATCTCGATGATTAAGCATACTTCGGACAGAAGTCTCACCAAGATTATCGTAAAAAATGCATATCTCAGCTAGAAACCCCACAAATACCAAGATATCGCCGGTTCTGCATATCAAACGCACTGTGGAGTGGTGAAAACACCAGATAACGTGTTTCTCGCATTAACTAGCTCGAAAAGTGCGATCTCGATGATTCTGCATACTTCGGACAGAAGTCTCACCATGATTATCGCAGAAAATGCATATCTCAGCTTGATACCCGACGAAAACCAAACATTGCCGGTTCTGCATATCAAACGCACTGTGGAGTACTGAAAACACCAGATAACGTGTTTCTCGCATTAAATAGCTCGAATAGAGCGATCTCGATGGTTAAGCATACTTCGGACAGAAGTCTCACCAAGATTATCGTAAAAAATGCATATCTCAGCTTGAAACCCCACAAAAACCAAGATATCGCCGGATCTGCATATCAAACGCACTGTGGAGTGGTGAAAACACCAGATAACGTGTTTCTCGCATGAACTAGCTCGAAAAGTGCGATCTCGATGATTCTGCATACTTCGGACAGAAGTCTCACCATGATTATCGCAGAAAATGCATATCTCAGCTTGATACGCGACGAAAACCAAACATTGCCGGTTCTGCATATCAAACGCACTGTGGCGTGGTGAAAACACCAGATAACGTGTTTGCTCGCATAAAATATGTCGAAAAGTGCGATCTCGATGATTCTGCATACTTCTAACAGAAGTCTCACAATGATTATCGCAGAAAATGCATATCTCTGCTAGAAACCCCACGAAAACCAAGATATCTCCGGTTCTGCATATCCAACGAACTGTGGAGTGGTGAAAACCCCAGAAAACGTGTTTCTCGCATTAAATAGCTCGAAACGAGCGATCTCGATGATTAAGCATACTTCGGACAGAAGTCTCACCAAGATTATCGCAGAAATTGCAAATCTCAGCTTGAATCCCCACGAAAACCAGGATATCGCTGGTTCTGCATATCGAACGCGCTGTGGAGTACTGAAAACACCAGATAACGTGTTTCTCGCATTAAATAGCTCGAATAGAGCGATCTCGATGATTAAGCATACTTCGGACAGAAGTCTCACCAAGATTATCGTAAAAAATGCATATCTCAGCTTGAAACCCCACAAAAACCAAGATATCGCCGGATCTGCATATCAAACGCACTGTGGAGTGGTGAAAACACCAGATAACGTGTTTCTCGCATTAACTAGCTCGAAAAGTGCGATCTCGATGATTCTGCATACTTCGGACAGAAGTCTCACCATGATTATCGCAGAAAATGCATATCTCAGCTTGATACCCGACGAAAACCAAACATTGCCGGTTCTGCATATCAAACGCACTGTGGCGTGGTGAAAACACCAGATAACGTGTTTGCTCGCATTAGATAGCTCGAAAAGAGCGCTCTCGATGTTTCTGCATACTTCGGACAGATGTTTCACCAAGATTATCGCAGAAAATGCATATCTCTGCTTGAAACCCCACGAAAACCAAGATATCTACTGTTCTACATATCCAACGAACTGTGGAGTGGTGAAAACCCCAGAAAACGTGTTTCTCGCATAAAATAGCTCGAAACGAGCGATCTCGATGATTAAGCATACTTCGGACAGAAGTCTCACCAAGATTATCGCAGAAATTGCAAATCTCAGCTTGAATCCCCACGAAAACCAGGATATCGCTGGTTCTGCATATCAAACGCACTGTGGAGTACTGAAAACACCAGATAACGTGTTTCTCGCATTAAATAGCTCGAATAGAGCGATCTCGATGATTAAGCATACTTCGGACAGAAGTCTCACCAAGATTATCGTAAAAAATGCATATCTCAGCTTGAAACCCCACGAAAGCCAAGATATCGCTGGTACTGCATATCAAACGCTTTGTGGAGTGGTGAAAATACCAGATAACGTGTTTCTCGCAATAAATAGCTCGAAACGAGCATTCTCGATGATGAAGCATACTTCTAACAGAAGTCTCACCATGATTATCGCAGAAAATGCATATCTCTGCTAGAAACCCCACGAAAACCAAACATTGCCGGTTCTGCATATCAAACGCACTGTGGCGTGGTGAAAACACCAGATAACGTGTTTGCTCGCATTAAATATGTCGAAAAGAGCGATCTCGATGATTCTGCATACTTCTAACAGAAGTCTCACAATGATTATCGCAGAAAATGCATATCTCTGCTAGAAACCCCACGAAAACCAAGATATCTCCGGTTCTGCATATCCAACGAACTGTGGAGTGGTGAAAACCCCAGAAAACGTGTTTCTCGCATTAAATAGCTCGAAACGAGCGATCTCGATGATTAAGCATACTTCGGACAGAAGTCTCACCAAGATTATCGCAGAAATTGCAAATCTCAGCTTGAATCCCCACGAAAACCAGGATATCGCTGGTTCTGCATATCGAACGCACTGTGGAGTACTGAAAACACCAGATAACGTGTTTCTCGCATTAAATAGCTCGAATAGAGCGATCTCGATGGTTAAGCATACTTCGGACAGAAGTCTCACCAAGATTATCGTAAAAAATGCATATCTCAGCTTGAAACCCCACAAAAACCAAGATATCGCCGGATCTGCATATCAAACGCACTGTGGAGTGGTGAAAACACCAGATAACGTGTTTCTCGCATTAACTAGCTCGAAAAGTGCGATCTCGATGATTCTGCATACTTCGGACAGAAGTCTCACCATGATTATCGCAGAAAATGCATATCTCAGCTTGATACGCGACGAAACCCAAACATTGCCGGTTCTGCATATCAAACGCACTGTGGCGTGGTGAAAACACCAGATAACGTGTTTGCTCGCATAAAATATGTCGAAAAGTGCGATCTCGATGACTCTGCATACTTCGGACAGAAGTCTCACCATGATTATCGCAGACAATGCATATCTGAGCTTGAAACCCCACGAAAACCAAGATATCGTCGGTTCTGCATAACATACGCACTGTGGAGTGCTGAAAACACCAGATAACGTGTTTCTCGCATTAAATAGCTCGAATAGAGCGATCTCGATGATTAAGCATACTTCGGACAGAAGTCTCACCACGATTATCGTAAAAAATGCATATCTTAACTTGAAACCCCATGAAAACCAAGATATCGCTGGAACTGCATATCAAACGCTTTGTGGAGTGGTGAAAATACCAGATAACGTGTTTCTCGCATTAAATAACTCGAAAAGAGCGATCTCGATGATTCTGCATACTTCGGACAGAAGTCTCACCAAGATTATCGTAAAAAATGCATATCTCAGCTTGAAACCCCACGAAAGCCAAGATATCGCTGGTTCTGCATATCAAACGCACTGTGGAATGGTGAAAACACCAGATAAGGTTTTTCTCGCATTAACTATCTCGAAAAGAGCGATCTCGATGATTCAGCATACTTCGGACAGAAGTCTCACCAAGTTTATCGCAGAAAATGCATATCTCAGCTTGAAACCCCACGAAAACCAAGATATCGCTGGTTCTGCATATCAAACGCACTGTGGAGTGGTGAAAACACCAGATAACGTGTTTCTCGCATTAATTAGCTCGAAACGAGCGATCTCGATGATTCTGCATACTTCGGACAGAAGTCTCACCAAGATTATCGCTGAAAATGCATATCTGAGCTTGAAACCCGACGAAAACCAAAATATCTCCGGTTCTGCATATCCAACGCACTGTGGAGTGGTGGAACCACCAGATAACGTGTTCGTCGCATTAAATAGCTCGAAACGAGCGATCGCGATGCTTCTGCATACTTCGGACAGAAGTCTCACCAAGATTATCGCAGAAAATGCATATCTGAGCTTGAAACCCCACGAACACCAAGATATCGCCGGATCTGCATATCATACGCACTGTGGAGTGGTGAAAACACCAGATAACGTGTTTCTCGCATTAAATATCTCGAAAAGTGCGATCTCGATGATTCTGCATACTTCTAACAGAAGTCTCACCATGATTATCGCAGAAAATGCATATCACTGCTAGAAACCCCACGAAAACCAAGATATCTCCTGTTCTGCATATCCAACGAACTGTGGAGTGGTGAAAACCCCAGAAAACGTGTTTCTCGCATTAAATAGCTCGAAAAGAGCGATCTCGATGATTCTGCACACTTCGGACAGAAGTCTCACCAAGATTCTCGCAGAAAATGCATATCTCAGCTTGAAACCCCACGAAAACCCAGATATCGATGGTTCTACGTATCAAACGCACTGTGGAGTGCTGAAAACACCAGATAACGTGTTTCTCGCATTAAATAGCTCGGAAAGTGCGATCTCGATGATTCTGCATACTTCGGACAGAAGTCTCACCATGATTATCGTAAAAAATGCATATCTCAGCTTGAAACCCCACAAAAACCAAGATATCGCTGGTTCTGCATATCAAACGCACTGTGGAGTGGTGAAAACACCAGATAACGTGTTTCTCGCATTAAATAGGTGGAAAAGAGCGATCTCGATGTTTCTGCATACTTCTAACAGAAGTCTCACCATGAATATCGCAGAAAATGCATATCTCAGCTTGAATCCCGACGAAAACCAAACATTGCCGGTTCTGCATATCATACGCACTGTGGAGTGGTGAAAACACCAGATAACGTGTTTCTCGCATTAAATAGCTCGAAAAGTGCGATCTCGATGATTAAGCATACTTCGGACAGAAGTCTCACCAAGATTAACGTAAAAAATGCATATCTCAGCTTGAAACCCCACAAAAACCAAGATATCGCCGCTTCTGCATATCAAACGCACTGTGGAGTGGTGAAAACACCAGATAACGTGTTTCTCGCATTAAATAGCTCGAAAAGTGCGATCTCGATGATTCTGCATACTTCGGACAGAAGTCTCACCAAGATTATCGCTGAAAATGCATATCTGAGCTTGAAACCCGACGAAAACCAAAATATCTCCGGTTCTGCATATCCAACGCACTGTGGAGTGGTGGAACCACCAGATAACGTGTTTGTCGCATTAAATAGCTCGAAACGAGCGATCGCGATGCTTCTGCATACTTCGGACAGAAGTCTCACCAAGATTCTCGCAGAAAATGCATATCTCAGCTTGAAACCCCACGAAAACCCAGATATCGATGGTTCTACGTATCAAACGCACTGTGGGGTGCTGAAAACACCAGATAACGTGTTTCTCGCATTAAATAGCTCGGAAAGTGCGATCTCGATGATTCTGCATACTTCGGACAGAAGTCTCACCATGATTATCGTAAAAAATGCATATCTCAGCTTGAAACCCCACAAAAACCAAGATATCGATGGTTCTACGTATCAAACGCACTGTGGAGTGCTGAAAACACCAGATAACGTGTTTCTCGCATTAAATAGCTCGGAAAGTGCGATCTCGATGATTCTGCATACTTCGGACAGAAGTCTCACCAAGATTATCGCAGAAATTGCATATCTCAGCTTGAATCCCCACGAAAACCAAGATATCGCTGGTTCTGCATATCAAACGCACTGTGGAGTGCTGAAAACACCAGATAACGTGTTTCTCGCATTAAATAGCTGGAATAGAGCGATCTCGATGATTAAGCATACTTCGGACAGAAGTCTCACCAAGATTAACGTAAAAAATGCATATCTCAGCTTGAAACCCCACAAAAACCAAGATATCGCTGGTTCTGCATATCAAACGCACTGTGGAGTGCTGAAAACACCAGATAACGTGTTTCTCGCATTAAATAGCTGGAATAGAGCGATCTCGATGATTAAGCATACTTCGGACAGAAATCTCACCAAGATTATCGCAGAAAATGCATATCTCAGCTTGAAACCCCACGAAAACCAAGATATCGCTGGTACTGCATATCAAACGCTCTGTGGAGTAGAGAAAATACCAGATGACGTGTTTCTCGCATTAAATAGCTCGAAAAGAGCGATCTCGATGATTCTGCATACTTCGGACAGAAGTCTCACCAAGATTATCGTAGAAAATGCATATCTCAGCTTGAAACCCCACGAAAACCCAGATATCGCTGGTTCTACATATCAAACGCACTGTCGAATGCTGAAAACACCAGATAACGTGTTTCTCGCAATAAATAGCTCGAAAAGTGCGATCTCGATGATTCTGCATACTGCGGACAGACGTCTCACCATGATTATCGTAAAAAATGCATATCTGAGCTTGAAACCCCACAAAAACCAAGATATCGCTGGTTCTGCATATCAAACGCACTGTGGAGTGGTGAAAACACCAGATAACCTGTTTTCTCGCATTAAATAGGTCGAAAAGAGCGATCTCGATGTTTCTGCATACTTCGGACAGAGGTCTCACAAAGATTATCGCAGAAAATGCATATCTCAGCTTGAAACCCCACGAAAACCAAGATATCTCCGGTTCGGCACATCCAACGAACTGTGGTGTTGTGAAAACCCCAGAAAACGTGTTTCTCGTATTAAATAGCTCGAAAAGAGCGCTCTTGATGTTTCTGCATCCTTCGGACGGAAGTCTCACCAATATTATCGCAGAAAACGCATATCTGAGCTTGAAACCCCACGAAAACCAAGATATCGTCGGTTCTGCATATCATACGCACTGTGGAGTGGTGAAAACACCAGATAACGTGTTTCTCGCATTAAATAGCTCGAAAAGTGCGATCTCGATGATTCTGCATACTTCGGACAGAAGTCTCACCAAGATTATCGCAGAAAATGCATATCTGAGCGTGAAACCCCACGAAAACCAAGATATCGTCGGTTCTGCATATCATACGCACCGTGGAGTGGTGAAAACACCAGATAACGTGTTTCTCGCATTAAATAGCTCGAAAAGTGCGATCTCGATGATTCTGCATAATTCGGACAGAAATTTCACCAAGATTATCGCAGAAAATGCATATCTCAGCTTGAAACCCCACGAAAACCAAGATATCGCTGGTTCTGCATATCAAACGCACTGTGGAGTGCGGAAAACACCAGATAACGTGTTTCTCGCATTAAATAGCTCGAATAGAGCGATTTCGATGATTAAGCATACTTCGGACAGAAGTCTCACCAAGATTATCGCAGAAAATGCATATCTGAGCTTGAAACCCCACGAAAACCAAGATATCGTCGGTTCTGCATATCATACACACTGTGGAGTGGCGAAAACACCAGATAACGTGTTTCTCGCATTAAATAGCTCGAAAAGTGCGATCTCGATGATTCTGCATACTTCGGACAGATATCTCACCAAGATTATCGCAGAAAATGCATATCTCAGCTTGAAACCCCACGAAAACCAAGATATCGCTGGTACTGCATATCAAACGCTCTGTGGAGTGGTGAAAATACCAGACAAGGTTTTTGTCGCATTAACTATCTCGAAAAGTGCGATCTCGATGATTCAGCATACTACGGACAGAAGTCTCACTAAGATTATCGTAAAAAATGCATATCTCATCTTGAAACCACACAAAACCAAGATATCGCCGGTTCTGCATATCAAACGCACTTTTTTAGTGGTGAAAACACCAGATAACGTGTTTCTCGAATTAAATAGCTCGAAAAGAGTGCTCTCGATGTTTCTGCATACTTCGCAGAGATGTCTCACCAAGCTTATCGTAGAAAATGCATATCTCAGCTTGAAACCCGACGAAAACCAAAATATCTCCGGTTCTGCATATCCAACGCACTGTGGAGTGGTGAAAACACCAGATAACGTGTTTCTCGCATTAAGTAGCTCGCAACGAGCGATCTGGATGATTCTGCATACTTCGGACAGAAGTCTCACCAATATTATCGCAGAAAATGCATATCTCAGCTTGAAACCTCACGAAAACTAAAATATCGCCGGTTCTGCATTACAAACCAACTGTGGAGTGGTGAAAACACCAGATAAGGTGTTTCTCGCATTAAATAGCTCGAAAAGTGCGATCTCGATGATTCTGCATACTTCGGACAGAAGTCTCACCAAGATTATCGCTGAAAATGCATATCTCAGCTTGAAACCCCACAAAAACCAAAATATCTCCGGTTCTGCATATCCAACGCACTGTGGAGTGGTGAAAACACCAGATAACGTGCTTCTGGCATTAAATAGCTCGAAACGAGCGATCTCGATGATTCTGCATACTTCGGACAGAAGTCTCACCAAAATTATCGTAAAAAATGCATATCTCAGCTTGAAACCCCACGAAAACCAAGATATCGCTGTGTTCTGCATATCAAACGCACTGTGGAGTGGTGAAAACCCCAGAAAACGTGTTCCTCCCATTAAATAGCTCGAATAGAGCGATCTCGATGATTCTTCATACTTCGGACAGAAGTCTCACAAAGATTATCGTAAAAAATGCATATCTCAGCTTGAAACCCAACGAAAGCCAAGATATCGCTGGTTCTGCATATCAAACGCACTGTGGAGTGGTGAAAACACCGGATAAGGTTTCTCTCGCATTAACTAGCTCGAAAAGAGCGATCTCGATGTTTCAGCATACTTCGGACAGAAGTCTCACCAAGATTATCGCAGAAAATGCATATCTCAGCTTGAAACCCCACGAAAACCCAGATATCGATGGTTCTACGTATCAAACGCACTGTGGGGTGCTGAAAACACCAGATAACGTGTTTCTCGCATTAAATAGCTCGGAAAGTGCGATCTCGATGATTCTGCATACTTCGGACAGAAGTCTCACCATGATTATCGTAAAAAATGCATATCTCAGCTTGAAACCCCACAAAAACCAAGATATCGATGGTTCTACGTATCAAACGCACTGTGGAGTGCTGAAAACACCAGATAACGTGTTTCTCGCATTAAATAGCTCGGAAAGTGCGATCTCGATGATTCTGCATACTTCGGACAGAAGTCTCACCAAGATTATCGCAGAAATTGCATATCTCAGCTTGAATCCCCACGAAAACCAAGATATCGCTGGTTCTGCATATCAAACGCACTGTGGAGTGCTGAAAACACCAGATAACGTGTTTCTCGCATTAAATAGCTGGAATAGAGCGATCTCGATGATTAAGCATACTTCGGACAGAAGTCTCACCAAGATTAACGTAAAAAATGCATATCTCAGCTTGAAACCCCACAAAAACCAAGATATCGCTGGTTCTGCATATCAAACGCACTGTGGAGTGCTGAAAACACCAGATAACGTGTTTCTCGCATTAAATAGCTGGAATAGAGCGACCTCGATGATTAAGCATACTTCGGACAGAAATCTCACCAAGATTATCGCAGAAAATGCATATCTCAGCTTGAAACCCCACGAAAACCAAGATATCGCTGGTACTGCATATCAAACGCTCTGTGGAGTGGAGAAAATACCAGATCACGTGTTTCTCGCATTAAATAGCTCGAAAAGAGCGATCTCGATGATTCTGCATACTTCGGACAGAAGTCTCACCAAGATTATCGTAGAAAATGCATATCTCAGCTTGAAACCCCACGAAAACCCAGATATCGCTGGTTCTACATATCAAACGCACTGTCGAATGCTGAAAACACCAGATAACGTGTTTCTCGCAATAAATAGCTCGAAAAGTGCGATCTCGATGATTCTGCATACTGCGGACAGACGTCTCACCATGATTATCGTAAAAAATGCATATCTGAGCTTGAAACCCCACAAAAACCAAGATATCGCTGGTTCTGCATATCAAACGCACTGTGGTGTGGTGAAAACACCAGATAACCTGTTTTCTCGCATTAAATAGGTCGAAAAGCGCGATCTCGATGTTTCTGCATACTTCGGACAGAGGTCTCACAAAGATTATCGCAGAAAATGCATATCTCAGCTTGAAACCCCACGAAAACCAAGATATCTCCGGTTCGGCACATCCAACGAACTGTGGTGTTGTGAAAACCCCAGAAAACGTGTTTCTCGTATTAAATAGCTCGAAAAGAGCGCTCTTGATGTTTCTGCATCCTTCGGACAGAAGTCTCACCAATATTATCGCAGAAAACGCATATCTGAGCTTGAAACCCCACGAAAACCAAGATATCGTCGGTTCTGCATATCATACGCACTGTGGAGTGGTGAAAACACCAGATAACGTGTTTCTCGCATTAAATAGCTCGAAAAGTGCGATCTCGATGATTCTGCATACTTCGGACAGAAGTCTCACCAAGATTATCGCAGAAAATGCATATCTGAGCTTGAAACCCCACGAAAACCAAGATATCGTCGGTTCTGCATATCATACGCACCGTGGAGTGGTGAAAACACCAGATAACGTGTTTCTCGCATTAAATAGCTCGAAAAGTGCGATCTCGATGATTCTGCATACTTCGGACAGAAATTTCACCAAGATTATCGCAGAAAATGCATATCTCAGCTTGAAACCCCACGAAAACCAAGATATCGCTGGTTCTGCATATCAAACGCACTGTGGAGTGCGGAAAACACCAGATAACGTGTTTCTCGCATTAAATAGCTCGAATAGAGCGATTTCGATGATTAAGCATACTTCGGACAGAAGTCTCACCAAGATTATCGCAGAAAATGCATATCTGAGCTTGAAACCCCACGAAAACCAAGATATCGTCGGTTCTGCATATCATACACACTGTGGAGTGGCGAAAACACCAGATAACGTGTTTCTCGCATTAAATAGCTCGAAAAGTGCGATCTCGATGATTCTGCATACTTCGGACAGATATCTCACCAAGATTATCGCAGAAAATGCATATCTCAGCTTGAAACCCCACGAAAACCAAGATATCGCTGGTACTGCATATCAAACGCTCTGTGGAGTGGTGAAAATACCAGACAAGGTTTTTGTCGCATTAACTATCTCGAAAAGTGCGATCTCGATGATTCAGCATACTACGGACAGAAGTCTCACTAAGATTATCGTAAAAAATGCATATCTCATCTTGAAACCACACAAAAACCAAGATATCGCCGGTTCTGCATATCAAACGCACTTTTTTAGTGGTGAAAACACCAGATAACGTGTTTCTCGAATTAAATAGCTCGAAAAGAGTGCTCTCGATGTTTCTGCATACTTCGCAGAGATGTCTCACCAAGCTTATCGTAGAAAATGCATATCTCAGTTTGAAACCCGACGAAAACCAAAATATCTCCGGTTCTGCATATCCAACGCACTGTGGAGTGGTGAAAACACCAGATAACGTGTTTCTCGCATTAAGTAGCTCGCAACGAGCGATCTGGATGATTCTGCATACTTCGGACAGAAGTCTCACCAATATTATCGCAGAAAATGCATATCTCAGCTTGAAACCTCACGAAAACTAAAATATCGCCGGTTCTGCATTACAAACCAACTGTGGAGTGGTGAAAACACCAGATAAGGTGTTTCTCGCATTAAATAGCTCGAAAAGTGCGATCTCGATGATTCTGCATACTTCGGACAGAAGTCTCACCAAGATTATCGCTGAAAATGCATATCTCAGCTTGAAACCCCACGAAAACCAAGATATCGCTGTGTTCTGCATATCAAACGCACTGTGGAGTGGTGAAAACCCCAGAAAACGTGTTCCTCCCATTAAATAGCTCGAATAGAGCGATCTCGATGATTCTTCATACTTCGGACAGAAGTCTCACAAAGATTATCGTAAAAAATGCATATCTCAGCTTGAAACCCAACGAAAGCCAAGATATCGCTGGTTCTGCATATCAAACGCACTGTGGAGTGGTGAAAACACCGGATAAGGTTTCTCTCGCATTAACTAGCTCGAAAAGAGCGATCTCGATGTTTCAGCATACTTCGGACAGAAGTCTCACCAAGATTATCGCAGAAAATGCATATCTGAGCTTGAAACCCCACGAAAACCAAGATATCGTCGGTTCTGCATATCATACGCACTGTGGAGTGGTGAAAACACCAGATAACGTGTTTCTCGCATAAAATAGCTCGAAACGAGCAATCTCGATGATTCTGCACACTTCGGACAGAAGTCTCACCAAGTTTATCGCAGATAATGTATATCTCAGCTTGAAACCCCACGAACACCAAGATATCGCCGGATCTGCATATCATACGCACTGTGGAGTGGTGAAAACACCAGATAACGTGTTTCTCGCATTAAATATCTCGAAAAGTGCGATCTCGATGATTCTGCATACTTCTAACAGAAGTCTCACCATGATTATCGCAGAAAATGCATATCACTGCTAGAAACCCCACGAAAACCAAGATATCTCCTGTTCTGCATATCCAACGAACTGTGGAGTGGTGAAAACCCCAGAAAACGTGTTTCTCGCATTAAATAGCTCGAAAAGAGCGATCTCGATGATTCTGCACACTTCGGACAGAAGTCTCACCAAGATTCTCGCAGAAAATGCATATCTCAGCTTGAAACCCCACGAAAACCCAGATATCGATGGTTCTACGTATCAAACGCACTGTGGAGTGCTGAAAACACCAGATAACGTGTTTCTCGCATTAAATAGCTCGGAAAGTGCGATCTCGATGATTCTGCATACTTCGGACAGAAGTCTCACCATGATTATCGTAAAAAATGCATATCTCAGCTTGAAACCCCACAAAAACCAAGACATCGCTGGTTCTGCATATCAAACGCACTGTGGAGTGGTGAAAACACCAGATAACGTGTTTCTCGCATTAAATAGGTGGAAAAGAGCGATCTCGATGTTTCTGCATACTTCTAACAGAAGTCTCACCATGAATATCGCAGAAAATGCATATCTCAGCTTGAATCCCGACGAAAACCAAACATTGCCGGTTCTGCATATCATACGCACTGTGGAGTGGTGAAAACACCAGATAACGTGTTTCTCGCATTAAATAGCTCGAAACGAGCGATCTCGATGATTAAGCATACTTCGGACAGAAGTCTCACCAAGATTATCGCAGAAATTGCATATCTCAGCTTGAATCCCCACGAAAACCAAGATATCGCTGGTTCTGCATATCAAACGCACTGTGGAGTGCTGAAAACACCAGATAACGTGTTTCTCGCATTAAATAGCTGGAATAGAGCGATCTCGATGATTAAGCATACTTCGGACAGAAGTCTCACCAAGATTAACGTATAAAATGCATATCTCAGCTTGAAACCCCACAAAAACCAAGATATCGCCGGTTCTGCATATCAAACGCACTGTGGAGTGGTGAAAACACCAGATAACGTGTTTCTCGCATTAAATAGCTCGAAAAGTGCGATCTCGATGATTCTGCATACTTCGGACAGAAATCTCACCAAGATTATCGCAGAAAATGCATATCTCAGCTTGAAACCCCACGAAAACCAAGATATCGCTGGTACTGCATATCAAACGCACTGTGGAGTGGAGAAAATACCATATCACGTGTTTCTCGCATTAAATAGCTCGAAAAGAGCGATCTCGATGATTCTGCATACTTCGGACAGAAGTCTCACCAAGATTATCGTAGAAAATGCATATCTCAGCTTGAAACCCCACGAAAACCCAGATATCGCTGGTTCTACATATCAAACGCACTGTCGAATGCTGAAAACACCAGATAACGTGTTTCTCGCAATAAATAGCTCGAAAAGTGCGATCTCGATGATTCTGCATACTGCGGACAGACGTCTCACCATGATTATCGTAAAAAATGCATATCTGAGCTTGAAACCCCACAAAAACCAAGATATCGCTGGTTCTGCATATCAAACGCACTGTGGAGTGGTGAAAACACCAGATAACCTGTTTTCTCGCATTAAATAGGTCGAAAAGAGCGATCTCGATGTTTCTGCATACTTCGGACAGAGGTCTCACAAAGATTATCGCAGAAAATGCATATCTCAGCTTGAAACCCCACGAAAACCAAGATATCTCCGGTTCGGCACATCCAACGAACTGTGGTGTGGTGAAAACCCCAGAAAACGTGTTTCTCGCATTAAATAGCTCGAAAAGAGCGCTCTTGATGTTTCTGCATCCTTCGGACAGAAGTCTCACCAATATTATCGCAGAAAACGCATATCTGAGCTTGAAACCCCACGAAAACCAAGATATCGTCGGTTCTGCATATCATACGCACTGTGGAGTGGTGAAAACACCAGATAACGTGTTTCTCGCATTAAATAGCTCGAAAAGTGCGATCTCGATGATTCTGCATACTTCGGACAGAAGTCTCACCAAGATTATCGCAGAAAATGCATATCTGAGCTTGAAACCCCACGAAAACCAAGATATCGTCGGTTCTGCATATCATACGCACCGTGGAGTGGTGAAAACACCAGATAACGTGTTTCTCGCATTAAATAGCTCGAAAAGTGCGATCTCGATGATTCTGCATACTTCGGACAGAAATTTCACCAAGATTATCGCAGAAAATGCATATCTCAGCTTGAAACCCCACGAAAACCAAGATATCGCTGGTTCTGCATATCAAACGCACTGTGGAGTGCGGAAAACACCAGATAACGTGTTTCTCGCATTAAATAGCTCGAAAAGAGCGATCTCGATGTTTCAGCATACTTCGGACAGAAGTCTCACAAAGATTATCGCAGAAAATGCATATCTCAGCTTGAAACCCCAGGAAAACTAAGATATCGCCGGTTCTGCATATCATACACACTGTGGAGTGGCGAAAACACCAGATAACGTGTTTCTCGCATTAAATAGCTCGAAAAGTGCGATCTCGATGATTCTGCATACTTCTATCAGAAGTCTCACCAAGATTATCGCAGAAAATGCATATCTCTGCTTGAAACCCCACGCAAACCAAGATACCTCCTGTTCTGCATATCCAAAGAACTGTGGAGTGGTGAAAACCCCAGAAAACGTGTTTCTCGCATTAAATGGCTCGAAAAGAGCGCTCTCGATGTTTCTGCATACTTCGGACAGATGTCTCACCAAGCTTATCGTAGAAAATGCATATCTCAGCTTGAAACCCGACGAAAACCAAAATATCTCCGGTTCTGCATATCCAACGCACTGTGGAGTGGTGAAACACCAGATAACGTGTTTCTCGCATTAAATAGCTCGAAAAGTGCGATCTGGATGATTCTGCATACTTCGGACAGAAGTCTCAACAAGATTATCGCAGAAAATGCATATCTCTGATTGAAACCCCAGGAAAACAAAGATATCGCCGGTTCTGCATATCAAACCAACTGTGGTGTGGTGAAAACACCAGATAACGTGTTTGCTCGCATTAAATATGTCGAAAAGTGCGATCTCGATGATTCTGCATACTTCGGGCAGAAGTCTCACCATGATTATCGCAGAAAATGCATATCTCTGCTAGAAACCCCACGAAAACCAAACATTGCCGGTTCTGCACATCAAACGCACTGTGGTGTGGTGAAAACACCAGATAACGTGTTTGCTCGCATTAAATATGTCGAAAAGAGCGATCTCGATGATTCTGCATACTTCTAACAGAAGTCTCACCAAGATTAACGCAGAAAATGCATATCGGAGCTTGAAACCCCACGAAAACCAAGATAACGTCGGTTCTGCATATCATACGCACTGTGAAGTGGTGAAAACACCAGATAACGTGTTTCTCGCAATAAATAGCTCGATACGAGCGATCTCGATGATTCTGCACACTTCGGACAGAAGTCTCACCAAGATTATCTCAGATAATGCATATCTCAGCTTGAAACCCCACGATAACCAAGATATCGCCGGTTCTGCATATCAAACGCACTGTGGAGTGGTGAAAACCCCAGAAAACGTGTTTCTCGCATAAAATAGCTCGAAACGAGCGATCTCGATGATTAAGCATACTTCGGACAGAAGTCTCACCAAGATTATCGCAGAAATAGCAAATCTCAGCTTGAATCCCCACGAAAACCAGGATATCGCTGGTTCTGCATATCAAACGCACTGTGGAGTACTGAAAACACCAGATAACGTGTTTCTCGCATTAAATAGCTCGAATAGAGCGATCTCGATGATTAAGCATACTTCGGACAGAAGTCTCACCATGATTATCGCAGAAAATGCATATCTCAGCTAGAAACCCCACAAATACCAAGATATCGCCGGTTCTGCATATCAAACGCACTGTGGAGTGGTGAAAACACCAGATAACGTGTTTCTCGCATTAACTAGCTCGAAAAGTGCGATCTCGATGATTCTGCATACTTCGGACAGAAGTCTCACCATGATTATCGCAGAAAATGCATATCTCAGCTTGATACCCGACGAAAACCAAACATTGCCGGTTCTGCATATCAAACGCACTGTGGCGTGGTGAAAACACCAGATAACGTGTTTGCTCGCATTAAATATGTCGAAAAGAGCGATCTCGATGATTCTGCAAACTTCGGACAGAAGTCTCACCATGATTATCGCAGAAAATGCATATCTCAGCTTGATACCCGACGAAAACCAAACATTGCCGGTTCTGCATATCAATCGCACTGTGGCGTGGTGAAAACACAAGATAACGTGTTTGCTCGCATTAAATATGTCGAAAAGAGCGATCTCGATGATTCTGCATACTTCGGACAGAAGTCTCACCAAGATTATCGCAGAAAATGCATATCTCAGCTTGATACCCGACGAAAACCAAACATTGCCGGTTCTGCATATCAAACGCACTGTGGCGTGGTGAAAACACCAGATAACGTGTTTGCTCGCATTAAATATGTCGAAAAGAGCGATCTCGATGATTCTGCATACTTCTAACAGAAGTCTCACAATGATTATCGCAGAAAATGCATATCTCTGCTAGAAACCCCACGAAAACCAAGATATCTCCGGTTCTGCATATCCAACGAACTGTGGAGTGGTGAAAACCCCAGAAAACGTGTTTCTCGCATTAAATAGCTCGAAACGAGCGATCTCGATGATTAAGCATACTTCGGACAGAAGTCTCACCAAGATTATCGCAGAAATTGCAAATCTCAGCTTGAATCCGCACGAAAACCAGGATATCGCTGGTTCTGCATATCGAACGCACTGTGGAGTACTGAAAACACCAGATAACGTGTTTCTCGCATTAAATAGCTCGAATAGAGCGATCTCGATGATTAAGCATACTTCGGACAGAAGTCTCACCAAGATTATCGTAAAAAATGCATATCTCAGCTTGAAACCCCACAAAAACCAAGATATCGCCGGATCTGCATATCAAACGCACTGTGGAGTGGTGAAAACACCAGATAACGTGTTTCTCGCATTAACTAGCTCGAAAAGTGCGATCTCGATGATTCTGCATACTTCGGACAGAAGTCTCACCATGATTATCGCAGAAAATGCATATCTCAGCTTGATACCCGACGAAAACCAAACATTGCCGGTTCTGCATATCAAACGCACTGTGGCGTGGTGAAAACACCAGATAACGTGTTTGCTCGCATTAAATATGTCGAAAAGAGCGATCTCGATGACTCTGCATACTTCGGACAGAAGTCTCACCATGATTATCGCAGACAATGCATATCTGAGCTTGAAACCCCACGAAAACCAAGATATCGTCGGTTCTGCATAACATACGCACTGTAGAGTGCTGAAAACACCAGATAACGTGTTTCTCGCATTAAATAACTCGAAAAGAGCGATCTCGATGATTCTGCATACTTCGGACAGAAGTCTCACCATGATTATCGCAGAAAATGCATATCTCAGCTTGATACCCGACGAAAACCAAACATTGCCGGTTCTGCATATCAATCGCACTGTGGCGTGGTGAAAACACCAGATAACGTGTTTGCTCGCATTAAATATGTCGGAAAGAGCGATCTCGATGATTCTGCATACTTCGGACAGAAGTCTCACCAAGATTATCGCAGAAAATGCATATCTCAGCTTGATACCCGACGAAAACCAAACATTGCCGGTTCTGCATATCAAACGCACTGTGGCGTGGTGAAAACACCAGATAACGTGTTTGCTCGCATTAGATAGCTCGAAAAGAGCGCTCTCGATGTTTCTGCATACTTCGGACAGATGTTTCACCAAGATTATCGCAGAAAATGCATATCTCTGCTTGAAACCCCACGAAAACCAAGATATCTACTGTTCTGCATATCCAACGAACTGTGAAGTGGTGAAAACCCCAGAAAACGTGTTTCTCGCATAAAATAGCTCGAAACGAGCGATCTCGATGATTAAGCATACTTCGGACAGAAGTCTCACCAAGATTATCGCAGAAAATGCATATCTCAGCTTGATACCCGACGAAAACCAAACATTGCCGGTTCTGCATATCAAACGCACTGTGGCGTGGTGAAAACACCAGATAACGTGTTTGCTCGCATTAGATAGCTCGAAAAGAGCGCTCTCGATGTTTCTGCATACTTCGGACAGAAGTCTCACCATGATTATCGCAGACAATGCATATCTGAGCTTGAAACCCCACGAAAACCAAGATATCGTCGGTTCTGCATAACATACGCACTGTAGAGTGCTGAAAACACCAGATAACGTGTTTCTCGCATTAAATAGCTCGAAACGAGCATTCTCGATGCTGAAGCATACTTCTAACAGAAGTCTCACCATGATTATCGCAGAAAATGCATATCTCTGCTAGAAACCCCACGAAAACCAAACATTGCCGGTTCTGCATATCAAACGCACTGTGGCGTGGTGAAAACACCAGATAACGTGTTTGCTCGCATTAAATATGTCGAAAAGAGCGATCTCGATGATTCTGCATACTTCTAACAGAAGTCTCACAATGATTATCGCAGAAAATGCATATCTCTGCTAGAAACCCCACGAAAACCAAGATATCTCCGGTTCTGCATATCCAACGAACTGTGGAGTGGTGAAAACCCCAGAAAACGTGTTTCTCGCATTAAATAGCTCGAAACGAGCGATCTCGATGATTAAGCATACTTCGGACAGAAGTCTCACCAAGATTATCGCAGAAATTGCAAATCTCAGCTTGAATCCCCACGAAAACCAGGATATCGCTGGTTCTGCATATCGAACGCACTGTGGAGTACTGAAAACACCAGATAACGTGTTTCTCGCATTAAATAGCTCGAATAGAGCGATCTCGATGGTTAAGCATACTTCGGACAGAAGTCTCACCAAGATTATCGTAAAAAATGCATATCTCAGCTTGAAACCCCACAAAAACCAAGATATCGCCGGATCTGCATATCAAACGCACTGTGGAGTGGTGAAACCACCAGATAACGTGTTTCTCGCATTAACTAGCTCGAAAAGTGCGATCTCGATGATTCTGCATACTTCGGACAGAAGTCTCACCATGATTATCGCAGAAAATGCATATCTCAGCTTGATACGCGACGAAAACCAAACATTGCCGGTTCTGCATATCAAACGCACTGTGGCGTGGTGAAAACACCAGATAACGTGTTTGCTCGCATAAAATATGTCGAAAAGTGCGATCTCGATGACTCTGCATACTTCGGACAGAAGTCTCACCATGATTATCGCAGACAATGCATATCTGAGCTTGAAACCCCACGAAAACCAAGATATCGTCGGTTCTGCATAACATACGCACTGTGGAGTGCTGAAAACACCAGATAACGTGTTTCTCGCATTAAATAGCTCGAATAGAGCGATCTCGATGATTAAGCATACTTCGGACAGAAGTCTCACCACGATTATCGTAAAAAATGCATATCTTAACTTGAAACCCCATGAAAACCAAGATATCGCTGGAACTGCATATCAAACGCTTTGTGGAGTGGTGAAAATACCAGATAACGTGTTTCTCGCATTAAATAACTCGAAAAGAGCGATCTCGATGATTCTGCATACTTCGGACAGAAGTCTCACCAAGATTATCGTAAAAAATGCATATCTCAGCTTGAAACCCCACGAAAGCCAAGATATCGCTGGTTCTGCATATCAAACGCACTGTGGAATGGTGAAAACACCAGATAAGGTTTTTCTCGCATTAACTATCTCGAAAAGAGCGATCTCGATGATTCAGCATACTTCGGACAGAAGTCTCACCAAGTTTATCGCAGAAAATGCATATCTCAGCTTGAAACCCCACGAAAACCAAGATATCGCTGGTTCTGCATATCAAACGCACTGTGGAGTGGTGAAAACACCAGATAACGTGTTTCTCGCATTAATTAGCTCGAAACGAGCGATCTCGATGATTCTGCATACTTCGGACAGAAGTCTCACCAAGATTATCGCTGAAAATGCATATCTGAGCTTGAAACCCGACGAAAACCAAAATATCTCCGGTTCTGCATATCCAACGCACTGTGGAGTGGTGGAACCACCAGATAACGTGTTTGTCGCATTAAATAGCTCGAAACGAGCGATCGCGATGCTTCTGCATACTTCGGACAGAAGTCTCACCAAGATTATCGCAGAAAATGCATATCTGAGCTTGAAACCCCACGAACACCAAGATATCGCCGGATCTGCATATCATACGCACTGTGGAGTGGTGAAAACACCAGATAACGTGTTTCTCGCTTTAAATATCTCGAAAAGTGCGATCTCGATGATTCTGCATACTTCTAACAGAAGTCTCACCATGATTATCGCAGAAAATGCATATCACTGCTAGAAACCCCACGAAAACCAAGATATCTCCTGTTCTGCATATCCAACGAACTGTGGAGTGGTGAAAACCCCAGAAAACGTGTTTCTCGCATTAAATAGCTCGAAAAGAGCGATCTCGATGATTCTGCACACTTCGGACAGAAGTCTCACCAAGATTCTCGCAGAAAATGCATATCTCAGCTTGAAACCCCACGAAAACCCAGATATCGATGGTTCTACGTATCAAACGCACTGTGGAGTGCTGAAAGCACCAGATAACGTGTTTCTCGCATTAAATAGCTCGGAAAGTGCGATCTCGATGATTCTGCATACTTCGGACAGAAGTCTCACCATGATTATCGTAAAAAATGCATATCTCAGCTTGAAACCCCACAAAAACCAAGATATCGCTGGTTCTGCATATCAAACGCACTGTGGAGTGGTGAAAACACCAGATAACGTGTTTCTCGCATTAAATAGGTGGAACAGAGCGATCTCGATGTTTCTGCATACTTCTAACAGAAGTCTCACCATGAATATCGCAGAAAATGCATATCTCAGCTTGAATCCCGACGAAAACCAAACATTGCCGGTTCTGCATATCATACGCACTGTGGAGTGGTGAAAACACCAGATAACGTGTTTCTCGCATTAAATAGCTCGAAAAGTGCGACCTCGATGATTAAGCATACTTCGGACAGAAGTCTCACCAAGATTAACGTAAAAAATGCATATCTCAGCTTGAAACCCCACAAAAACCAAGATATCGCCGCTTCTGCATATCAAACGCACTGTGGAGTGGTGAAAACACCAGATAACGTGTTTCTCGCATTAAATAGCTCGAAAAGTGCGATCTCGATGATTCTGCATACTTCGGACAGAAGTCTCACCAAGATTATCGCTGAAAATGCACATCTGAGCTTGAAACCCGACGAAAACCAAAATATCTCCGGTTCTGCATATCCAACGCACTGTGGAGTGGTGGAACCACCAGATAACGTGTTTGTCGCATTAAATAGCTCGAAACGAGCGATCGCGATGCTTCTGCATACTTCGGACAGAAGTCTCACCAAGATTCTCGCAGAAAATGCATATCTCAGCTTGAAACCCCACGAAAACCCAGATATCGATGGTTCTACGTATCAAACGCACTGTGGAGTGCTGAAAACACCAGATAACGTGTTTCTCGCATTAAATAGCTCGGAAAGTGCGATCTCGATGATTCTGCATACTTCGGACAGAAGTCTCACCATGATTATCGTAAAAAATGCATATCTCAGCTTGAAACCCCACAAAAACCAAGATATCGATGGTTCTACGTATCAAACGCACTGTGGAGTGCTGAAAACACCAGATAACGTGTTTCTCGCATTAAATAGCTCGGAAAGTGCGATCTCGATGATTCTGCATACTTCGGACAGAAGTCTCACCAAGATTATCGCAGAAATTGCATATCTCAGCTTGAATCCCCACGAAAACCAAGATATCGCTGGTTCTGCATATCAAACGCACTGTGGAGTGCTGAAAACACCAGATAACGTGTTTCTCGCATTAAATAGCTGGAATAGAGCGATCTCGATGATTAAGCATACTTCGGACAGAAGTCTCACCAAGATTAACGTAAAAAATGCATATCTCAGCTTGAAACCCCACAAAAACCAAGATATCGCCGGTTCTGCATATCAAACGCACTGTGGAGTGGTGAAAACACCAGATAACGTGTTTCTCGCATTAAATAGCTCGAAAAGTGCGATCTCGATGATTCTGCATACTTCGGACAGAAATCTCACCAAGATTATCGCAGAAAATGCATATCTCAGCTTGAAACCCCACGAAAACCAAGATATCGCTGGTACTGCATATCAAACGCTCTGTGGAGTGGAGAAAATACCAGATCACGTGTTTCTCGCATTAAATAGCTCGAAAAGAGCGATCTCGATGATTCTGCATACTTCGGACAGAAGTCTCACCAAGATTATCGTAGAAAATGCATATCTCAGCTTGAAACCCCACGAAAACCCAGATATCGCTGGTTCTACATATCAAACGCACTGTCGAATGCTGAAAACACCAGATAACGTGTTTCTCGCAATAAATAGCTCGAAAAGTGCGATCTCGATGATTCTGCATACTGCGGACAGACGTCTCACCATGATTATCGTAAAAAATGCATATCTGAGCTTGAAACCCCACAAAAACCAAGATATCGCTGGTTCTGCATATCAAACGCACTGTGGAGTGGTGAAAACACCAGATAACCTGTTTTCTCGCATTAAATAGGTCGAAAAGAGCGATCTCGATGTTTCTGCATACTTCGGACAGAGGTCTCACAAAGATTATCGCAGAAAATGCATATCTCAGCTTGAAACCCCACGAAAACCAAGATATCTCCGGTTCGGCACATCCAACGAACTGTGGTGTTGTGAAAACCCCAGAAAACGTGTTTCTCGTATTAAATAGCTCGAAAAGAGCGCTCTTGATGTTTCTGCATCCTTCGGACAGAAGTCTCACCAATATTATCGCAGAAAACGCATATCTGAGCTTGAAACCCCACGAAAACCAAGATATCGTCGGTTCTGCATATCATACGCACTGTGGAGTGGTGAAAACACCAGATAACGTGTTTCTCGCATTAAATAGCTCGAAAAGTGCGATCTCGATGATTCTGCATACTTCGGACAGAAGTCTCACCAAGATTATCGCAGAAAATGCATATCTGAGCTTGAAACCCAACGAAAACCAAGATATCGTCGGTTCTGCATATCATACGCACCGTGGAGTGGTGAAAACACCAGATAACGTGTTTCTCGCATTAAATAGCTCGAAAAGTGCGATCTTGATGATTCTGCATACTTCGGACAGAAATTTCACCAAGATTATCGCAGAAAATGCATATCTCAGCTTGAAACCCCACGAAAACCAAGATATCGCTGGTTCTGCATATCAAACGCACTGTGGAGTGCGGAAAACACCAGATAACGTGTTTCTCGCATTAAATAGCTCGAATAGAGCGATCTCGATGATTAAGCATACTTCGGACAGAAGTCTCACCAAGATTATCGCAGAAAATGCATATCTGAGCTTGAAACCCCACGAAAACCAAGATATCGTCGGTTCTGCATATCATACACACTGTGGAGTGGCGAAAACACCAGATAACGTGTTTCTCGCATTAAATAGCTCGAAAAGTGCGATCTCGATGATTCTGCATACTTCGGACAGATATCTCACCAAGATTATCGCAGAAAATGCATATCTCAGCTTGAAACCCCACGAAAACCAAGATATCGCTGGTACTGCATATCAAACGCTCTGTGGAGTGGTGAAAATACCAGATAAGGTTTTTGTCGCATTAACTATCTCGAAAAGTGCGATCTCGATGATTCAGCATACTACGGACAGAAGTCTCACTAAGATTATCGTAAAAAATGCATATCTCATCTTGAAACCACACAAAAACCAAGATATCGCCGGTTCTGCATATCAAACGCACTGTGGAGTGGTGAAAACACCAGATAACGTGTTTCTCGAATTAAATAGCTCGAAAAGAGTGCTCTCGATGTTTCTGCATACTTCGCAGAGATGTCTCACCAAGCTTATCGTAGAAAATGCATATCTCAGCTTGAAACCCGACGAAAACCAAAATATCTCCGGTTCTGCATATCCAACGCACTGTGGAGTGGTGAAAACACCAGATAACGTGTTTCTCGCATTAAGTAGCTCGCAACGAGCGATCTGGATGATTCTGCATACTTCGGACAGAAGTCTCACCAATATTATCGCAGAAAATGCATATCTCAGCTTGAAACCTCACGAAAACTAAAATATCGCCGGTTCTGCATTACAAACCAACTGTGGAGTGGTGAAAACACCAGATAAGGTGTTTCTCGCATTAAATAGCTCGAAAAGTGCGATCTCGATGATTCTGCATACTTCGGACAGAAGTCTCACCAAGATTATCGCTGAAAATGCATATCTCAGCTTGAAACCCCAGAAAAACCAAAATATCTCCGGTTCTGCATATCCAACGCACTGTGGAGTGGTGAAAACACCAGATAACGTGCTTCTCGCATTAAATAGCTCGAAACGAGCGATCTCGATGATTCTGCATACTTCGGACAGAAGTCTCACCAAAATTATCGTAAAAAATGCATATCTCAGCTTGAAACCCCACGAAAACCAAGATATCGCTGTGTTCTGCATATCAAACGCACTGTGGAGTGGTGAAAACCCCAGAAAACGTGTTCCTCCCATTAAATAGCTCGAATAGAGCGATCTCGATGATTCTTCATACTTCGGACAGAAGTCTCACAAAGATTATCGTAAAAAATGCATATCTCAGCTTGAAACCCAACGAAAGCCAAGATATCGCTGGTTCTGCATATCAAACGCACTGTGGAGTGGTGAAAACACCGGATAAGGTTTCTCTCGCATTAACTAGCTCGAAAAGAGCGATCTCGATGTTTCAGCATACTTCGGACAGAAGTCTCACCAAGATTATCGCAGAAAATGCATATCTCAGCTTGAAACCCCACGAAAACCAAGATATCGTCGGTTCTGCATATCATACGCACTGTGGAGTGGTGAAAACACCAGATAACGTGTTTCTCGCATAAAATAGCTCGAAACGAGCAATCTCGATGATTCTGCACACTTCGGACAGAAGTCTCACCAAGTTTATCGCAGATAATGTATATCTCAGCTTGAAACCCCACGAACACCAAGATATCGCCGGATCTGCATATCATACGCACTGTGGAGTGGTGAAAACACCAGATAACGTGTTTCTCGCATTAAATATCTCGAAAAGTGCGATCTCGATGATTCTGCATACTTCTAACAGAAGTCTCACCATGATTATCGCAGAAAATGCATATCACTGCTAGAAACCCCACGAAAACCAAGATATCTCCTGTTCTGCATATCCAACGAACTGTGGAGTGGTGAAAACCCCAGAAAACGTGTTTCTCGCATTAAATAGCTCGAAAAGAGCGATCTCGATGATTCTGCACACTTCGGACAGAAGTCTCACCAAGATTCTCGCAGAAAATGCATATCTCAGCTTGAAACCCCACGAAAACCCAGATATCGATGGTTCTACGTATCAAACGCACTGTGGAGTGCTGAAAACACCAGATAACGTGTTTCTCGCATTAAATAGCTCGGAAAGTGCGATCTCGATGATTCTGCATACTTCGGACAGAAGTCTCACCATGATTATCGTAAAAAATGCATATCTCAGCTTGAAACCCCACAAAAACCAAGATATCGCTGGTTCTGCATATCAAACGCACTGTGGAGTGGTGAAAACACCAGATAACGTGTTTCTCGCATTAAATAGGTGGAAAAGAGCGATCTCGATGTTTCTGCATACTTCTAACAGAAGTCTCATCATGAATATCGCAGAAAATGCATATCTCAGCTTGAATCCCGACGAAAACCAAACATTGCCGGTTCTGCATATCATACGCACTGTGGAGTGGTGAAAACACCAGATAACGTGTTTCTCGCATTAAATAGCTCGAAACGAGCGATCTCGATGATTAAGCATACTTCGGACAGAAGTCTCACCAAGATTATCGCAGAAATTGCATATCTCAGCTTGAATCCCCACGAAAACCAAGATATCGCTGGTTCTGCATATCAAACGCACTGTGGAGTGCTGAAAACACCAGATAACGTGTTTCTCGCATTAAATAGCTGGAATAGAGCGATCTCGATGATTAAGCATACTTCGGACAGAAGTCTCACCAAGATTAACGTAAAAAATGCATATCTCAGCTTGAAACCCCACAAAAACCAAGATATCGCCGGTTCTGCATATCAAACGCACTGTGGAGTGGTGAAAACACCAGATAACGTGTTTCTCGCATTAAATAGCTCGAAAAGTGCGATCTCGATGATTCTGCATACTTCGGACAGAAATCTCACCAAGATTATCGCAGAAAATGCATATCTCAGCTTGAAACCCCACGAAAACCAAGATATCGCTGGTACTGCATATCAAACGCTCTGTGGAGTGGAGAAAATACCAGATCACGTGTTTCTCGCATTAAATAGCTCGAAAAGAGCGATCTCGATGATTCTGCATACTTCGGACAGAAGTCTCACCAAGATTATCGTAGAAAATGCATATCTCAGCTTGAAACCCCACGAAAACCCAGATATCGCTGGTTCTACATATCAAACGCACTGTCGAATGCTGAAAACACCAGATAACGTGTTTCTCGCAATAAATAGCTCGAAAAGTGCGATCTCGATGATTCTGCATACTGCGGACAGACGTCTCACCATGATTATCGTAAAAAATGCATATCTGAGCTTGAAACCCCACAAAAACCAAGATATCGCTGGTTCTGCATATCAAACGCACTGTGGAGTGGTGAAAACACCAGATAACCTGTTTTCTCGCATTAAATAGGTCGAAAAGAGCGATCTCGATGTTTCTGCATACTTCGGACAGAGGTCTCACAAAGATTATCGCAGAAAATGCATATCTCAGCTTGAAACCCCACGAAAACCAAGATATCTCCGGTTCGGCACATCCAACGAACTGTGGTGTGGTGAAAACCCCAGAAAACGTGTTTCTCGCATTAAATAGCTCGAAAAGAGCGCTCTTGATGTTTCTGCATCCTTCGGACAGAAGTCTCACCAATATTATCGCAGAAAACGCATATCTGAGCTTGAAACCCCACGAAAACCAAGATATCGTCGGATCTGCATATCATACGCACTGTGGAGTGGTGAAAACACCAGATAACGTGTTTCTCGCATTAAATAGCTCGAAAAGTGCGATCTCGATGATTCTGCATACTTCGGACAGAAGTCTCACCAAGATTATCGCAGAAAATGCATATCTGAGCTTGAAACCCCACGAAAACCAAGATATCGTCGGTTCTGCATATCATACGCACCGTGGAGTGGTGAAAACACCAGATAACGTGTTTCTCGCATTAAATAGCTCGAAAAGTGCGATCTCGATGATTCTGCATACTTCGGACAGAAATTTCACCAAGATTATCGCAGAAAATGCATATCTCAGCTTGAAACCCCACGAAAACCAAGATATCGCTGGTTCTGCATATCAAACGCACTGTGGAGTGCGGAAAACACCAGATAACGTGTTTCTCGCATTAAATAGCTCGAATAGAGCGATCTCGATGATTAAGCATACTTCGGACAGAAGTCTCACTAAGATTATCGCAGAAAATGCATATCTGAGCTTGAAACCCCACGAAAACCAAGATATCGTCGGTTCTGCATATCATACACACTGTGGAGTGGCGAAAACACCAGATAACGTGTTTCTCGCATTAAATAGCTCGAAAAGTGCGATCTCGATGATTCTGCATACTTCGGACAGATATCTCACCAAGATTATCGCAGAAAATGCATATCTCAGCTTGAAACCCCACGAAAACCAAGATATCGCTGGTACTGCATATCAAACGCTCTGTGGAGTGGTGAAAATACCAGATAAGGTTTTTGTCGCATTAACTATCTCGAAAAGTGCGATCTCGATGATTCAGCACACTACGGACAGAAGTCTCACTAAGATTATCGTAAAAAATGCATATCTCATCTTGAAACCACACAAAAACCAAGATATCGCCGGTTCTGCATATCAAACGCACTGTGGAGTGGTGAAAACACCAGATAACGTGTTTCTCGAATTAAATAGCTCGAAAAGAGTGCTCTCGATGTTTCTGCATACTTCGCAGAGATGTCTCACCAAGCTTATCGTAGAAAATGCATATCTCAGCTTGAAACCCGACGAAAACCAAAATATCTCCGGTTCTGCATATCCAACGCACTGTGGAGTGGTGAAAACACCAGATAACGTGTTTCTCGCATTAAGTAGCTCGCAACGAGCGATCTGGATGATTCTGCATACTTCGGACAGAAGTCTCACCAATATTATCGCAGAAAATGCATATCTCAGCTTGAAACCCCACAAAAACCAAAATATCTCCAGTTCTGCATATCCAACGCACTGTGGAGTGGTGAAAACACCAGATAACGTGCTTCTCGCATTAAATAGCTCGAAACGAGCGATCTCGATGATTCTGCATACTTCGGACAGAAGTCTCACCAAAATTATCGTAAAAAATGCATATCTCAGCTTGAAACCCCACGAAAACCAAGATATCGCTGTGTTCTGCATATCAAACGCACTATGGAGTGGTGAAAACCCCAGAAAACGTGTTCCTCCCATTAAATAGCTCGAATAGAGCGATCTCGATGATTCTTCATACTTCGGACAGAAGTCTCACAAAGATTATCGTAAAAAATGCATATCTCAGCTTGAAACCCAACGAAAGCCAAGATATCGCTGGTTCTGCATATCAAACGCACTGTGGAGTGGTGAAAACACCGGATAAGGTTTCTCTCGCATTAACTAGCTCGAAAAGAGCGATCTCGATGTTTCAGCATACTTCGGACAGAAGTCTCACCAAGATTATCGCAGAAAATGCATATCTCAGCTTGAAACCCCAGGGAAACAAAGATATCTCCGGTTCTGCATATCAAACCAACTGTGGAGTGGTGAAAACACCAGATAACGTGTTTCTCGCATTAAATAGCTCGAAAAGTGCGATCTCGATGATGCTGCATACTTCGGACAGAAGTCTTAACAAGATTATCGCAGAAATTGCATATCTCAGCTTGAAACCCCACGAAAACCAAAATATCGCTGGTTCTGCATATCAAACGCACTGTGGAGTGCTGAAAACACCAGATAACGTGTTTCTCGCATTTAATAGCTCGAATAGAGCGATCTCGATGATTGAGCATACTTCGGACAGAAGTCTCACCAAGATTATCACAGAAAATGCATATCTGAGCTTGAAACCCCACGAAAACCAAGATATCGTCGGTTCTGCATATCATACACACTGTGGAGTGGTGAAAACACCAGATAACGTGTTTCTCGCATTAAATAGCTCGAAAAGTGCGATCTCGAAGATTCTGCATACTTCGGACAGAAATCTCACCAAGATTATCGCAGAAAATGCATATCTCAGCTTGAAACCCCACGAAAACCAAGATATCGCTGGTACTGCATATCAAACGCTCTGTGGAGTGGTGAAAATACCAGATAAGGTTTTTGTCGCATTAACTATCTCGAAAAGTGCGATCTCGATGATTCAGCATACTTCGGACAGAAGTCACACCAAGATTATCGCAGAAAATGCATATCTCAGCTTGAAACCCCAGGAAAATTAATATATCGCCGGTTCTGCATATCATACGCACTGTGGAGTGGTGAAAACACCAGATAACGTGTTTCTCGCATTAAATAGCTCGTAACGAGCGATCTCGATGATTAAGCATACTTCGGACAGAAGTCTCACCAAGATTATCGTAAAAAATGTATATCTCAGCTTGAAACCCCACGAAAGCCAAGATATCGCTGGTTCTGCATATCAAACGCACTGTGGAGTGGTGAAAACACCGGATAAGGTTTTTCTCGCATTAACTAGCTCGAAAAGAGCGATCTCGATGTTTCAGCATACTTCGGACAGAAGTCTCACCAAAATTATCGTAAAAAATGCATATCTCAGCTTGAAACCCCACGAAAACCAAGATACCGCTGTGTTCTGCATATCAAACGCACTGTGGAGTGGTGAAAACCCCAGAAAACGTGTTCCTCGCATTAAATAGCTCGAATAGAGCGATCTCTATGAATCTTCAAACTTCGGACAGAAGTCTCACCAAGATTATCGTAAAAAATGCATATCTCAGCTTGAAACCCCACGAAAACCAAGATATCGCTGGTTCTGCATATCAAACGCTCTGTGGAGTGGTGAAAACACCGGATAAGGTTTTTCTCGCATTAACTAGCTCGAAAGGAGCGATCTCGATGTTTCAGCATACTTCGGACAGAAGTCTCACCAAGATTATCGCAGAAAATGCATATCTCAGCTTGAAACCCCACGAAAACCAAGATTTCGCCGGTTCTGCATATCATACGCACTGAGGAGTGGTGAAAACACTAGATATCGTGTTTCTCGCATGAAATAGCTCCAAACGAGCGATCTCGATGATTAAGCATACTGCGGACAGAAGCCTCACCAAGATTATCGTACAAAATGCATATCTCAGCTTGAAAACCCACGAAAGCCGAGATATCGCTGGTTCTGCATATCAAACGCACTGTGGAGTGGTGAAAACACCGGATAAGGTTTTTCTCGCATTAACTAGCTCGAAAAGAGCGATCTCGATGTTTCAGCATACTTCGGACAGAAGTCTCAACAAGATTATCGCAGAAAATGCATATCTCAGCTTGAAACCCCAGGAAAACCAAGATATCGCCGTTTCTGCATATCAAACCAACTGTAGAGTGGTGAAAACACCAGATAACGTGTTTCTCGCATTAAATAGCTCGAAAAGTGCGATCTCGATGATTCTGCATACTTCGGACAGAAGTCTCAATAAGATTATCGCAGAAAATGCATATCTCAGCTTGAAACCCCACGAAAACCAAGATATCTACTGTTCTGCATTTCAAACGCACTGTGGAGTGGTGAAAACACCAGATAACGTGTTTCTCGCACTAACTGGCTCGGCAAGAGCGATCTCGATGATTCAGCATACTTCGGACAGAAGACTCACCAAGATTATCGTAAAAAATGCATTTCTCAGCTTGAAACCCCACGAAAGCCAAGATATCGCTGGTTCTGCATATCAAACGCACTGTGGAGTGGTGAAAACCCCAGAAAACGTGTTCCTCGCATTAAATAGCTCGAATAGAGCGATCTCGATGATTCTTCATACTTCGGACAGAAGTCTCACCATGATTATCACATAAAATGCATATCTCAGCTTGAAACCCCACGAAAACCAAGATTTCGCCGGATGTGCATATCAAACGCACCGTGGAGTGGTGAAAACACCAGAAAACGTGTTCCTCGCATTAAATTGCTAGAATAGAGCTATCTCGATGATTCTCCATACTTCGGACAGAAGTCTCACCAAGATTATCGTAAAAAATGCATATCTCAGCTTGAAACCCCACGAAAGCCAAGATATCGCTGGTTCTGCATATCAAACGCACTGTGGAGTGGCGAAAACACCAGATAACGTGTTTCTCGCACTAACTAGCTCGAAAAGAGCGATCTCGATGATTCAGCATACTTCGGACAGAAGTCTCACCAAGATTATCGCAGAAAATGCATATCTCAGCTTGAAACCCCACGAAAACCAAGATATCGCCGGTTCTGCATATCAAACGCACTGTTGAGTGGTGAAAACACCAGATAACGTGTTTCTCGCATTAAATAGCTCGAAAAGTGCGATCTCGATGATTCTGCATACTTCTATCAGAAGTCTCACCAAGATTATCGCAGAAAACGCATATCTCTGCTTGAAACCCCACGCAAACCAAGATATCTCCTGTTCTGCATATCCAAAGAACTGTGGAGTGGTGAAAACCCCAGAAAACGTGTTTCTCGCATTAAATGGCTCGAAAAGAGCGCTCTCGATGTTTCTGCATACTTCGGACAGATGTCTCACCAAGCTTATCGTAGAAAATGCATATCTCAGCTTGAAACCCGACGAAAACCAAAATATCTCCGGTTCTGCATATCCAACGCACTGTGGAGTGGTGAAACACCAGAAAACGTGTTTCTCGCATTAAATAGCTCGAAAAGTGCGATCTGGATGATTCTGCATACTTCGGACAGAAGTCTCAACAAGATTATCGCAGAAAATGCATATCTCTGCTTGAAACCCCACGCAAACCAAGATATCTCCTGTTCTGCATATCCAAAGAACTGTGGAGTGGTGAAAACCCCAGAAAACGTGTTTCTGGCATTAAATGGCTCGAAAAGAGCGCTCTCGATGTTTCTGCATACTTCGGACAGATGTCTCACCAAGCTTATCGTAGAAAATGCATATCTCAGCTTGAAACCCGACGAAAACCAAAATATCTCCGGTTCTGCATATCCAACGCACTGTGGAGTGGTGAAACACCAGATAACGTGTTTCTCGCATTAAATAGCTCGAAAAGTGCGATCTCGATGATTCTGCATACTTCGGACAGAAGTCTCAACAAGATTATCGCAGAAAATGCATATCTCTGCTTGAAACCACACGAAAACCAAGATATCTACTGTTCTGCATATCAAACGCACTGTGAAGTGGTGAAAACCCCAGAAAACGTGTTCCTCGCATTAAATTGCTCGAATAAAGCGATCTCGATGATTCTTCATACTTCGGACAGAAGTCTCACCAAGATTATCGTAAAAAATGTATATCTCAGCTTGAAACCCCACGAAAGCCAAGATATCGCTGGTTCTGCATATCAAACGCACTGTGGAGTTGTGAAAACACCGGATAAGGTTTTTCTCGCATTAACTAGCTCGAAAAGAGCGATCTCGATGTTTCAGCATACTTCGGACAGAAGTCTCACAAAGATTATCGCAGAAAATGCATATCTCAGCTTGAAACCCCAGGAAAACTAAGATATCGCCGGTTCTGCATATCAAACGCACTGTTGAGTGGTGAAAACACCAGATAACGTGTTTCTCGCATTAAATAGCTCGAAAAGTGCGATCTCGATGATTCTGCATACTTCTATCAGAAGTCTCACCAAGATTATCGCAGAAAATGCATATCTCTGCTTGAAACCCCACGCAAACCAAGATATCTCCTGTTCTGCATATCCAAAGAACTGTGGAGTGGTGAAAACCCCAGAAAACGTGTTTCTCGCATTAAATGGCTCGAATAGAGCGATCTCGATGATTCTTCATACTTCGGACAGAAGTCTCACAAAGATTATCGTAAAAAATGCATATCTCAGCTTGAAACCCAACGAAAGCCAAGATATCGCTGGTTCTGCATATCAAACGCACTGTGGAGTGGTGAAAACACCGGATAAGGTTTCTCTCGCATTAACTAGCTCGAAAAGAGCGATCTCGATGTTTCAGCATACTTCGGACAGAAGTCTCACCAAGATTATCGCAGAAAATGCATATCTCAGCTTGAAACCCCAGGGAAACAAAGATATCTCCGGTTCTGCATATCAAACCAACTGTGGAGTGGTGAAAACACCAGATAACGTGTTTCTCGCATTAAATAGCTCGAAAAGTGCGATCTCGATGATGCTGCATACTTCGGACAGAAGTCTTAACAAGATTATCGCAGAAATTGCATATCTCAGCTTGAAACCCCACGAAAACCAAAATATCGCTGGTTCTGCATATCAAACGCACTGTGGAGTGCTGAAAACACCAGATAACGTGTTTCTCGCATTAAATAGCTCGAAAAGTGCGATCTCGAAGATTCTGCATACTTCGGACAGAAATCTCACCAAGATTATCGCAGAAAATGCATATCTCAGCTTGAAACCCCACGAAAACCAAGATATCGCTGGTACTGCATATCAAACGCTCTGTGGAGTGGTGAAAATACCAGATAAGGTTTTTGTCGCATTAACTATCTCGAAAAGTGCGATCTCGATGATTCAGCATACTTCGGACAGAAGTCACACCAAGATTATCGCAGAAAATGCATATCTCAGCTTGAAACCCCAGGAAAATTAATATATCGCCGGTTCTGCATATCATACGCACTGTGGAGTGGTGAAAACACCAGATAACGTGTTTCTCGCATTAAATAGCTCGTAACGAGCGATCTCGATGATTAAGCATACTTCGGACAGAAGTCTCACCAAGATTATCGTAAAAAATGTATATCTCAGCTTGAAACCCCACGAAAGCCAAGATATCGCTGGTTCTGCATATCAAACGCACTGTGGAGTGGTGAAAACACCGGATAAGGTTTTTCTCGCATTAACTAGCTCGAAAAGAGCGATCTCGATGTTTCAGCATACTTCGGACAGAAGTCTCACCAAAATTATCGTAAAAAATGCATATCTCAGCTTGAAACCCCACGAAAACCAAGATACCGCTGTGTTCTGCATATCAAACGCACTGTGGAGTGGTGAAAACCCCAGAAAACGTGTTCCTCGCATTAAATAGCTCGAATAGAGCGATCTCTATGAATCTTCAAACTTCGGACAGAAGTCTCACCAAGATTATCGTAAAAAATGCATATCTCAGCTTGAAACCCCACGAAAACCAAGATATCGCTGGTTCTGCATATCAAACGCTCTGTGGAGTGGTGAAAACACCGGATAAGGTTTTTCTCGCATTAACTAGCTCGAAAGGAGCGATCTCGATGTTTCAGCATACTTCGGACAGAAGTCTCACCAAGATTATCGCAGAAAATGCATATCTCAGCTTGAAACCCCACGAAAACCAAGATTTCGCCGGTTCTGCATATCATACGCACTGAGGAGTGGTGAAAACACTAGATATCGTGTTTCTCGCATGAAATAGCTCCAAACGAGCGATCTCGATGATTAAGCATACTGCGGACAGAAGCCTCACCAAGATTATCGTACAAAATGCATATCTCAGCTTGAAAACCCACGAAAGCCGAGATATCGCTGGTTCTGCATATCAAACGCACTGTGGAGTGGTGAAAACACCGGATAAGGTTTTTCTCGCATTAACTAGCTCGAAAAGAGCGATCTCGATGTTTCAGCATACTTCGGACAGAAGTCTCAACAAGATTATCGCAGAAAATGCATATCTCAGCTTGAAACCCCAGGAAAACCAAGATATCGCCGGTTCTGCATATCAAACGCACTGTTGAGTGGTGAAAACACCAGATAACGTGTTTCTCGCATTAAATAGCTCGAAAAGTGCGATCTCGATGATTCTGCATACTTCTATCAGAAGTCTCACCAAGATTATCGCAGAAAATGCATATCTCTGCTTGAAACCCCACGCAAACCAAGATATCTCCTGTTCTGCATATCCAAAGAACTGTGGAGTGGTGAAAACCCCAGAAAACGTGTTTCTCGCATTAAATGGCTCGAAAAGAGCGCTCTCGATGTTTCTGCATACTTCGGACAGATGTCTCACCAAGCTTATCGTAGAAAATGCATATCTCAGCTTGAAACCCGACGAAAACCAAAATATCTCCGGTTCTGCATATCCAACGCACTGTGGAGTGGTGAAACACCAGACAACGTGTTTCTCGCATTAAATAGCTCGAAAAGTGCGATCTGGATGATTCTGCATACTTCGGACAGAAGTCTCAACAAGATTATCGCAGAAAATGCATATCTCTGCTTGAAACCCCACGCAAACCAAGATATCTCCTGTTCTGCATATCCAAAGAACTGTGGAGTGGTGAAAACCCCAGAAAACGTGTTTCTGGCATTAAATGGCTCGAAAAGAGCGCTCTCGATGTTTCTGCATACTTCGGACAGATGTCTCACCAAGCTTATCGTAGAAAATGCATATCTCAGCTTGAAACCCGACGAAAACCAAAATATCTCCGGTTCTGCATATCCAACGCACTGTGGAGTGGTGAAACACCAGATAACGTGTTTCTCGCATTAAATAGCTCGAAAAGTGCGATCTCGATGATTCTGCATACTTCGGACAGAAGTCTCAACAAGATTATCGCAGAAAATGCATATCTCTGCTTGAAACCACACGAAAACCAAGATATCTACTGTTCTGCATATCAAACGCACTGTGAAGTGGTGAAAACCCCAGAAAACGTGTTCCTCGCATTAAATTGCTCGAATAAAGCGATCTCGATGATTCTTCATACTTCGGACAGAAGTCTCACCAAGATTATCGTAAAAAATGTATATCTCAGCTTGAAACCCCACGAAAGCCAAGATATCGCTGGTTCTACATATCAAACGCACTGTGGAGTTGTGAAAACACCGGATAAGGTTTTTCTCGCATTAACTAGCTCGAAAAGAGCGATCTCGATGTTTCAGCATACTTCGGACGGAAGTCTCACAAAGATTATCGCAGAAAATGCATATCTCAGCTTGAAACCCCAGGAAAACTAAGATATCGCCGGTTCTGCATATCAAACGCACTGTTGAGTGGTGAAAACACCAGATAACGTGTTTCTCGCATTAAATAGCTCGAAAAGTGCGATCTCGATGATTCTGCATACTTCTATCAGAAGTCTCACCAAGATTATCGCAGAAAATGCATATCTCTGCTTGAAACCCCACGCAAACCAAGATATCTCCTGTTCTGCATATCCAAAGAACTGTGGAGTGGTGAAAACCCCAGAAAACGTGTTTCTCGCATTAAATGGCTCAAAAAGAGCGCTCTCGATGTTTCTGCATACTTCGGACAGATGTCTCACCAAGCTTATCGTAGAAAATGCATATCTCAGCTTGAAACCCGACGAAAACCAAAATATCTCCGGTTCTGCATATCCAACGCACTGTGGAGTGGTGAAACACCAGATAACGTGTTTCTCGCATTAAATAGCTCGAAAAGTGCGATCTGGATGATTCTGCATACTTCGGACAGAAGTCTCAACAAGATTATCGCAGAAAATGCATATCTCTGCTTGAAACCCCACGCAAACCAAGATATCTCCTGTTCTGCATATCCAAAGAACTGTGGAGTGGTGAAAACCCCAGAAAACGTGTTTCTCGCATTAAATGGCTCGAAACGAGCGATCTCGATGATTCTGCATACTTCGGACAGAAGTCTCACCAAAATTATCGTAAAAAATGCATATCTCAGCTTGAAACCCCACGAAAACCAAGATATCGCTGTGTTCTGCATATCAAACATACTGTGGAGTGGTGAAAACCCCAGAAAACGTGTTCCTCGCATTAAATAGCTCGAATAGAGCGATCTCTATGATTCAGCATACTTCGGACAGAAGTCTCACCAAGATTATCGTAAAAAATGCATATCTCAGCTTGAAACCCCACGAAAGCCAAGATATCGCTGGTTCTGCATATCAAACGCACTGTGGAGTGGTGAAAACACCGGATAAGGTTTTTCTCGCATTAACTAGCTCGAAAGGAGCGATCTCGATGTTTCAGCATACTTCGGACAGAAGTCTCACCAAGATTATCGCAGAAAATGCATATCTCAGCTTGAAACCCCACGAAAACCAAGATTTCGCCGGTTCTGCATATCATACGCACTGAGGAGTGGTGAAAACACTAGATATCATGTTTCTCGCATTAAATAGCTCCAAACGAGCGATCTCGATGATTAAGCATACTGCGGACAGAAGCCTCACCAAGATTATCGTACAAAATGCATATCTCAGCTTGAAAACCCACGAAAGGCGACATATCGCTGGTTCTGCATATCAAACGCACTGTGGAGTGGTGAAAACACCGGATAAGGTTTTTCTCGCATTAACTAGCTCGAAAAGAGCTATCTCGATGTTTCAGCATACTTCGGACAGAAGTCTCAACAAGATTATCGCAGAAAATGCATATCTCAGCTTGAAACCCCAGGAAAACCAAGATATCGCCGTTTCTGCATATCAAACCAACTGTAGAGTGGTGAAAACACTAGATAACGTGTTTCTCGCATTAAATAGCTCGAAAAGTGCGATCTCGATGATTCTGCATACTTCGGACAGAAGTCTCAATAAGATTATCGCAGAAAATGCATATCTCAGCTTGAAACCCCACGAAAACCAAGATATCTACTGTTCTGCATATCAAACGCACTGTGGAGTGGTGAAAACACCAGATAACGTGTTTCTCGCACTAACTAGCTCGGCAAGAGCGATCTCGATGATTCAGCATACTTCGGACAGAAGTTCTCACCAGGATTATCGTAGAAAATGCATATCTCAGCTTGAAACCCGACCGAAACCAAGATATTTTCCGGTTCTGCATGTCAAACGTACTGTGGAGTGGTGAAAACACTAGATAACGTGTTTCTCGCATTAAATAGCTCGAAAAGTGCGATCTCGATGATTCTGCATACTTCGGACAGAAGTCTCAATAAGATTATCGCAGAAAATGCATATCTCAGCTTGAAACCCCACGAAAACCAAGATATCTACTGTTCTGCATATCAAACGCACTGTGGAGTGGTGAAAACACCAGATAACGTGTTTCTCGCACTAACTAGCTCGGCAAGAGCGATCTCGATGATTCAGCATACTTCGGACAGAAGTCTCACCAAGATTATCGTATAAAATGCATATGTCAGCTTGAAACCCCACGAAAGCCAAGATATCGCTGGTTCTGCATATCAAACGCACTGTGGAGTGGTGAAAACCCCAGAAAACGTGTTCCTCGCATTAAATAGCTCGAATAGAGCGATCTCGATGATTCTTCATACTTCGGACGGAAGTCTCACCAAGATTATCGTAAAAAATGCATATCTCAGCTTGAAACCCCACGAAAGCCAAGATATCGCTGGTTCTGCATATCAAACGCACCGTGGAGTGGTGAAAACACCGGATAAGGTTTTTCTCGCATTAGCTAGCTCGAAAAGTGCGATCTCGATGTATCAGCATACTTCGGACAGAAGTCTCACCAAGATTATCGCAGAAAATGCATATCTCAGCTTGAAACCCCACGAAAACCAAGATTTCGCCGGTTCTGCATATCAAACGCACCGTGGAGTGGTGAAAACACCAGAAAACGTGTACCTTGCATTAAATTGCTCGAATAGAGCTATCTCGATGATTCTTCATACTTCGGACAGAAGTCTCACCAAGATTATCGTAAAAAATGCATATCTCAGCTTGAAACCCCACGAAAGCCAAGATATCGCTGGTTCTGCATATCAAATGCACCGTGGAGTGGTGAAAACACCGGATAAGGTTTTTCTCGCATTAAATAGCTCGAAAAGTGCGATCTCGATGATTCTGCATACTTCGGACAGAAGTCTCAATAAGATTATCGCAGAAAATGCATATCTCAGCTTGAAACCCCACGAAAACCAAGATATCTACTGTTCTGCATATCAAACGCACTGTGGAGTGGTGAAAACACCAGATAACGTGTTTCTCGCACTAACTAGCTCGGCAAGAGCGATCTCGATGATTCAGCATACTTCGGACAGAAGTTCTCACCAGGATTATCGTAGAAAATGCATATCTCAGCTTGAAACCCGACCGAAACCAAGATATTTTCCGGTTCTGCATGTCAAACGTACTGTGGAGTGGTGAAAACACTAGATAACGTGTTTCTCGCATTAAATAGCTCGAAAAGTGCGATCTCGATGATACTGCATACTTCGGACAGAAGTCTCAATAAGATTATCGCAGAAAATGCATATCTCAGCTTGAAACCCCACGAAAACCAAGATATCTACTGCTCTGCATATCAAACGCACTGTGGAGTGGTGAAAACACCAGATAACGTGTTTCTCGCACTAACTAGCTCGGCAAGAGCGATCTCGATGATTCAGCATACTTCGGACAGAAGTCTCACCAAGATTATCGTATAAAATGCATATGTCAGCTTGAAACCCCACGAAAGCCAAGATATCGCTGGTTCTGCATATCAAACGCACTGTGGAGTGGTGAAAACCCCAGAAAACGTGTTCCTCGCATTAAATAGCTCGAATAGAGCGATCTCGATGATTCTTCATACTTCGGACGGAAGTCTCACCAAGATTATCGTAAAAAATGCATATCTCAGCTTGAAACCCCACGAAAGCCAAGATATCGCTGGTTCTGCATATCAAACGCACCGTGGAGTGGTGAAAACACCGGATAAGGTTTTTCTCGCATTAGCTTGCTCGAAAAGTGCGATCTCGATGTATCAGCATACTTCGGACAGAAGTCTCACCAAGATTATCGCAGAAAATGCATATCTCAGCTTGAAACCCCACGAAAACCAAGATTTCGCCGGTTCTGCATATCAAACGCACCGTGGAGTGGTGAAAACACCAGAAAACGTGTACCTCGCATTAAATTGCTCGAATAGAGCTATCTCGATGATTCTTCATACTTCGGACAGAAGTCTCACCAAGATTATCGTAAAAAATGCATATCGCAGCTTGAAACCCCACGAAAGCCAAGATATCGCTGGTTCTGCATATCATACGCACTGTGGAGTGGTGAAAACACCAGATAACGTGTTTCTCGCACTAACTAGCTCGAAAAGTGCGATCTCGATGATTCAGCATACTTCGGACAGAAGTCTCACCAAGATTATCGTAAAAAATGCATATCTCAGCTTGAAACCCCACGAAAGCCAAGATATCGCTGGTTCTGCATATCAAATGCACCGTGGAGTGGTGAAAACACCGGATAAGGTTTTTCTCGCATTAGCTAGCTCGAAAAGTGCGATCTCGATGTATCAGCATACTTCGGACAGAAGTCTCACCAAGATTATCGCAGAAAATGCATATCTCAGCTTGAAACCCCACGAAAACCAAGATATCGCTGGTTCTGCATATCAAATGCACCGTGGAGTGGTGAAAACACCGGATAAGGTTTTTCTCGCATTAGCTAGCTCGAAAAGAGCGCTCTCGATGTTTCTGCATACTTCGGACAGATGTCTCACCAAGCTTATCGTAGAAAATGCATATCTCAGCTTGAAACCCGACGAAAACCAAAATATCTCCGGTTCTGCATATCCAACGCACTGTGGAGTGGTGAAACACCAGATAACGTGTTTCTCGCATTAAATAGCTCGAAAAGTGCGATCTCGATGATTCTGCATACTTCTATCAGAAGTCTCACCAAGATTATCGCAGAAAATGCATATCTCTGCTTGAAACCCCACGCAAACCAAGATATCTCCTGTTCTGCATATCCAAAGAACTGTGGAGTGGTGAAAACCCCAGAAAACGTGTTTCTCGCATTAAATGGCTCGAAAAGAGCGCTCTCGATGTTTCTGCATACTTCGGACAGATGTCTCACCAAGCTTATCGTAGAAAATGCATATCTCAGCTTGAAACCCGACGAAAACCAAAATATCTCCGGTTCTGCATATCCAACGCACTGTGGAGTGGTGAAACACCAGATAACGTGTTTCTCGCATTAAATAGCTCGAAAAGTGCGATCTGGATGATTCTGCATACTTCGGACAGAAGTCTCAACAAGATTATCGCAGAAAATGCATATCTCTGCTTGAAACCCCACGCAAACCAAGATATCTCCTGTTCTGCATATCCAAAGAACTGTGGAGTGGTGAAAACCCCAGAAAACGTGTTTCTCGCATTAAATGGCTCGAAAAGAGCGATCTCGATGATTCTTCATACTTCGGACGGAAGTCTCACCAAGATTATCGTAAAAAATGCATATCTCAGCTTGAAACCCCACGAAAGCCAAGATATCGCTGGTTCTGCATATCAAACGCACCGTGGAGTGGTGAAAACACCGGATAAGGTTTTTCTCGCATTAGCTAGCTCGAAAAGTGCGATCTCGATGTATCAGCATACTTCGGACAGAAGTCTCACCAAGATTATAGCAGAAAATGCATATCTCAGCTTGAAACCCCACGAAAACCAAGATTTCGCCGGTTCTGCATATCAAACGCACCGTGGAGTGGTGAAAACCCCAGAAAACGTGTTCCTCGCATTAAATAGCTCGAATAGAGCGATCTCGATGATTCTTCATACTTCGGACGGAAGTCTCACCAAGATTATCGTTAAAAATGCATATCTCAGCTTGAAACCCCACGAAAGCCAAAATATCGCTGGTTCTGCATATCAAACGCACCGTGGAGTGGTGAAAACACCGGATAAGGTTTTTCTCGCATTAGCTAGCTCGAAAAGTGCGATCTCGATGTATCAGCATACTTCGGACAGAAGTCTCACCAAGATTATCGCAGAAAATGCATATCTCAGCTTGAAACCCCACGAAAACCAAGATTTCGCCGGTTCTGCATATCAAACGCACCGTGGAGTGGTGAAAACACCAGAATACGTGTACCTCGCATTAAATTGCTCGAATAGAGTTATCTCGATGATTCTTCATACTTCGGACAGAAGTCTCACCAAGATTATCGTAAAAAATGCATATCGCAGCTTGAAACCCCACGAAAGCCAAGATATCGCTGGTTCTGCATATCAAACGCACTGTGGAGTGGTGAAAACACCAGATAACGTGTTTCTCGCACTAACTAGCTCGAAAAGTGCGATCTCGATGATTCAGCATACTTCGGACAGAAGTCTCACCAAGATTATCGTAAAAAATGCATATCTCAGCTTGAAACCCCACGAAAGCCAAGATATCGCTGGTTCTGCATATCAAATGCACCGTGGAGTGGTGAAAACACCGGATAAGGTTTTTCTCGCATTAGCTAGCTCGAAAAGTGCGATCTCGATGTATCAGCATACTTCGGACAGAAGTCTCACCAAGCTTATCGCAGAAAATGCATATCTCAGCTGGAAACACCACGAAAATCAAGATATCGCTGGTTCTGCATATCAAACGCACTGTGGAGTTGTGAAAACACCGGATAAGGTTTTTCTCGTATTAACTAGCTCGAAAAGAGCGATCTCGATGTTTCAGCATACTTCGGACAGAAGTCTCACAAAGATTATCGCAGAAAATGCATATCTCAGCTTGAAACCCCAGGAAAACTAAGATATCGCCGGTTCTGCATATCAAACGCACTGTTGAGTGGTGAAAACACCAGATAACGTGTTTCTCGCATTAAATAGCTCGAAAAGTGCGATCTCGATGATTCTGCATACTTCTATCAGAAGTCTCACCAAGATTATCGCAGAAAATGCATATCTCTGCTTGAAACCCCACGCAAACCAAGATATCTCCTGTTCTGCATATCCAAAGAACTGTGGAGTGGTGAAAACCCCAGAAAACGTGTTTCTCGCATTAAATGGCTCGAAAAGAGCGCTCTCGATGTTTCTGCATACTTCGGACAGATGTCTCACCAAGCTTATCGTAGAAAATGCATATCTCAGCTTGAAACCCGACGAAAACCAAAATATCTCCGGTTCTGCATATCCAACGCACTGTGGAGTGGTGAAACACCAGATAACGTGTTTCTCGCATTAAATAGCTCGAAAAGTGCGATCTGGATGATTCTGCATACTTCGGACAGAAGTCTCAACAAGATTATCGCAGAAAATGCATATCTCTGCTTGAAACCCCACGCAAACCAAGATATCTCCTGTTCTGCATATCCAAAGAACTGTGGAGTGGTGAAAACCCCAGAAAACGTGTTTCTCGCATTAAATGGCTCGAAAAGAGCGCTCTCGATGTTTCTGCATACTTCGGACAGATGTCTCACCAAGCTTATCGTAGAAAATGCATATCTCAGCTTGAAACCCGACGAAAACCAAAATATCTCCGGTTCTGCATATCCAACGCACTGTGGAGTGGTGAAACACCAGATAACGTGTTTCTCGCATTAAATAGCTCGAAAAGTGCGATCTCGATGATTCTGCATACTTCGGACAGAAGTCTCAACAAGATTATCGCAGAAAATGCATATCTCTGCTTGAAACCCCACGCAAACCAAGATATCTCCTGTTCTGCATATCCAAAGAACTGTGGAGTGGTGAAAACCCCAGAAAACGTGTTTCTCGCATTAAATGGCTCGAAAAGAGCGCTCTCGATGTTTCTGCATACTTCGGACAGATGTCTCACCAAGCTTATCGTAGAAAATGCATATCTCAGCTTGAAACCCGACGAAAACCAAAATATCTCCGGTTCTGCATATCCAACGCACTGTGGAGTGGTGAAACACCAGATAACGTGTTTCTCGCATTAAATAGCTCGAAAAGTGCGATCTCGATGATTCTGCATACTTCGGACAGAAGTCTCAACAAGATTATCGCAGAAAATGCATATCTCAGCTTGAAACCCCAGGAAAACAAAGATATCGCCGGTTCTGCATATCAAACCAACTGTGGAGTGGTGAAAACACCAGATAACGTGTTTCTCAGTTAAATAGCTCGAAAAGTGCGATCTCGATGATGCTGCATATTTCGGACAGAAGTCTCAACAAGATTATCGCAGAAAATGCATATCTCAGCTTGAAACCACACGAAAACCAAGATATCTACTGTTCTGCATATCAAACGCACTGTGAAGTGGTGAAAACCCCAGGAAACGTGTTCCTCGCATTAAATTGCTCGAATAAAGCGATCTCGATGATTCTTCATACTTCGGACAGAAGTCTCACCAAGATTATCGTAAAAAATGTATATCTCAGCTTGAAACCCCACGAAAGCCAAGATATCGCTGGTTCTGCATATCAAACGCACTGTGGAGTTGTGAAAACACCGGATAAGGTTTTTCTCGCATTAACTAGCTCGAAAAGAGCGATCTCGATGTTTCAGCATACTTCGGACAGAAGTCTCACAAAGATTATCGCAGAAAATGCATATCTCAGCTTGAAACCCCAGGAAAACTAAGATATCGCCGGTTCTGCATATCAAACCAACTGTGGATTGGTGAAAACACCAGATAACGTGTTCCTCGCATTAAATAGCTCGAAACGAGCGATCTCGATGATTCTGCATACTTCGGACAGAAGTCTCACCAAAATTATCGTAAAAAATGCATATCTCAGCTTGAAACCCCACGAAAACCAAGATATCGCTGTGTTCTGCATATCAAACATACTGTGGAGTGGTGAAAACCCCAGAAAACGTGTTCCTCGCATTAAATAGCTCGAATAGAGCGATCTCTATGATTCAGCATACTTCGGACAGAAGTCTCACCAAGATTATCGTAAAAAATGCATATCTCAGCTTGAAACCCCACGAAAGCCAAGATATCGCTGGTTCTGCATATCAAACGCACTGTGGAGTGGTGAAAACACCGGATAAGGTTTTTCTCGCATTAACTAGCTCGAAAGGAGCGATCTCGATGTTTCAGCATACTTCGGACAGAAGTCTCACCAAGATTATCGCAGAAAATGCATATCTCAGCTTGAAACCCCACGAAAACCAAGATTTCGCCGGTTCTGCATATCATACGCACTGAGGAGTGGTGAAAACACTAGATATCATGTTTCTCGCATTAAATAGCTCCAAACGAGCGATCTCGATGATTAAGCATACTGCGGACAGAAGCCTCACCAAGATTATCGTACAAAATGCATATCTCAGCTTGAAAACCCACGAAAGGCGACATATCGCTGGTTCTGCATATCAAACGCACTGTGGAGTGGTGAAAACACCGGATAAGGTTTTTCTCGCATTAACTAGCTCGAAAAGAGCTATCTCGATGTTTCAGCATACTTCGGACAGAAGTCTCAACAAGATTATCGCAGAAAATGCATATCTCAGCTTGAAACCCCAGGAAAACCAAGATATCGCCGTTTCTGCATATCAAACCAACTGTAGAGTGGTGAAAACACTAGATAACGTGTTTCTCGCATTAAATAGCTCGAAAAGTGCGTTCTCGATGATTCTGCATACTTCGGACAGAAGTCTCAATAAGATTATCGCAGAAAATGCATATCTCAGCTTGAAACCCCACGAAAACCAAGATATCTACTGTTCTGCATATCAAACGCACTGTGGAGTGGTGAAAACACCAGATAACGTGTTTCTCGCACTAACTAGCTCGGCAAGAGCGATCTCGATGATTCAGCATACTTCGGACAGAAGTTCTCACCAGGATTATCGTAGAAAATGCATATCTCAGCTTGAAACCCGACCGAAACCAAGATATTTTCCGGTTCTGCATGTCAAACGTACTGTGGAGTGGTGAAAACACTAGATAACGTGTTTCTCGCATTAAATAGCTCGAAAAGTGCGATCTCGATGATTCTGCATACTTCGGACAGAAGTCTCAATAAGATTATCGCAGAAAATGCATATCTCAGCTTGAAACCCCACGAAAACCAAGATATCTACTGTTCTGCATATCAAACGCACTGTGGAGTGGTGAAAACACCAGATAACGTGTTTCTCGCACTAACTAGCTCGGCAAGAGCGATCTCGATGATTCAGCATACTTCGGACAGATGTCTCACCAAGATTATCGTATAAAATGCATATGTCAGCTTGAAACCCCACGAAAGCCAAGATATCGCTGGTTCTGCATATCAAACGCACTGTGGAGTGGTGAAAACCCCAGAAAACGTGTTCCTCGCATTAAATAGCTCGAATAGAGCGATCTCGATGATTCTTCATACTTCAGACGGAAGTCTCACCAAGATTATCGTAAAAAATGCATATCTCAGCTTGAAACCCCACGAAAGCCAAGATATCGCTGGTTCTGCATATCAAACGCACCGTGGAGTGGTGAAAACACCGGATAAGGTTTTTCTCGCATTAGCTAGCTCGAAAAGTGCGATCTCGATGTATCAGCATACTTCGGACAGAAGTCTCACCAAGATTATCGCAGAAAATGCATATCTCAGCTTGAAACCCCACGAAAACCAAGATTTCGCCGGTTCTGCATATCAAACGCACCGTGGAGTGGTGAAAACACCAGAAAACGTGTACCTCGCATTAAATTGCTCGAATAGAGCTATCTCGATGATTCTTCATACTTCGGACAGAAGTCTCACCAAGATTATCGTAAAAAATGCATATCGCAGCTTGAAACCCCACGAAAGCCAAGATATCGCTGGTTCTGCATATCAAACGCACTGTGGAGTGGTGAAAACACCATATAACGTGTTTCTCGCACTAACTAGCTCGAAAAGTGCGATCTCGATGATTCAGCATACTTCGGACAGAAGTCTCACCAAGATTATCGTAAAAAATGCATATCTCAGCTTGAAACCCCACGAAAGCCAAGATATCGCTGGTTCTGCATATCAAATGCACCGTGGAGTGGTGAAAACACCGGATAAGGTTTTTCTCGCATTAGCTAGCTCGAAAAGTGCGATCTCGATGTATCAGCATACTTCGGACAGAAGTCTCACCAAGATTATCGCAGAAAATGCATATCTCAGCTTGAAACCCCACGAAAACCAAGATATCGCTGGTTCTGCATATCAAATGCACCGTGGAGTGGTGAAAACACCGGATAAGGTTTTTCTCGCATTAGCTAGCTCGAAAAGAGCGCTCTCGATGTTTCTGCATACTTCGGACAGATGTCTCACCAAGCTTATCGTAGAAAATGCATATCTCAGCTTGAAACCCGACGAAAACCAAAATATCTCCGGTTCTGCATATCCAACGCACTGTGGAGTGGTGAAACACCAGATAACGTGTTTCTCGCATTAAATAGCTCGAAAAGTGCGATCTCGATGATTCTGCATACTTCGGACAGAAGTCTCAACAAGATTATCGCAGAAAATGCATATCTCTGCTTGAAACCCCACGCAAACCAAGATATCTCCTGTTCTGCATATCCAAAGAACTGTGGAGTGGTGAAAACCCCAGAAAACGTGTTTCTCGCATTAAATGGCTCGAAAAGAGCGCTCTCGATGTTTCTGCATACTTCGGACAGATGTCTCACCAAGCTTATCGTAGAAAATGCATATCTCAGCTTGAAACCCGACGAAAACCAAAATATCTCCGGTTCTGCATATCCAACGCACTGTGGAGTGGTGAAACACCAGATAACGTGTTTCTCGCATTAAAAAGCTCGAAAAGTGCGATCTCGATGATTCTGCATACTTCGGACAGAAGTCTCAACAAGATTATCGCAGAAAATGCATATCTCAGCTTGAAACCCCAGGAAAACAAAGATATCGCCGGTTCTGCATATCAAACCAACTGTGGAGTGGTGAAAACACCAGATAACGTGTTTCTCAGTTAAATAGCTCGAAAAGTGCGATCTCGATGATGCTGCATATTTCGGACAGAAGTCTCAACAAGATTATCGCAGAAAATGCATATCTCTGCTTGAAACCCCACGCAAACCAAGATATCTCCTGTTCTGCATATCCAAAGAACTGTGGAGTGGTGAAAACCCCAGAAAACGTGTTTCTCGCATTAAATGGCTCGAAAAGAGCGATCTCGATGATTCAGCATACTTCGGCCAGAAGTCTCACCAAGATTATCGCAGAAAATGCATATCTCAGCTTGAAACCCCACGAAAGCCAAGATATCGCTGGTTCTGCATATCAAACGCACTGTGGAGTGGTGAAAACCCCAGAAAACGTGTTCCTCGCATTAAATAGCTCGAATAGAGCGATCTCGATGATTCTTCATACTTCGGACGGAAGTCTCACCAAGATTATCGTAAAAAATGCATATCTCAGCTTGAAACCCCACGAAAGCCAAGATATCGCTGGTTCTGCATATCAAACGCACCGTGGAGTGGTGAAAACACCGGATAAGGTTTTTCTCGCATTAGCTAGCTCGAAAAGTGCGATCTCGATGTATCAGCATACTTCGGACAGAAGTCTCACCAAGATTATCGCAGAAAATGCATATCTCAGCTTGAAACCCCACGAAAACCAAGATTTCGCCGGTTCTGCATATCAAACGCACCGTGGAGTGGTGAAAACACCAGAAAACGTGTACCTCGCATTAAATTGCTCGAATAGAGCTATCTCGATGATTCTTCATACTTCGGACAGAAGTCTCACCAAGATTATCGTAAAAAATGCATATCGCAGCTTGAAACCCCACGAAAGCCAAGATATCGCTGGTTCTGCATATCAAACGCACTGTGGAGTGGTGAAAACACCATATAACGTGTTTCTCGCACTAACTAGCTCGAAAAGTGCGATCTCGATGATTCAGCATACTTCGGACAGAAGTCTCACCAAGATTATCGTAAAAAATGCATATCTCAGCTTGAAACCCCACGAAAGCCAAGATATCGCTGGTTCTGCATATCAAATGCACCGTGGAGTGGTGAAAACACCGGATAAGGTTTTTCTCGCATTAGCTAGCTCGAAAAGTGCGATCTCGATGTATCAGCATACTTCGGACAGAAGTCTCACCAAGATTATCGCAGAAAATGCATATCTCAGCTTGAAACCCCACGAAAACCAAGATATCGCTGGTTCTGCATATCAAATGCACCGTGGAGTGGTGAAAACACCGGATAAGGTTTTTCTCGCATTAGCTAGCTCGAAAAGAGCGCTCTCGATGTTTCTGCATACTTCGGACAGATGTCTCACCAAGCTTATCGTAGAAAATGCATATCTCAGCTTGAAACCCGACGAAAACCAAAATATCTCCGGTTCTGCATATCCAACGCACTGTGGAGTGGTGAAACACCAGATAACGTGTTTCTCGCATTAAATAGCTCGAAAAGTGCGATCTCGATGATTCTGCATACTTCGGACAGAAGTCTCAACAAGATTATCGCAGAAAATGCATATCTCTGCTTGAAACCCCACGCAAACCAAGATATCTCCTGTTCTGCATATCCAAAGAACTGTGGAGTGGTGAAAACCCCAGAAAACGTGTTTCTCGCATTAAATGGCTCGAAAAGAGCGCTCTCGATGTTTCTGCATACTTCGGACAGATGTCTCACCAAGCTTATCGTAGAAAATGCATATCTCAGCTTGAAACCCGACGAAAACCAAAATATCTCCGGTTCTGCATATCCAACGCACTGTGGAGTGGTGAAACACCAGATAACGTGTTTCTCGCATTAAAAAGCTCGAAAAGTGCGATCTCGATGATTCTGCATACTTCGGACAGAAGTCTCAACAAGATTATCGCAGAAAATGCATATCTCATCTTGAAACCCCAGGAAAACAAAGATATCGCCGGTTCTGCATATCAAACCAACTGTGGAGTGGTGAAAACACCAGATAACGTGTTTCTCAGTTAAATAGCTCGAAAAGTGCGATCTCGATGATGCTGCATATTTCGGACAGAAGTCTCAACAAGATTATCGCAGAAAATGCATATCTCAGCTTGAAACCACACGAAAACCAAGATATCTACTGTTCTGCATATCAAACGCACTGTGAAGTGGTGAAAACCCCAGAAAACGTGTTCCTCGCATTAAATTGCTCGAATAAAGCGATCTCGATGATTCTTCATACTTCGGACAGAAGTCTCACCAAGATTATCGTAAAAAATGTATATCTCAACTTGAAACCCCACGAAAGCCAAGATATCGCTGGTTCTGCATATCAAACGCACTGTGGAGTTGTGAAAACACCGGATAAGGTTTTTCTCGCATTAACTAGCTCGAAAAGAGCGATCTCGATGTTTCAGCATACTTCGGACAGAAGTCTCACAAAGATTATCGCAGAAAATGCATATCTCAGCTTGAAACCCCAGGAAAACCAAGATATCGCTGTGTTCTGCATATCAAACATAATGTGGAGTGGTGAAAACCCCAGAAAACGTGTTCCTCGCATTAAATAGCTCGAATAGAGCGATCTCTATGATTCAGCATACTTCGGACAGAAGTCTCACCAAGATTATCGTAAAAAATGCATATCTCAGCTTGAAACCCCACGAAAGCCAAGATATCGCTGGTTCTGCATATCAAACGCACTGTGGAGTGGTGAAAACACCGGATAAGGTTTTTCTCGCATTAACTAGCTCGAAAGGAGCGATCTCGATGTTTCAGCATACTTCGGACAGAAGTCTCACCAAGTTTATCGCAGAAAATGCATATCTCAGCTTGAAACCCCACGAAAACCAAGATTTCGCCGGTTCTGCATATCATACGCACCGAGGAGTGGTGAAAACACTAGATATCATGTTTCTCGCATTAAATAGCTCCAAACGAGCGATCTCGATGATTAAGCATACTGCGGACAGAAGCCTCACCAAGATTATCGTACAAAATGCATATCTCAGCTTGAAAACCCACGAAAGGCGACATATCGCTGGTTCTGCATATCAAACGCACTGTGGAGTGGTGAAAACACCGGATAAGGTTTTTCTCGCATTAACTAGCTCGAAAAGAGCTATCTCGATGTTTCAGCATACTTCGGACAGAAGTCTCAACAAGATTATCGCAGAAAATGCATATCTCAGCTTGAAACCCCAGGAAAACCAAGATATCGCCGTTTCTGCATATCAAACCAACTGTAGAGTGGTGAAAACACTAGATAACGTGTTTCTCGCATTAAATAGCTCGAAAAGTGCGATCTCGATGATTCTGCATACTTCGGACAGAAGTCTCAATAAGATTATCGCAGAAAATGCATATCTCAGCTTGAAACCCCACGAAAACCAAGATATCTACTGTTCTGCATATCAAACGCACTGTGGAGTGGTGAAAACACCAGATAACGTGTTTCTCGCACTAACTAGCTCGGCAAGAGCGATCTCGATGATTCAGCATACTTCGGACAGAAGTTCTCACCAGGATTATCGTAGAAAATGCATATCTCAGCTTGAAACCCGACCGAAACCAAGATATTTTCCGGTTCTGCATGTCAAACGTACTGTGGAGTGGTGAAAACACTAGATAACGTGTTTCTCGCATTAAATAGCTCGAAAAGTGCGATCTCGATGATTCTGCATACTTCGGACAGAAGTCTCAATAAGATTATCGCAGAAAATGCATATCTCAGCTTGAAACCCCACGAAAACCAAGATATCTACTGTTCTGCATATCAAACGCACTGTGGAGTGGTGAAAACACCAGATAACGTGTTTCTCGCACTAACTAGCTCGGCAAGAGCGATCTCGATGATTCAGCATACTTCGGACAGAAGTCTCACCAAGATTATCGTATAAAATGCATATGTCAGCTTGAAACCCCACGAAAGCCAAGATATCGCTGGTTCTGCATATCAAACGCACCGTGGAGTGGTGAAAACACCGGATAAGGTTTTTCTCGCATTAGCTAGCTCGAAAAGTGCGATCTCGATGTATCAGCATACTTCGGACAGAAGTCTCACCAAGATTATCGCAGAAAATGCATATCTCAGCTTGAAACCCCACGAAAACCAAGATTTCGCCGGTTCTGCATATCAAACGCACCGTGGAGTGGTGAAAACACCAGAAAACGTGTACCTCGCATTAAATTGCTCGAATAGAGCTATCTCGATGATTCTTCATACTTCGGACAGAAGTCTCACCAAGATTATCGTAAAAAATGCATATCTCAGCTTGAAACCCCACGAAAGCCAAGATATCGCTGGTTCTGCATATCAAACGCACTGTGGAGTGGTGAAAACACCAGATAACGTGTTTCTCGCACTAACTAGCTCGAAAAGTGCGATCTCGATGATTCAGCATACTTCGGACAGAAGTCTCACCAAGATTATCGTAAAAAATGCATATCTCAGCTTGAAACCCCACGAAAGCCAAGATATCGCTGGTTCTGCATATCAAATGCACCGTGGAGTGGTGAAAACACCGGATAAGGTTTTTCTCGCATTAGCTAGCTCGAAAAGTGCGATCTCGATGTATCAGCATACTTCGGACAGAAGTCTCACCAAGATTATCGCTGAAAATGCATATCTCAGCTTGAAACCCCACGAAAACCAAGATATCGCTGGTTCTGCATATCAAATGCACCGTGGAGTGGTGAAAACACCGGATAAGGTTTTTCTCGCATTAGCTATCTCGAAAAGTGCGATCTCGATGTATCAGCATACTTCGGACAGAAGTCTCACCAAGATTATCGCAGAAAATGCATATCTCAGCTTGAAACCCCAGGAAAACCAAGATATCGCTGTGTTCTGCATATCAAACATACTGTGGAGTGGTGAAAACCCCAGAAAACGTGTTCCTCGCATTAAATTGCTCGAATAGAGCTATCTCGATGATTCTTCATACTTCGGACAGAAGTCTCACCAAGATTATCGTAAAAAATGCATATCGCAGCTTGAAACCCCACGAAAGCCAAGATATCGCTGGTTCTGCATATCAAACGCACTGTGGAGTGGTGAAAACACCATATAACGTGTTTCTCGCACTAACTAGCTCGAAAAGTGCGATCTCGATGATTCAGCATACTTCGGACAGAAGTCTCACCAAGATTATCGTAAAAAATGCATATCTCAGCTTGAAACCCCACGAAAGCCAAGATATCGCTGGTTCTGCATATCAAATGCACCGTGGAGTGGTGAAAACACCGGATAAGGTTTTTCTCGCATTAGCTAGCTCGAAAAGTGCGATCTCGATGTATCAGCATACTTCGGACAGAAGTCTCACCAAGATTATCCCAGAAATTGCATATCTCAGCTTGAATCCCCACGAAAACCAAGATATCGCTGGTTCTGCATATCAAACGCACTGTGGAGTGCTGAAAACACCAGATAACGTGTTTCTCGAATTAAATAGCTCGAATAGAGCGATCTCGATGATTAAGCATACTTCGGACAGAAGTCTCACCAAGATTATCGCAGAAAATGCATATCTGAACTTGAAACCCCACGAAAACCAAGATAACGTCGGTTCTGCATATCATACGCACTGTGGAGTGGTGAAAACACCAGATAACGTGTTTCTCGCAATAAATAGCTCGAAACGAGCGATCTCGATGATTCTGCATACTTCGGACAGAAGTCTCACCAAGATTATCGCAGCTAATGCATATCTCAGCTTGAAACCCCACGAAAACCAAGATATCGCCGGTTCTGCATATCAAACGCACTGTGGAGTGGTGAAAATCCCAGATAACGTGTTTCTAGCATTAAATAGCTCGAAACGAGCGATCTCGATGATTAAGCATACTTCTAACAGAAGTCTCACCATGATTATCGCAGAAAATGCATGTCTCTGCTAGAAACCCCACGAAAACCAAACATTGCCGGTTCTGCATATCAAACGCACTGTGGCGTGGTGAAAACACCAGATAACGTGTTTGCTCGCATTAAATATGTCGAAAAGAGCGATCTCGATGACTCTGCATACTTCGGACAGAAGTCTCACCAAGATTATCGCAGAAATTGCAAATCTCAGCTTGAATCCCCACGAAAACCAGGATATCTCCGGTTCTGCATATCCAACGAACTGTGGAGTGGTGAAAACCCCAGAAAACGTGTTTCTCGCATTAAATAGCTCGAATCGAGCGATATCGATGATTAAGCATACTTCGGACAGAAGTCTCACCAAGATTATCGCAGAAATTGCAAATCTCAGCTTGAATCCCCACGAAAACCAGGATATCGCTGGTTCTGCATATCAAACGCACTGTGGCGTGGTGAAAACACCAGATAACGTGTTTGCTCGCATTAAATATGTCGAAAAGAGCGATCTCGATGACTCTGCATACTTCGGACAGAAGTCTCACCATGATTATCGCAGACAATGCATATCTGAGCTTGAAACCCCACGAAAACCAAGATATCGTCGGTTCTGCATAACATACGCACTGTGGAGTGCTGAAAACACCAGATAACGTGTTTCTCGCATTAAATAGCTCGAATAGAGCGATCTCGATGATTAAGCATACTTCGGACAGAAGTCTCACCACGATTATCGTAAAAAATGCATATCTCAACTTGAAACCCCACGAAAACCAAGATATCGCTGGTACTGCATATCAAACGCTTTGTGGAGTGGTGAAAATACCAGATAACGTGTTTCTCGCATTATATAACTCGAAAAGAGCGATCTCGATGGTTCTGCATACTTCGGACAGAAGTCTCACCAAGATTATCGTAAAAAATGCATATCCGAGCTTGAAACCCCACGAAAGCCAAGATATCGCTGGTTCTGCATATCAAACGCACTGTGGAATGGTGAAAACACCAGATAAGGTTTTTCTCGCATTAACTATCTCGAAAAGAGCGATCTCGATGATTCAGCATACTTCGGACAGAAGTCTCACCAAGATTATCGCAGAAATTGCAAATCTCAGCTTGAATCCCCACGAAAACCAGGATATCTCCTGTTCTGCATATCCAACGAACTGTGGAGAGGTGAACACCCCAGAAAACGTGTTTCTCGCATTAAATAGCTCGAAAAGTGCGATCTCGATGATTCTGCATACTTCGGACAGAAGTCTCACCAAGATTCTCGCAGAAAATGCATATCTCAGCTTGAAACCCCTCGAAAACCCAGATATCGATGGTTCTACGTATCAAACGCACTGTGGAGTGCTGAAAACACCAGATAACGTGTTTCTCGCATTAAATAGCTCGGAAAGTGCGATCTCGATGATTCTGCATACTTCGGACAGAAGTCTCAACTTGATTATCGTAAAAAATGCATATCTCAGCTTGAAACCCCACAAAAACCAAGATATCGCTGGTTCTGCATATCAAACGCACTGTGGAGTGGTGAAAACACCAGATAACGTGTTTCTCGCATTAAATAGCTGGAAAAGAGCGATCTCGATGTTTCTGCATACTTCTAACAGAAGTCTCACCATGAATATCGCAGAAAATGCATATCTCAGCTTGAATCCCGACGAAAACCAAACATTGCCGGTTCTGCATATCATACGCACTGTGGAGTGGTGAAAACACCAGATAACGTGTTTCTCGCATTAAATAGCTCGAAACGAGCGATCTCGATGATTAAGCATACTTCGGACAGAAGTCTCACCAAGATTATCGCAGAAATTGCATATCTCAGCTTGAATCCCCACGAAAACCAAGATATCGCTGGTTCTGCATATCAAACGCACTGTGGAGTGCTGAAAACACCAGATAACGTGTTTCTCGCATTAAATAGCTGGAATAGAGCGATCTCGATGATTAAGCATACTTCGGACAGAAGTCTCACCAAGATTATCGTAAAAAATGCATATCTCAGCTTGAAACCCCACAAAAACCAAGATATCGCCGGTTCTGCATATCAAACGCACTGTGGAGTGGTGAAAACACCAGATAACGTGTTTCTCGCATTAAATAGCTCGAAAAGTGCGATCTCGATGATTCTGCATACTTCGGACAGAAGTCTCACCAAGATTATCGCAGAAAATGCATATCCGAGCTTGAAACCCCACGAAAACCAAGATATCGTCGGTTCTGCATATCATACACACTCTGTTGTGGTGAAAACACCAGATAACGTGTTTCTCGCATTAAATAGCTCGAAAAGTGCGATCTCGATGATTCTGCATACTTCGGACAGAAATCTCACCAAGATTATCGCAGAAAATGCATATCTCAGCTTGAAACCCCACGAAAACCAAGATATCGCTGGTACTGCATATCAAACGCTCTGTGGAGTGGTGAAAATACCAGATCACGTGTTTCTCGCATTAAATAGCTCGAAAAGAGCGATCTCGATGATTCTGCATACTTCGGACAGAAGTCTCACCAAGATTATCGTAGAAAATGCATATCTCAGCTTGAAACCCCACGAAAACCCAGATATCGCTGGTTCTACATATCAAACGCACTGTCGAATGCTGAAAACACCAGATAACGTGTTTCTCGCATTAAATAGCTCGAAAAGTGCGATCTCGATGATTCTGCATACTTCGGACAGACGTCTCACCATGATTATCGTAAAAAATGCATATCTGAGCTTGAAACCCCACAAAAACCAAGATATCGCTGGTTCGGCATATCAAACGCACTGTGGAGTGGTGAAAACCCCAGAAAACGTGTTTCTCGCATTAAATAGCTCGAATCGAGCGATATCGATGATTAAGCATACTTCGGACAGAAGTCTCACCATGATTATCGCAGACAATGCATATCTGAGCTTGAAACCCCACGAAAACCAAGATATCGTCGGTTCTGCATAACATACGCACTGTGGAGTGCTGAAAACACCAGATAACGTGTTTCTCGCATTAAATAGCTCGAATCGAGCGATATCGATGATTAAGCATACTTCGGACAGAAGTCTCACCAAGATTATCGCAGAAATTGCAAATCTCAGCTTGAATCCCCACGAAAACCAGGATATCGCTGGTTCTGCATATCAAACGCACTGTGGCGTGGTGAAAACACCAGATAACGTGTTTGCTCGCATTAAATATGTCGAAAAGAGCGATCTCGATGACTCTGCATACTTCGGACAGAAGTCTCACCATGATTATCGCAGACAATGCATATCTGAGCTTGAAACCCCACGAAAACCAAGATATCGTCGGTTCTGCATAACATACGCACTGTGGAGTGCTGAAAACACCAGATAACGTGTTTCTCGCATTAAATAGCTCGAAAAGTGCGATCTCGATGATTCTGCATACTTCGGACAGACGTCTCACCAAGATTATCGCAGCTAATGCATATCTCAGCTTGAAACCCCACGAAAACCAAGATATCGCTGGTTCGGCATATCAAACGCACTGTGGAGTGGTGAAAACCCCAGAAAACGTGTTTCTCGCATTAAATAGCTCGAATCGAGCGATATCGATGATTAAGCATACTTCGGACAGAAGTCTCACCAAGATTATCGCAGAAATTGCAAATCTCAGCTTGAATCCCCACGAAAACCAGGATATCGCTGGTTCTGCATATCAAACGCACTGTGGCGTGGTGAAAACACCAGATAACGTGTTTGCTCGCATTAAATAGCTCGAAAAGTGCGATCTCGATGACTCTGCATACTTCGGACAGAAGTCTCACCAAGATTATCGCAGAAATTGCAAATCTCAGCTTGAATCCCCACGAAAACCAGGATATCTCCGGTTCTGCATATCCAACGAACTGTGGAGTGGTGAAAACCCCAGAAAACGTGTTTCTCGCATTAAATAGCTCGAATCGAGCGATATCGATGATTAAGCATACTTCGGACAGAAGTCTCACCAAGATTATCGCAGAAATTGCAAATCTCAGCTTGAATCCCCACGAAAACCAGGATATCGCTGGTTCTGCATATCAAACGCACTGTGGCGTGGTGAAAACACCAGATAACGTGTTTGCTCGCATTAAATATGTCGAAAAGAGCGATCTCGATGACTCTGCATACTTCGGACAGAAGTCTCACCATGATTATCGCAGACAATGCATATCTGAGCTTGAAACCCCACGAAAACCAAGATATCGTCGGTTCTGCATAACATACGCACTGTGGAGTGCTGAAAACACCAGATAACGTGTTTCTCGCATTAAATAGCTCGAATAGAGCGATCTCGATGATTAAGCATACTTCGGACAGAAGTCTCACCACGATTATCGTAAAAAATGCATATCTCAACTTGAAACCCCACGAAAACCAAGATATCGCTGGTACTGCATATCAAACGCTCTGTGGAGTGGTGAAAATACCAGATCACGTGTTTCTCGCATTAAATAGCTCGAAAAGAGCGATCTCGATGATTCTGCATACTTCGGACAGAAGTCTCACCAAGATTATCGTAGAAAATGCATATCTCAGCTTGAAACCCCCCGAAAACCCAGATATCGCTGGTTCTACATATCAAACGCACTGTCGAATGCTGAAAACACCAGATAACGTGTTTCTCGCATTAAATAGCTCGAAAAGTGCGATCTCGATGATTCTGCATACTTCGGACAGACGTCTCACCATGATTATCGTAAAAAATGCATATCTGAGCTTGAAACCCCACAAAAACCAAGATATCGCTGGTTCGGCATATCAAACGCACTGTGGAGTGGTGAAAACCCCAGAAAACGTGTTTCTCGCATTAAATAGCTCGAATCGAGCGATATCGATGATTAAGCATACTTCGGACAGAAGTCTCACCAAGATTATCGCAGAAATTGCAAATCTCAGCTTGAATCCCCACGAAAACCAGGATATCGCTGGTTCTGCATATCAAACGCACTGTGGCGTGGTGAAAACACCAGATAACGTGTTTGCTCGCATTAAATATGTCGAAAAGAGCGATCTCGATGACTCTGCATACATCGGACAGAAGTCTCACCATGATTATCGCAGACAATGCATATCTGAGCTTGAAACCCCACGAAAACCAAGATATCGTCGGTTCTGCATAACATACGCACTGTGGAGTGCTGAAAACACCAGATAACGTGTTTCTCGCATTAAATAGCTCGAATCGAGCGATATCGATGATTAAGCATACTTCGGACAGAAGTCTCACCAAGATTATCGCAGAAATTGCAAATCTCAGCTTGAATCCCCACGAAAACCAGGATATCGCTGGTTCTGCATATCAAACGCACTGTGGCGTGGTGAAAACACCAGATAACGTGTTTGCTCGCATTAAATATGTCGAAAAGAGCGATCTCGATGACTCTGCATACTTCGGACAGAAGTCTCACCATGATTATCGCAGACAATGCATATCTGAGCTTGAAACCCCACGAAAACCAAGATATCGTCGGTTCTGCATAACATACGCACTGTGGAGTGCTGAAAACACCAGATAACGTGTTTCTCGCATTAAATAGCTCGAAAAGTGCGATCTCGATGATTCTGCATACTTCGGACAGACGTCTCACCAAGATTATCGCAGCTAATGCATATCTCAGCTTGAAACCCCACGAAAACCAAGATATCGCTGGTTCGGCATATCAAACGCACTGTGGAGTGGTGAAAACCCCAGAAAACGTGTTTCTCGCATTAAATAGCTCGAATCGAGCGATATCGATGATTAAGCATACTTCGGACAGAAGTCTCACCAAGATTATCGCAGAAATTGCAAATCTCAGCTTGAATCCCCACGAAAACCAGGATATCGCTGGTTCTGCATATCAAACGCACTGTGGCGTGGTGAAAACACCAGATAACGTGTTTGCTCGCATTAAATAGCTCGAAAAGTGCGATCTCGATGACTCTGCATACTTCGGACAGAAGTCTCACCAAGATTATCGCAGAAATTGCAAATCTCAGCTTGAATCCCCACGAAAACCAGGATATCTCCGGTTCTGCATATCCAACGAACTGTGGAGTGGTGAAAACCCCAGAAAACGTGTTTCTCGCATTAAATAGCTCGAATCGAGCGATATCGATGATTAAGCATACTTCGGACAGAAGTCTCACCAAGATTATCGCAGAAATTGCAAATCTCAGCTTGAATCCCCACGAAAACCAGGATATCGCTGGTTCTGCATATCAAACGCACTGTGGCGTGGTGAAAACACCAGATAACGTGTTTGCTCGCATTAAATATGTCGAAAAGAGCGATCTCGATGACTCTGCATACTTCGGACAGAAGTCTCACCATGATTATCGCAGACAATGCATATCTGAGCTTGAAACCCCACGAAAACCAAGATATCGTCGGTTCTGCATAACATACGCACTGTGGAGTGCTGAAAACACCAGATAACGTGTTTCTCGCATTAAATAGCTCGAATAGAGCGATCTCGATGATTAAGCATACTTCGGACAGAAGTCTCACCACGATTATCGTAAAAAATGCATATCTCAACTTGAAACCCCACGAAAACCAAGATATCGCTGGTACTGCATATCAAACGCTTTGTGGAGTGGTGAAAATACCAGATAACGTGTTTCTCGCATTATATAACTCGAAAAGAGCGATCTCGATGGTTCTGCATACTTCGGACAGAAGTCTCACCAAGATTATCGTAAAAAATGCATATCCGAGCTTGAAACCCCACGAAAGCCAAGATATCGCTGGTTCTGCATATCAAACGCACTGTGGAATGGTGAAAACACCTGATAAGGTTTTTCTCGCATTAACTATCTCGAAAAGAGCGAACTCGATGATTCAGCATACTTCGGACAGAAGTCTCACCAAGATTATCGCAGAAATTGCAAATCTCAGCTTGAATCCCCACGAAAACCAGGATATCTCCTGTTCTGCATATCCAACGAACTGTGGAGAGGTGAACACCCCAGAAAACGTGTTTCTCGCATTAAATAGCTCGAAAAGTGCGATCTCGATGATTCTGCATACTTCGGACAGAAGTCTCACCAAGATTCTCGCAGAAAATGCATATCTCAGCTTGAAACCCCACGAAAACCCAGATATCGATGGTTCTACGTATCAAACGCACTGTGGAGTGCTGAAAACACCAGATAACGTGTTTCTCGCATTAAATAGCTCGGAAAGTGCGATCTCGATGATTCTGCATACTTCGGACAGAAGTCTCAACTTGATTATCGTAAAAAATGCATATCTCAGCTTGAAACCCCACAAAAACCAAGATATCGCTGGTTCTGCATATCAAACGCACTGTGGAGTGGTGAAAACACCAGATAACGTGTTTCTCGCATTAAATAGCTGGAAAAGAGCGATCTCGATGTTTCTGCATACTTCTAACAGAAGTTTCACCATGAATATCGCAGAAAATGCATATCTCAGCTTGAATCCCGACGAAAACCAAACATTGCCGGTTCTGCATATCATACGCACTGTGGAGTGGTGAAAACACCAGATAACGTGTTTCTCGCATTAAATAGGTGGAAAAGAGCGATCTCGATGTTTCTGCATACTTCTAACAGAAGTCTCACCATGAATATCGCAGAAAATGCATATCTCAGCTTGAATCCCGACGAAAACCAAACATTGCCGGTTCTGCATATCATACGCACTGTGGAGTGGTGAAAACACCAGATAACGTGTTTCTCGCATTAAATAGCTCGAAACGAGCGATCTCGATGATTAAGCATACTTCGGACAGAAGTCTCACCAAGATTATAGCAGAAATTGCATATCTCAGCTTGAATCCCCACGAAAACCAAGATATCGCTGGTTCTGCATATCAAACGCACTGTGGAGTGCTGAAAACACCAGATAACGTGTTTCTCGCATTAAATAGCTGGAATAGAGCGATCTCGATGATTAAGCATACTTCGGACAGAAGTCTCACCAAGATTATCGTAAAAAATGCATATCTCAGCTTGAAACCCCACAAAAACCAAGATATCGCCGGTTCTGCATATCAAACGCACTGTGGAGTGGTGAAAACACCAGATAACGTGTTTCTCGCATTAAATAGCTCGAAAAGTGCGATCTCGATGATTCTGCATACTTCGGACAGAAGTCTCACCAAGATTATCGCAGAAAATGCATATCCGAGCTTGAAACCCCACGAAAACCAAGATATCGTCGGTTCTGCATATCATACACACTCTGTTGTGGTGAAAACACCAGATAACGTGTTTCTCGCATTAAATAGCTCGAAAAGTGCGATCTCGATGATTCTGCATACTTCGGACAGAAATCTCACCAAGATTATCGCAGAAAATGCATATCTCAGCTTGAAACCCCACGAAAACCAAGATATCGCTGGTACTGCATATCAAACGCTCTGTGGAGTGGTGAAAATACCAGATCACGTGTTTCTCGCATTAAATAGCTCGAAAAGAGCGATCTCGATGATTCTGCATACTTCGGACAGAAGTCTCACCAAGATTATCGTAGAAAATGCATATCTCAGCTTGAAACCCCACGAAAACCCAGATATCGCTGGTTCTACATATCAAACGCACTGTCGAATGCTGAAAACACCAGATAACGTGTTTCTCGCATTAAATAGCTCGAAAAGTGCGATCTCGATGATTCTGCATACTTCGGACAGACGTCTCACCATGATTATCGTAAAAAATGCATATCTGAGCTTGAAACCCCACAAAAACCAAGATATCGCTGGTTCGGCATATCAAACGCACTGTGGAGTGGTGAAAACACCAGATAACGTGTTTCTCGCATTAAATAGGTCGAAAAGAGCGATCTCGATGTTTCTGCATACTTCGGACAGAGGTCTCACAAAGATTATCGCAGAAAATGCATACCTCAGCTTGAAACCCCACGAAAACCAAGATATCTCCGGTTCGGCACATCCAACGAACTGTGGTGTGGTGAAAACCCCAGAAAACGTGTTGCTCGCATTAAATAGCTCGAAAAGAGCGCTCTTGATGTTTCTGCATCCTTCGGACAGAAGTCTCACCAATATTATCGCAGAAAACGCATATCTGAGCTTGAAACCCCACGAAAACCAAGATATCGTCGGTTCTGCATATCATACGCACTGTGGAGTGGTGAAAACACCAGATAACGTGTTTCTCGCATTAAATAGCTCGAAAAGTGCGATCTCGATGATTCTGCATACTTCGGTCAGAAGTCTCACCAAGATTATCGCAGAAAATGCATATCTGAGCTTGAAACCCCACGAAAACCAAGATATCGTCGGTTCTGCATATCATACCCACTGTGGAGTGGTGAAAACACCAGATAACGTGTTTCTCGCATTAAATAGCTCGAAAAGTGCGATCTCGATGATTCTGCATACTTCGGACAGAAATTTCACCAAGATTATCGCAGAAAATGCATATCTCAGCTTGAAACCACACAAAAACCAAGATATCGCCGGTTCTGCATATCAAACGCACTGTGGAGTGGTGAAAACACCAGATAACGTGTTTCTCGAATTAAATAGCTCGAAAAGAGTGCTCTCGATGTTTCTGCATACTTCGCAGAGATGTCTCACCAAGCTTATCGTAGAAAATGCATATCTCAGCTTGAAACCCGACGAAAACCAAAATATCTCCGGTTCTGCATATCCAACGCACTGTGGAGTGGTGAAAACACCAGATAACGTGTTTCTCGCATTAAATAGCTCGCAACGAGCGATCTGGATGATTCTGCATACTTCGGACAGAAGTCTCACCAATATTATCGCAGAAAATGCATATCTCAGCTTGAAACCTCACGAAAACTAAAATATCGCCGGTTCTGCATTACAAACCAACTGTGGAGTGGTGAAAACACCAGATAAGGTGTTTCTCGCATTAAATAGCTCGAAAAGTGCGATCTCGATGATTCTGCATACTTCGGACAGAAGTCTCACCAAAATTATCGTAAAAAATGCATATCTCAGCTTGAAACCCCACGAAAACCAAGATATCGCTGTGTTCTGCATATCAAACGCACTGTGGTGTGGTGAAAACCCCAGAAAACGTGTTCCTCGCATTAAATAGCTCGAATAGAGCGATCTCGATGATTCTTCATACTTCGGACAGAAGTCTCACCAAGATTATCGTAAAAAATGCATATCTCTGCTTGAAACCCCACGAAAGCCAAGATATCGCTGGTTCTGCATATCAAACGCACTGTGGAGTGGTGAAAACTCCGGATAAGGTTTTTCTCGCATTAACTAGCTCGAAAAGAGCGATCTCGATGTTTCAGCATACTTCGGACAGAAGTCTCACCAAGATTATCGCAGAAAATGCATATCTCAGCTTGAAACCCCAGGAAAACAAAGATATCGCCGGTTCTGCATATCAAACCAACTGTGGAGTGGTGAAAACACCAGATAACGTGTTTCTCGCATTAAATAGCTCGGAAAGAGTGCTCTCGATGTTTCTGCATACTTCGCAGAGATGTCTCACCAAGCTTATCGTAGAAAATGCATATCTGAGCTTGAAACCCCACGAAAACCAAGATATCGTCGGTTCTGCATATCATACACACTGTGGAGTGGTGAAAACACCAGATAACGTGTTTCTCGCATTAAATAGCTCGAAAAGTGCGATCTCGATGATTCTGCATACTTCGGACAGAAGTCTCACCAAGATTATCGCAGAAAATGCATATCTCAGCTTGAAACCCCACGAAAACCAAGATATCGCTGGTACTGCATATCAAACGCTCTGTGGAGTGGTGCAAATACCAGATAAGGTTTTTGTCGCATTAACTATCTCGAAAAGTGCGATCTCGATGATTCAGCATACTTCGGACAAAAGTCTCACCAAGATTATCGCAGAAAATGCATATCTCAGCTTGAAACCCCACGAAAACCAAGATATCGCTGGTACTGCATATCAAACGCTCTGTGGAGTGGTGCAAATACCAGATAAGGTTTTTGTCGCATTAACTATCTCGAAAAGTGCGATCTCGATGATTCAGCATACTTCGGACAAAAGTCTCACCAAGTTTATCGCAGAAAATGCATATTTCAGCTTGAAACTCCTCGAAAACCAAGATATCACCTGTTCTGCATATCCAACGAACTGTGGTGTGGTGAAAACCCCAGACAACGTGTTTCTCGCATTAAATAGGTCGAAAAGAGCGATCTCGATGTTTCTGCATACTTCGGACAGTGGTCTCACCAAGATTATCGTAAAAAATGCATATCTCAGCTTGAAACCCCACGACAACCAAGATATCGCTGTGTTCTGCATATCAAACGCACTGTGGAGTGGTGAAGACTCCAGAAAACGTGTTCCTCGCATTAAATAGCTCGAATAGAGCGATCTCGATGATTCTTCATACTTCGGACAGAAGTCTCACCAAGATTATCGTAAAAAATGCATATCTCAGCTTGAAACCCCACGAAAGCCAAGATATCGCTGGTTCTGCATATCAAACGCACTGTGGAGTGTTGAAAACACAGGATAAGGTTTTTCTCGCATTAACTAGCTCGAAAAGAGCGATCTCGATGTTTCAGCATACTTCGGACAGAAGTCTCACCAAGATTATCGCAGAAAATGCATATCTCAGCTTGAAACCCCAGGAAAACAAAGATATCGCCGGTTCTGCATATCAAACCAACTGTGGAGTGGTGAAAACACCAGATAACGTGTTTCTCGCATTAAATAGCTCGAAAAGTGCGATCTCGATGATGCTGCATACTTCGGACAGAAGTCTCAACAAGATTATCGCAGAAAATGCATATATCAGCTTGAAACCCCACGAAAACCAAGATATCGCTGGTACTGCATATCAAACGCTCTGTGGAGTGGTGAAAATACCAGATAAGGTTTTTGTCGCATTAACTATCTCGAAAAGTGCGATCTCGATGATTCAGCATACTTCGGACAGAAGTCTCACTAAGATTATCGTAAAAAATGCATATCTCAGCTTGAAACCACACAAAAACCAAGATATCGCCGGTTCTGCATATCAAACGCACTGTGGAGTGGTGAAAACACCAGATAACGTGTTTCTCGAATTAAATAGCTCGAAAAGAGTGCTCTCGATGTTTCTGCATACTTCGCAGAGATGTCTCACCAAGCTTATCGTAGAAAATGCATATCTCAGCTTGAAACCCGACGAAAACCAAAATATCTCCGGTTCTGCATATCCAACGCACTGTGGAGTGGTGAAAACACCAGATAACGTGTTTCTCGCATTAAATAGCTCGCAACGAGCGATCTGGATAATTCTGCATACTTCGGACAGAAGTCTCACCAATATTATCGCAGAAAATGCATATCTCAGCTTGAAACCTCACGAAAACTAAAATATCGCCGGTTCTGCATTACAAACCAACTGTGGAGTGGTGAAAACACCAGATAAGGTGTTTCTCGCATTAAATAGCTCGAAAAGTGCGATCTCGATGATTCTGCATACTTCGGACAGAAGTCTCACCAAGATTATCGCTGAAAATGCATATCTCAGCTTGAAACCCCACAAAAACCAAAATATCTCCGGTTCTGCATATCCAACGCACTGTGGAGTGGTGAAAACACCAGATAACGTGTTTCTCGCATTAAATAGCTCGAAACGAGCGATCTCGATGATTCTGCATACTTCGGACAGAAGTCTCACCAAAATTATCGTAAAAAATGCATATCTCAGCTTGAAACCCCACGAAAACCAAGATATCGCTGTGTTCTGCATATCAAACGCACTGTGGAGTGGTGAAAACCCCAGAAAACGTGTTCCTTGCATTAAATAGCTCGAATAGAGCGATCTCGATGATTCTTCATACTTCGGACAGAAGTCTCACCAAGATTATCGTAAAAAATGCATATCTCAGCTTGAAACCCCACGAAAGCCAAGATATCGCTGGTTCTGCATATCAAACGCACTGTGGAGTGGTGAAAACACCGGATAAGGTTTTTCTCGCATTAACTAGCTCGAAAAGAGCGATCTCGATGTTTCAGCATACTTCGGACAGAAGTCTCACCAAGATTATCGCAGAAAATGCATATCTCAGCTTGAAACCCCACGAAAGCCAAGATATCGCTAGTTCTGCATATCAAACGCACTGTGGAGTGGTGAAAACACCGGATAAGGTTTTTCTCGCATTAACTAGCTCGAAGAGAGCGATCTCGATGATTCTTCATACTTCGGACAGAAGTCTCACCAAGATTATCGTAAAAAATGCATATCTCAGCTTGAAACCCCACGAAAGCCAAGATATCGCTGGTTCTGCATATCAAACGCACTGTGGAGTGGTGAAAACACCGGATAAGGTTTTTCTCGCATTAACTAGCTCGAAAAGAGCGATCTCGATGTTTCAGCATACTTCGGACAGAAGTCTCACCAAAATTATCGCAGAAAATGCATATCTCAGCTTGAAACCCCAGGAAAACAAAGATATCGCCGGTTCTGCATATCAAACCAACTGTGGAGTGGTGAAAACACCAGATAACGTGTTTCTCGCATTAAATAGCTCGAAAAGTGCGATCTCGATGATGCTGCATACTTCGGACAGAAGTCTCAACAAGATTATCGCAGAAATTGCATATCTCAGCTTGAAACCCCACGAAAACCAAAATATCACTGGTTCTGCCTATCAAACGCACTGTGGAGTGCTGAAAACACCAGATAACGTGTTTCTCGCATTTAATAGCTCGAATAGAGCGATCTCGATGATTGAGCATACTTCGGACAGAAGTCTCACCAAGATTATCGCAGAAAATGCATATCTGAGCTTGAAACCCCACGAAAACCAAGATATCGTCGGTTCTGCATATCATACACAATGTGGAGTGGTGAAAACACCAGATAACGTGTTTCTCGCATTAAATAGCTCGAAAAGTGCGATCTCGATGATTCTGCATACTTCGGACAGAAATCTCACCAAGATTATCGCAGAAAATGCATATCTCAGCTTGAAACCCCACGAAAACCAAGATATCGCTGGTTCTGCATATCAAACGCACTGTGGAGTGCGGAAAACACCAGATAACGTGTTTCTCGCATTAAATAGCTCGAATAGAGCGATCTCGATGATTAAGCATACTTCGGACAGAAGTCTCACCAAGATTATCGCAGAAACTGCATATCTCAGCTTGAAACCCCACGAAAACCAAGATATCGCTGGTTCTGCATATCAAACGCACTGTGGAGTGCTGAAAACACCAGATAACGTGTTTCTCGCATTTAATAGCACGAATAGAGCGATCTCGATGATTGAGCATACTTCGGACAGAAGTCTCACCAAGATTATCGCAGAAAATGCATATCTGAGCTTGAAACCCCACGAAAACCAAGATATCGTCGGTTCTGCATATCATACACACTGTGGAGTGGTGAAAACACCAGATAACGTGTTTCTCGCATTAAATAGCTCGAAAAGTGCGATCTCGATGATTCTGCGTACTTCGGACAGATATCTCACCAAGATTATCGCAGAAAATGCATATCTCAGCTTGAAACCCCACGAAAACCAAGATATCGCTGGTACTATATATCAAACGCTCTGTGGAGTGGTGAAAATACCAGATAAGGTTTTTGTCGCATTAACTATCTCGAAAAGTGCGATCTCGATGATTCAGCATACTTCGGACAGAAGTCTCACTAAGATTATCGTAAAAAATGCATATCTCAGCTTGAAACCACACAAAAACCAAGATATCGTCGGTTCTGCATATCATACACACTGTGGAGTGGTGAAAACACCAGATAACGTGTTTCTCGCATTAAATAGCTCGAAAAGTGCGATCTCGATGATTCTGCGTACTTCGGACAGATATCTCACCAAGATTATCGCAGAAAATGCATATCTCAGCTTGAAACCCCACGAAAACCAAGATATCGCTGGTACTGCATATCAAACGCTCTGTGGAGTGGTGAAAATACCAGATAAGGTTTTTGTCGCATTAACTATCTCGAAAAGTGCGATCTCGATGATTCAGCATACTTCGCAGAGATGTCTCACCAAGCTTATCGTAGAAAATGCATATCTCAGCTTGAAACCCGTCGAAAACCAAAATATCTCCGGTTCTGCATATCCAACGCACTGTGGAGTGGTGAAAACACCAGATAACGTGTTTCTCGCATTAAATAGCTCGCAACGAGCGATCTGGATGATTCTGCATACTTCGGACAGAAGTCTCACCAATATTATCGCAGAAAATGCATATCTCAGCTTGAAACCTCACGAAAACTAAAATATCGCCGGTTCTGCATTACAAACCAACTGTGGAGTGGTGAAAACACCAGATAAGGTGTTTCTCGCATTAAATAGCTCGAAAAGTGCGATCTCGATGATTCTGCATACTTCGGACAGAAGTCTCACCAAAATTATAGTAAAAAATGCATATCTCAGCTTGAAACCCCACGAAAACCAAGATATCGCTGTGTTCTGCATATCAAACGCACTGTGGAGTGGTGAAAACCCCAGAAAACGTGTTCCTCGCATTAAATAGCTCGAATAGAGCGATCTCGATGATTCTTCATACTTCGGACAGAAGTCTCACCAAGATTATCGTAAAAAATGCATATCTCTGCTTGAAACCCCACGAAAGCCAAGATATCGCTGGTTCTGCATATCAAACGCACTGTGGAGTGGTGAAAACTCCGGATAAGGTTTTTCTCGCATTAACTAGCTCGAAAAGAGCGATCTCGATGTTTCAGCATACTTCGGACAGAAGTCTCACCAAGATTATCGCAGAAAATGCATATCTCAGCTTGAAACCCCAGAAAAACAAAGATATCGCCGGTTCTGCATATCAAACCAACTGTGGAGTGGTGAAAACACCAGATAACGTGTTTCTCGCATTAAATAGCTCGAAAAGTGCGATCTCGATGATGCTGCATACTTCTGACAGAAGTCTCAACAAGATTATCGCAGAAATTGCATATCTCAGCTTGAAACCCCACGAAAACCAAGATATCGCTGGTTCTGCATATCAAACGCACTGTGGAGTGCTGAAAACACCAGATAACGTGTTTCTCGCATTTAATAGCTCGAATAGAGCGATCTCGATGATTGAGCATACTTCGGACAGAAGTCTCACCAAGATTATCGCAGAAAATGCATATCTGAGCTTGAAACCCCACGAAAACCAAGATATCGTCGGTTCTGCATATCATACACACTGTGGAGTGGTGAAAACACCAGATAACGTGTTTCTCGCATAAAATAGCTCGAAAAGTGCGATCTCGATGATTCTGCATACTTCGGACAGAAATCTCACCAAGATTATCGCAGAAAATGCATATCTCAGCTTGAAACCCCACGAAAACCAAGATATCGCTGGTACTGCATATCAAACGCTCTGTGGAGTGGTGCAAATACCAGATAAGGTTTTTGTCGCATTAACTATCTCGAAAAGTGCGATCTCGATGATTCAGCATACTTCGGACAAAAGTCTCACCAAGTTTATCGCAGAAAATGCATATTTCAGCTTGAAACTCCTCGAAAACCAAGATATCACCTGTTCTGCATATCCAACGAACTGTGGTGTGGTGAAAACCCCAGACAACGTGTTTCTCGCATTAAATAGGTCGAAAAGAGCGATCTCGATGTTTCTGCATACTTCGGACAGTGGTCTCACCAAGATTATCGCAGAAAATGCATATCTCAGCTTGAAACCCCACGAAAACCAAGATATCTCCGGTTCTGCACATCCAACGAACTGTGGTGTGGTGAAAACTCCAGAAAACGTGTTTCTCGCTTTAAATAGCTCGAAAAATACGATCTCGATGACTCTGCATACTTCGGATAGAAGTCTCACCAAGATTATCGCAGAAAATGCATATCTGAGCTTGAAACCCCACGAAAACCAAGATATAGTCGGTTCTGCATATCATACGCACTGTGGAGTGGTGAAAACACCAGATAACGTGTTTCTCGCATTAAATAGCTCGTAACGAGCGATCTCGATGATTAAGCATACTTCGGACAGAAGTCTCACCAAGATTATCGTAAAAAAAGCATATCTCAGATTGAAACCCGACGAAAACTAAAATATCGCCGTTTCTGCATTACAAACCAACTGTGGAGTGGTGAACACACCAGATAAGGTGTTTCTCGCATTAAATAGCTCGAAAAGTGCGATCTCGATGATTCTGCATACTTCGGACAGAAGTCTCACCAAGATTATCGCTGAAAATGCATATCTCAGCTTGAAACCCCACAAAAACCAAAATATCTCCGGTTCTGCATATCCAACGCACTGTGGAGTGGTGAAAACACCAGATTACGTGTTTCTCGCATTAAATAGCTCGAAACGAGCGATCTCGATGATTCTGCATACTTCGGACAGAAGTCTCACCAAAATTATCGTAAAAAATGCATATCTCAGCTTGAAACCCCACGACAACCAAGATATCGCTGTGTTCTGCATATCAAACGCACTGCGGAGTGGTGAAAACCCCAGAAAACGTGTTCCTCGCATTAAATAGCTCGAATAGAGCGATCTCGATGATTCTTCATACTTCGGACAGAAGTCTCACCAAGATTATCGTAAAAAATGCATATCTCAGCTTGAAACCCCACGAAAGCCAAGATATCGCTGGTTCTGCATATCAAACGCACTGTGGAGTGTTGAAAACACCGGATAAGGTTTTTCTCGCATTAACTAGCTCGAAAAGAGCGATCTCGATGTTTCAGCATACTTCGGACAGAAGTCTCACCAAGATTATCGCAGAAAATGCATATCTCAGCTTGAAACCCCAGGAAAACCAAGATATCGCCGGTTCTGCATATCAAACCAACTGTGGAGTGGTGAAAACACCAGATAACGTGTTTCTCGCATTAAATAGCTCGAAAAGTGCGATCTCGATGATGCTGCATACTTCGGACAGAAGTCTCAACAAGATTATCGCAGAAAATGCATATATCAGCTTGAAACCCCACGAAAACCAAGATATCGCTGGTACTGCATATCAAACGCTCTGTGGAGTGGTGAAAATACCAGATAACGTGTTTCTCGCACTAACTAGCTCGAAAAGAGCGATCTCGATGATTCAGCATACTTCGGACAGAAGTCTCACCAAGATTATCACAGAAAATGCATATCTCAGCTTGAAACCCCACGAAAACCAAGATATCGCCCGTTCTGCATATCAAACGCACTGTTGAGTGGTGAAAACACCAGATAACGTGTTTCTCGCATTAAATAGCTCGAAAAGTGCGATATCGATGATTCTGCATACTTCTATCAGAAGTCTCACCAAGATTATCGCAGAAAATGCATATCTCTGCTTGAAACCCCACGCAAACCAAGATATCTCCTATTCTGCATATCCAAAGAACTGTGGAGTGGTGAAAACCCCAGAAAACGTGTTTCTCGCATTAAATGGCTCGAAAAGAGCGCTCTCGATGTTTCTGCATACTTCGGACAGAAGTCTCACCAAGATTATCGTAAAAAATGCATATCTCAGCTTGAAACCCCACGAAAGCCAAGATATCGCTGGTTCTGCATATCAAACGCACTGTGGAGTGGTGAAAACACCAGATAACGTGTTTCTCGCACTAACTAGCTCGAAAAGAGCGATCTCGATGATTCAGCATACTTCGGACAGAAGTCTCACCAAGATAATCACAGAAAATGCATATCTCAGCTTGAAACCCCACGAAAACCAAGATATCGCCCGTTCTGCATATCAAACGCACTGTTGAGTGGTGAAAACACCAGATAACGTGTTTCTCGCATTAAATAGCTCGAAAAGTGCGATCTCGATGATTCTGCATACTTCTATCAGAAGTCTCACCAAGATTATCGCAGAAAATGCATATCTCTGCTTGAAACCCCACGCAAACCAAGATATCTCCTGTTCTGCATATCCAAAGAACTGTGGAGTGGTGAAAACCCCAGAAAACGTGTTTCTCGCATTAAATGGCTCGAAAAGAGCGCTCTCGATGTTTCTGCATACTTCGGACAGATGTCTCACCATGCTAATCGTAGAAAATGCATATCTCAGCTTGAAACCCGACGAAAACCAAAATATCTCCGGTTCTGCATATCCAACGCACTGTGGAGTGGTGAAACACCAGATAACGTGTTTCTCGCATTAAATAGCTCGAAAAGTGCGATCTCGATGATTCTGCATACTTCGGACAGAAGTTTCAACAAGATTATCGCAGAAAATGCATATCTCTGCTTGAAACCCCACGCAAACCAAGATATCTCCTGTTCTGCATATCCAAAGAACTGTGGAGTGGTGAAAACCCCAGAAAACGTGTTTCTCGCATTAAATGGCTCGAAAAGAGCGCTCTCGATGTTTCTGCATACTTCGGACAGATGTCTCACCAAGCTTATCGTAGAAAATGCATATCTCAGCTTGAAACCCGACGAAAACCACAATATCTCCGGTTCTGCATATCCAACGCACTGTGGAGTGGTGAAACACCAGATAACGTGTTTCTCGCATTAAATAGCTCGAAAAGTGCGATCTCGATGATTCTGCATACTTCGGACAGAAGTCTCAACAAGATTATCGCAGAAAATGCATATCTAAGCTTGAAACCCCTGGAAAACAAAGATATCGCCGGTTCTGCATATCAAACCAACTGTGAAGTGGTGAAAACACCAGATAACGTGTTTCTCGCATTAAATAGCTCGAAAAGTGCGATCTCGATGATGCTGCATATTTCGGACAGAAGTCTCAACAAGATTATCGCAGAAAATGCATATCTCAGCTTGAAACCCCACGAAAACCAAGATATCTACTGTTCTGCATATCAAACGCACTGTGAAGTGGTGAAAACCCCAGAAAACGTGTTCCTCGCATTAAATTGCTCGAATAAAGCGATCTCGATGATTCTTCATACTTCGGACAGAAGTCTCACCAAGATTATCGTAAAAAATGTATATCTCAGCTTGAAACCCCACGAAAGCCAAGATATCGCTGGTTCTGCATATCAAACGCACTGTGGAGTGGTGAAAACACCGGATAAGGTTTTTCTCGCATTAACTAGCTCGAAAAGAGCGATCTCGATGTTTCAGCATACTTCGGACAGAAGTCTCACAAAGATTATCGCAGAAAATGCATATCTCAGCTTGAAACCCCAGGAAAACTAAGATATCGCCGGTTCTGCATATCAAACCAACTGTGGAGTGATGAAAACACCAGATAACGTGTTCCTCGCATTAAATAGCTCGAAACGAGCGATCTCGATGATTCAGCATACTTCGGACAGAAGTCTCACCAAGATTATCGTAAAAAATGCATATCTCAGCTTGAAACCCCACGAAAGCCAAGATATCGCTGGTTCTGCATATCAAACGCACTGTGGAGTGGTGGAAACACCGGATAAGGTTTTTCTCGCATTAGCTAGCTCGAAAAGTGCGATCTCGATGTTTCAGCATACTTCGGACAGAAGTCTCACCAAGATTATCGCAGAAAATGCATATCTCAGCTTGAAACCCCACGAAAACCAAGATTTCGCCGGTTCTGCATATCAAACGCACCGTGGAGTGGTGAAAACACCAGAAAACGTGTTCCTCGCATTAAATTGCTCGAATAGAGCTATCTCGATGATTCTTCATACTTCGGACAGAAGTCTCACCAAGATTATCGTAAAAAATGCATATCTCAGCTTGAAACCCCACGAAAGCCAAGATATCGCTGGTTCTGCATATCAAACGCACTGTGGAGTGGTGAAAACACCAGATAACGTGTTTCTCGTACTAACTAGCTCGAAAAGAGCGATCTCGATGATTCAGCATACTTCGGACAGAAGTCTCACCAAGGTTATCGCAGAAAATGCATATCTCAGCTTGAAACCCCACGCAAACCAAGATTTCGCCGGTTCTGCATATCAAACGCACCGTGGAGTGGTGAAAACACCAGAAAACGTGTTCCTCGCATTAAATTGCTCGAATAGAGCTATCTCGATGATTCTTCATACTTCGGACAGAAGTCTCACCAAGATTATCGTAAAAAATGCATATCTCAGCTTGAAACCCCACGAAAGCCAAGATATCGCTGGTTCTGCATATCAAACGCACTGTGGAGTGGTGAAAACACCAGATAACGTGTTTCTCGCACTAACTAGCTCGAAAAGAGCGATCTCGATGATTCAGCATACTTCGGACAGAAGTCTCACCAAGATTATCGCAGAAAATGCATATCTGAGCTTGAAACCCCACGAAAACCAAGATATCGCCGGTTCTGCATATCCAACGAACTGTGGTGTGGTGAAAACCCCAGACAACGTGTTTCTCGCATTAAATAGGTCGAAAAGAGCGATCTCGATGTTTCTGCATACTTCGGACAGTGGTCTCACCAAGATTATCGCAGAAAATGCATATCTCAGCTTGAAACCCCAGGAAAACAAAGATATCGCCGGTTCTGCATATCAAACCAACTGTGGAGTGGGGAAAACACCAGATAACGTGTTTCTCGCATTAAATAGCTCGAAAAGTGCGATCTCGATGATGCTGCATACTTCGGACAGAAGTCTCGACAAGATTATCGCAGAAAATGCATATATCAGCTTGAAACCCCACGAAAACCAAGATATCGCTGGTACTGCATATCAAACGCTCTGTGGAGTGGTGAAAATACCAGATAAGGTTTTTGTCGCATTAACTATCTCGAAAAGTGCGATCTCGATGATTCAGCATACTTCGGACAGAAGTCTCACTAAGATTATCGTAAAAAATGCATATCTCAGCTTGAAACCACACAAAAACCAAGATATCGCCGGTTCTGCATATCAAACGCACTGTGGAGTGGTGAAAACACCAGATAACGTGTTTCTCGAATTAAATAGCTCGAAAAGAGTGCTCTCGATGTTTCTGCATACTTCGCAGAGATGTCTCACCAAGCTTATCGTAGAAAATGCATATCTCAGCTTGAAACCCGACGAAAACCAAAATATCTCCGGTTCTGCATATCCAACGCACTGTGGAGTGGTGAAAACACCAGATAACGTGTTTCTCGCATTAAATAGCTCGCAACGAGCGATCTGGATAATTCTGCATACTTCGGACAGAAGTCTCACCAATATTATCGCAGAAAATGCATATCTCAGCTTGAAACCTCACGAAAACTAAAATATCGCCGGTTCTGCATTACAAACCAACTGTGGAGTGGTGAAAACACCAGATAAGGTGTTTCTCGCATTAAATAGCTCGAAAAGTGCGATCTCGATGATTCTGCATACTTCGGACAGAAGTCTCACCAAGATTATCGCTGAAAATGCATATCTCAGCTTGAAACCCCACAAAAACCAAAATATCTCCGGTTCTGCATATCCAACGCACTGTGGAGTGGTGAAAACACCAGATAACGTGTTTCTCGCATTAAATAGCTCGAAACGAGCGATCTCGATGATTCTGCATACTTCGGACAGAAGTCTCACCAAAATTATCGTAAAAAATGCATATCTCAGCTTGAAACCCCACGAAAACCAAGATATCGCTGGTTCTGCATATCAAACGCACTGTGGAGTGCGGAAAACACCAGATAACGTGTTTCTCGCATTAAATAGCTCGAATAGAGCGATCTCGATGATTAAGCATACTTCGGACAGAAGTCTCACCAAGATTATCGCAGAAACTGCATATCTCAGCTTGAAACCCCACGAAAACCAAGATATCGCTGGTTCTGCATATCAAACGCACTGTGGAGTGCTGAAAACACCAGATAACGTGTTTGTCGCATTAAATAGCTCGAAAAGTGCGATCTCGATGATTCTGCGTACTTCGGACAGATATCTCACCAAGATTATCGCAGAAAATGCATATCTCAGCTTGAAACCCCACGAAAACCAAGATATCGCTGGTACTGCATATCAAACGCTCTGTGGAGTGGTGAAAATACCAGATAAGGTTTTTGTCGCATTAACTATCTCGAAAAGTGCGATCTCGATGATTCAGCATACTTCGGACAGAAGTCTCACTAAGATTATCGTAAAAAATGCATATCTCAGCTTGAAACCACACAAAAACCAAGATATCGCCGGTTCTGCATATCAAACGCACTGTGGAGTGGTGAAAACACCAGATAACGTGTTTCTCGAATTAAATAGCTCGAAAAGAGTGCTCTCGATGTTTCTGCATACTTCGCAGAGATGTCTCACCAAGCTTATCGTAGAAAATGCATATCTCAGCTTGAAACCCGTCGAAAACCAAAATATCTCCGGTTCTGCATATCCAACGCACTGTGGAGTGGTGAAAACACCAGATAACGTGTTTCTCGCATTAAATAGCTCGCAACGAGCGATCTGGATGATTCTGCATACTTCGGACAGAAGTCTCACCAATATTATCGCAGAAAATGCATATCTCAGCTTGAAACCTCACGAAAACTAAAATATCGCCGGTTCTGCATTACAAACCAACTGTGGAGTGGTGAAAACACCAGATAAGGTGTTTCTCGCATTAAATAGCTCGAAAAGTGCGATCTCGATGATTCTGCATACTTCGGACAGAAGTCTCACCAAAATTATCGTAAAAAATGCATATCTCAGCTTGAAACCCCACGAAAACCAAGATATCGCTGTGTTCTGCATATCAAACGCACTGTGGAGTGGTGAAAACCCCAGAAAACGTGTTCCTCGCATTAAATAGCTCGAATAGAGCGATCTCGATGATTCTTCATACTTCGGACAGAAGTCTCACCAAGATTATCGTAAAAAATGCATATCTCTGCTTGAAACCCCACGAAAGCCAAGATATCGCTGGTTCTGCATATCAAACGCACTGTGGAGTGGTGAAAACTCCGGATAAGGTTTTTCTCGCATTAACTAGCTCGAAAAGAGCGATCTCGATGTTTCAGCATACTTCGGACAGAAGTCTCACCAAGATTATCGCAGAAAATGCATATCTCAGCTTGAAACCCCAGGAAAACAAAGATATCGCCGGTTCTGCATATCAAACCAACTGTGGAGTGGTGAAAACACCAGATAACGTGTTTCTCGCATTAAATAGCTCGAAAAGTGCGATCTCGATGATGCTGCATACTTCTGACAGAAGTCTCAACAAGATTATCGCAGAAATTGCATATCTCAGCTTGAAACCCCACGAAAACCAAGATATCGCTGGTTCTGCATATCAAACGCACTGTGGAGTGCTGAAAACACCAGATAACGTGTTTCTCGCATTTAATAGCTCGAATAGAGCGATCTCGATGATTGAGCATACTTCGGACAGAAGTCTCACCAAGATTATCGCAGAAAATGCATATCTGAGCTTGAAACCCCACGAAAACCAAGATATCGGCGGTTCTGCATATCATACACACTGTGGAGTGGTGAAAACACCAGATAACGTGTTTCTCGCATTAAATAGCTCGAAAAGTGCGATCTCGATGATTCTGCATACTTCGGACAGAAATCTCACCATGATTATCGCAGAAAATGCATATCTCAGCTTGAAACCCCACGAAAACCAAGATATCGCTGGTACTGCATATCAAACGCTCTGTGGAGTGGTGCAAATACCAGATAAGGTTTTTGTCGCATTAACTATCTCGAAAAGTGCGATCTCGATGATTCAGCATACTTCGGACAAAAGTCTCACCAAGTTTATCGCAGAAAATGCATATTTCAGCTTAAAACTCCTCGAAAACCAAGATATCACCTGTTCTGCATATCCAACGAACTGTGGTGTGGTGAAAACCCCAGACAACGTGTTTCTCGCATTAAATAGGTCGAAAAGAGCGATCTCGATGTTTCTGCATACTTCGGACAGTGGTCTCACCAAGATTATCGCAGAAAATGCATATCTCAGCTTGAAACCCCACGAAAACCAAGATATCTCCGGTTCTGCACATCCAACGAACTGTGGTGTGGTGAAAACTCCAGAAAACGTGTTTCTCGCTTTAAATAGCTCGAAAAATACGATCTCGATGACTCTGCATACTTCGGATAGAAGTCTCACCAAGATTATCGCAGAAAATGCATATCTGAGCTTGAAACCCCACGAAAACCAAGATATAGTCGGTTCTGCATATCATACGCACTGTGGAGTGGTGAAAACACCAGATAACGTGTTTCTCGCATTAAATAGCTCGTAACGAGCGATCTCGATGATTAAGCATACTTCGGACAGAAGTCTCACCAAAATTATCGTAAAAAATGCATATCTCAGCTTGAAACCCCACGACAACCAAGATATCGCTGTGTTCTGCATATCAAACGCACTGTGGAGTGGTGAAAACCCCAGAAAACGTGTTCCTCGCATTAAATAGCTCGAATAGAGCGATATCGATGATTCTTCATACTTCGGACAGAAGTCTCACCAAGATTATCGTAAAAAATGCATATCTCAGCTTGAAACCCCACGAAAGCCAAGATATCGCTGGTTCTGCATATGAAACGCACTGTGGAGTGTTGAAAACACCGGATAAGGTTTTTCTCGCATTAACTAGCTCGAAAAGAGCGATCTCGATGTTTCAGCATACTTCGGACAGAAGTCTCACCAAGATTATCGCAGAAAATGCATATCTCAGCTTGAAACCCCAGGAAAACCAAGATATCGCCGGTTCTGCATATCAAACCAACTGTGGAGTGGTGAAAACACCAGATAACGTGTTTCTCGCATTAAATAGCTCGAAAAGTGCGATCTCGATGATGCTGCATACTTCGGACAGAAGTCTCAACAAGATTATCGCAGAAAATGCATATATCAGCTTGAAACCCCACGAAAACCAAGATATCGCTGGTACTGCATATCAAACGCTCTGTGGAGTGGTGAAAATACCAGATAACGTGTTTCTCGCACTAACTAGCTCGAAAAGAGCGATCTCGATGATTCAGCATACTTCGGACAGAAGTCTCACCAAGATTATCACAGAAAATGCATATCTCAGCTTGAAACCCCACAAAAACCAAAATATCTCCGGTTCTGCATATCAAACCAACTGTGGAGTGGTGAAAACACCAGATAACGTGTTTCTCGCATTAAATAGCTCGAAAAGAGCGCTCTCGATGTTTCTGCATACTTCGGACAGAAGTCTCACCAAGATTATCGTAAAAAATGCATATCTCAGCTTGAAACCCCACGAAAGCCAAGATATCGCTGGTTCTGCATATCAAACGCACTGTGGAGTGGTGAAAACACCAGATAACGTGTTTCTCGCACTAACTAGCTCGAAAAGAGCGATCTCGATGATTCAGCATACTTCGGACAGAAGTCTCACCAAGATTATCACAGAAAATGCATATCTCAGCTTGAAACCCCACGAAAACCAAGATATCGCCCGTTCTGCATATCAAACGCACTGTTGAGTGGTGAAAACACCAGATAACGTGTTTCTCGCATTAAATAGCTCGAAAAGTGCGATCTCGATGATTCTGCATACTTCTATCAGAAGTCTCACCAAGATTATCGCAGAAAATGCATATCTCTGCTTGAAACCCCACGCAAACCAAGATATCTCCTGTTCTGCATATCCAAAGAACTGTGGAGTGGTGAAAACCCCAGAAAACGTGTTTCTCGCATTAAATGGCTCGAAAAGAGCGCTCTCGATGTTTCTGCATACTTCGGACAGATGTCTCACCATGCTTATCGTAGAAAATGCATATCTCAGCTTGAAACCCGACGAAAACCAAAATATCTCCGGTTCTGCATATCCAACGCACTGTGGAGTGGTGAAACACCAGATAACGTGTTTCTCGCATTAAATAGCTCGAAAAGTGCGATCTCGATGATTCTGCATACTTCGGACAGAAGTTTCAACAAGATTATCGCCGAAAATGCATATCTCAGCTTGAAACCCCAGGAAAACTAAGATATCGCCGGTTCTGCATATCAAACCAACTGTGGAGTGGTGAAAACACCAGATAACGTGTTCCTCGCATTAAATAGCTCGAAACGAGCGATCTCGATGATTCAGCATACTTCGGACAGAAGTCTCACCAAGATTATCGTAAAAAATGCATATCTCAGCTTGAAACCCCACGAAAGCCAAGATATCGCTGGTTCTGCATATCAAACGCACTGTGGAGTGGTGAAAACACCGGATAAGGTTTTTCTCGCATTAGCTAGCTCGAAAAGTGCGATCTCGATGTTTCAGCATACTTCGGACAGAAGTCTCACCAAGATTATCGCAGAAAATGCATATCTCAGCTTGAAACCCCACGAAAACCAAGATTTCGCCGGTTCTGCATATCAAACGCACCGTGGAGTGGTGAAAACACCAGAAAACGTGTTCCTCGCATTAAATTGCTCGAATAGAGCTATCTCGATGATTCTTCATACTTCGGACAGAAGTCTCACCAAGATTATCGTAAAAAATGCATATCTCAGCTTGAAACCCCACGAAAGCCAAGATATCGCTGGTTCTGCATATCAAACGCACTGTGGAGTGGTGAAAACACCAGATAACGTGTTTCTCGTACTAACTAGCTCGAAAAGAGCGATCTCGATGATTCAGCATACTTCGGACAGAAGTCTCACAAAGGTTATCGCAGAAAATGCATATCTCAGCTTAAAACCCCACGAAAACCAAGATATCGCCGGTTCTGCATATCAAACGCACTGTTGAGTGGTGAAAACACCAGATAACGTGTTTCTCGCATTAAATAACTCGAAAAGTGCGATCTCGATGATTCTGCATACTTCTATCAGAAGTCTCACCAAGATTATCGCAGAAAATGCATATCTCTGCTTGAAACCCCACGCAAACCAAGATTTCGCCGGTTCTGCATATCAAACGCACCGTGGAGTGGTGAAAACACCAGAAAACGTGTTCCTCGCATTAAATTGCTCGAATAGAGCTATCTCGATGATTCTTCATACTTCGGACAGAAGTCTCACCAAGATTATCGTAAAAAATGCATATCTCAGCTTGAAACCCCACGAAAGCCAAGATATCGCTGGTTCTGCATATCAAACGCACTGTGGAGTGGTGAAAACACCAGATAACGTGTTTCTCGCACTAACTAGCTCGAAAAGAGCGATCTCGATGATTCAGCATACTTCGGACAGAAGTCTCACCAAGATTATCGCAGAAAATGCATATCTGAGCTTGAAACCCCACGAAAACCAAGATATCGCCGGTTCTGCATATCAAACGCACTGTTGAGTGGTGCAAACACCAGATAACGTGTTTCTCGGGTTAAATAGCTCGAAAAGTGCGATCTCGATGATTCTGCATACTTCTATCAGAAGTCTCACCAAGATTATCGCAGAAAATGCATATCCCTGCTTGAAACCCCACGCAAACCAAGATATCTCCTGTTCTGCATATCCAAAGAACTGTGGAGTGGTGAAAACCCCAGAAAACGTGTTCCTCGCATTAAATAGCTCAAATAGAGCGATCTCGATGATTCAGCATACTTCGGACAGAAGTCTCACCAAGATTATCGTAAAAAATGCATATCTCAGCTTGAAACCCCACGAAAGCCAAGATATCGCTGGTTCTGCATATCAAACGCACTGTGGAGTGGTGAAAACACCGGATAAGGTTTTTCTCGCATTAACTAGCTCGAAAAGAGCGATCTCGATGTTTCAGCATACTTCGGACAGAAGTCTCACCAAGATTATCGCAGAAAATGCATATCTCAGCTTGAAACCCCAGGAAAACAAAGATATCGCCGGTTCTGCATATCAAACCAACTGTGGAGTGGTGAAAACACCAGATAACGTGTTTCTCGCATTAAATAGCTCGAAAAGTTCGATCTCGATGATGCTGCATACTTCGGAGGAAAGTCTCAACAAGATTATCGCAGAAAATGCATATCTCAGCTTGAAACCCCACGAAAACCAAGATATCTACTGTTCTGCATATCAAACGCACTGTGGAGTGGTGAAAACCCCAGAAAACGTGTTCCTCGCATTAAATTGCTCGAATAAAGCGATCTCGATGATTCTTCATACTTCGGACAGAGGTCTCACCAAGATTATCGTAAAAAATGTATATCTCAGCTTGAAACCCCACGAAAGCCAAGATATCGCTGGTTCTGCATATCAAACGCACTGTGGAGTGGTGAAAACACCGGATAAGGTTTTTCTCGCATTAACTAGCTCGAAAAGAGCGATCTCGATGTTTCAGCATACTTCGGACAGAAGTCTCACCAAGATTATCGCAGAAAATGCATATCTCAGCTTGAAACCCCAGGAAAACTAAGATATCGCCGGTTCTGCATATCAAACGCACTGTGGAGTGGTGAAAACCCCAGAAAACGTGTTCCTCGCATTAAATAGCTCGAATAGAGCGATCTCTATGATTCTTCATACTTCGGACAGAAGTCTCACCAAGATTATCGTAAAAAATGCATATCTCAGCTTGAAACCCCACGAAAACCAAGATATCGCTGGTTCTGCATATCAAACGCACTGTGGAGTGGTGAAAACACCGGATAAGGTTTTTCTCGCATTAACTAGCTCGAAAGGAGCGATCTCGATGTTTCAGCATACTTCGGACAGAAGTCTCACCAAGATTATCGCAGAAAATGCATATCTCAGCTTGAAACCCCACGAAAACCAAGATTTCGCCGGTTCTGCATATCATACGCACTGAGGAGTGGTGAAAACACTAGATATCGTGTTTCTCGCATTAAATAGCTCCAAACGAGCGATCTCGATGATTAAGCATACTGCGGACAGAAGCCTCACCAAGATTATCGTACAAAATGCATATCTCAGCTTGAAAACCCACGAAAGCCGAGATATCGCTGGTTCTGCATATCAAACGCACTGTGGAGTGGTGAAAACACCGGATAAGGTTTTTCTCGCATTAACTAGCTCGAAAAGAGCGATCTCGATGTTTCAGCATACTTCGGACAGAAGTCTCAACAAGATTATCGCAGAAAATGCATATCTCAGCTTGAAACCCCAGGAAAACCAAGATATCGCCGTTTCTGCATATCAAACCAACTGTAGAGTGGTGAAAACACCAGATAACGTGTTTCTCGCATTAAATAGCTCGAAAAGTGCGATCTCGATGATTCTGCATACTTCGGACAGAAGTCTCAATAAGATTATCGCAGAAAATGCATATCTCAGCTTGAAACCCCACGAAAACCAAGATATCTACTGTTCTGCATATCAAACGCACTGTGGAGTGGTGAAAACACCAGATAACGTGTTTCTCGCACTAACTAGCTCGGCAAGAGCGATCTCGATGATTCAGCATACTTCGGACAGAAGTCTCACCAAGATTATCGTAAAAAATGCATATCTCAGCTTGAAACCCCACGAAAGCCAAGATATCGCTGGTTCTGCATATCAAACGCACTGTGGAGTGGTGAAAACCCCAGAAAACGTGTTCCTCGCAATAAATAGCTCGAATAGAGCGATCTCGATGATTCTTCATACTTCGGACGGAAGTCTCACCAAGATTATCGTAAAAAATGTATATCTCAGCTTGAAACCCCACGAAAGCCAAGATATCGATAGTTCTGCATATCAAACGCACTGTGGAGTGGTGAAAAAACCGGACAAGGTTTTTCTCGAATTAACTAGCTCGAAACGAGCGATCTCGATGTTTCAGCATACTTCGGACAGAAGTCTCACCAAGATTATCGCAGAAAATGCATATCTCAGCTTGAAACCCCAGGAAAACAAAGATATCGCCAGTTCTGCATATCAAATCAACTGTGGAGTGGTGAAAACACCAGATAACGTGTTTCTCGCATTAAATAGCTCGAAAAGTGCGATCTCGATGATGCTGCATACTTCGGAGGAAAGTCTCAACAAGATTATCGCAGAAAATGCATATCTCAGCTTGAAACCCCACGAAAACCAAGATATCTACTGTTCTGCATATCCAAAGAACTGTGGAGTGGTGATAACCCCAGAAAACGTGTTCCTCGCATTAAATTGCTCGAATAATGCGATCTCGATGATTCTTCATACTTCGGACAGAAGTCTCACCAAGATTATCGTAAAAAATGTATATCTCAGCTTGAAACCCCACGAAAGCCAAGATATCGCTGGTTCTGCATATCAAACGCACTGTGGAGTGGTGAAAACACCGGATAAGGTTTTTCTCGCATTAACTAGCTCGAAAAGAGCGATCTCGATGTTTCAGCATACTTCGGACAGAAGTCTCACAAAGATTACCGCAGAAAATGCATATCTCAGCTTGAAACCCCAGGAAAACTAAGATACCGCCGGTTCTGCATATCAAACCAACTGTGGAGTGGTGAAAACACCAGATAACGTGTTCCTCGCATTAAATAGCTCGAAACGAGCGATCTCGATGATTCTGCATACTTCGGACAGAAGTCTCACCAAAAATTATCGTAAAAAATGCATATCTCAGCTTGAAACCCCACGAAAACCAAGATATCGCTGTGTTCTGCATATCAAACGCACTGTGGAGTGGTGAAAACCCCAGAAAACGTGTTCCTCGCATTAAATAGCTCGAATAGAGCGATCTCTATGATTCTTCATACTTCGGACAGAAGTCTCAATAAGATTATCGCAGAAAATGCACATCTCAGCTTGAAACCCCACGAAAACCAAGATATCTACTGTTCTGCATATCAAACGCACTGTGGAGTGGTGAAAACACCAGATAACGTGTTTCTCGCACTAACTAGCTCGGCAAGAGCGATCTCGATGATTCAGCATACTTCGGACAGAAGTCTCACCAAGATTATCGTAAAAAATGCATATCTCAGCTTGAAACCCCACGAAAGCCAAGATATCGCTGGTTCTGCACATCAAACGCACTGTGGAGTGGTGAAAACCCCAGAAAACGTGTTCCTCGCAATAAATAGCTCGAATAGAGCGATCTCGATGATTCTTCATACTTCGGACGGAAGTCTCAACAAAGATTATCGTAAAAAATGTATATCTCAGCTTGAAACCCCACGAAAGCCAAGATATCGCTAGTTCTGCATATCAAACGCACTGTGGAGTGGTGAAAACACCGGATAAGGTTTTTTCTCGAATTAACTAGCTCGAAAAGAGCGATCTCGATGTTTCAGCATACTTCGGACAGAAGTCTCACCAAGATTATCGCAGAAAATGCATAGCTCAGCTTGAAACCCCACGAAAACCAAGATATCGCCGGTTCTGCATATCAAACGCACTGTGGAGTGGTGAAAACACCAAATAACGTGTTTCTCGCATTAAATAGCTCGAAACGTTTGATCTCGATGATTCAGCATACTTCGGACAGAAGTCTCACCAAGATTATCGTAAAAAATGCATATCTCAGCTTGAAACCCCACGAAAGCCAAGATATCGCTGGTTCTGCATATCAAACGCACTGTGGAGTGGTGAAAACACCGGATAAAGTTTTTCTCGCATTAGCTAGCTCGAATAGTGCGATCTCGATGTTTCAGCATACTTCGGACAGAAGTCTCACCAAGATTATCGCAGAAAATGCATATCTCAGCTTGAAACCCCACGAAAACCAAGATGTCGCTGGTACTGCATATCAAACGCACTGTGGTATGGTGAAAACACCAGATAACGTGTTTCTCGCATTAAATAGCTCGAAAAGAGCGATCTCGTAGATTCTGCATCCTTCTGACAGAAGTCTCACCAAGATTATCGTAGAAAATGCATATCTCAGCTTGAAACCCGACGAAAACCGATATATCTCCGGTTCTGCATGTCAAACGTATTGTGGAGTGGTGAAGACACCAGAAAACGTGTTTCCCGCATTAAGTAGCTCGAAAAGAGCGTTCTCGAAGATTCTGCATACTTCTGACAGAAGTCTCACCAGGATTATCGTAGAAAATGCATATCTTAGCTTGAAACCCGTCCGAAACCAAGATATCCCCGGTTCTGCATGTCAAACGCACTGTGGAGTGGTGAAAACACCAGATGACGTGTTTCTCGCATTAAATAGCTCGAATAGAGCGATCTCTATGATTCTTCATACTTCGGACAGAAGTCTCACCAAGATTATCGTAAAAAATGCATATCTCAGCTTGAAACCCCACGAAAGCCAAGATATCGCTGGTTCTGCATATCAAACGCACTGTGGAGTGGTGAAAACCCCAGAAAACGTGTTCCTCGCATTAAATAGCTCGAATAGAGCGATCTCGATGATTCTTCATACTTCCGACGGAAGTCTCACCAAGATTATCGTAAAAAATGCATATCTCAGCTTGAAACCTCACGAAAACCAAGATATCGCCGGTTCTGCATATCAAACGCACTGTGGAGTGGTGAAAACACCAGATAACGTGTTTCTCGCATTAAATAGCTCGAAACGTTTGATCTCGATGATTCAGCATACTTCGGACAGAAGTCTCACCAAGATTATCGTAAAAAATGCATATCTCAGCTTGAAACCCCACGAAAGCCAAGATATCGCTGGTTCTGCATATCAAACGCACTGTGGAGTGGTGAAAACACCGGATAAAGTTTTTCTCGCATTAGCTAGCTCGAATAGTGCGATCTCGATGTTTCAGCATACTTCGGACAGAAGTCTCACCAAGATTATCGCAGAAAATGCATATCTCAGCTTGAAACCCCACGAAAGCCAAGATATCGCTGGTTCTGCACATCAAACGCACTGTGGAGTGGTGAAAACCCCAGAAAACGTGTTCCTCGCAATAAATAGCTCGAATAGAGCGATCTCGATGATTCTTCATACTTCGGACGGAAGTCTCAACAAAGATTATCGTAAAAAATGTATATCTCAGCTTGAAACCCCACGAAAGCCAAGATATCGCTAGTTCTGCATATCAAACGCACTGTGGAGTGGTGAAAACACCGGATAAGGTTTTTTCTCGAATTAACTAGCTCGAAAAGAGCGATCTCGATGTTTCAGCATACTTCGGACAGAAGTCTCACCAAGATTATCGCAGAAAATGCATAGCTCAGCTTGAAACCCCACGAAAACCAAGATATCGCCGGTTCTGCATATCAAACGCACTGTGGAGTGGTGAAAACACCAAATAACGTGTTTCTCGCATTAAATAGCTCGAAACGTTTGATCTCGATGATTCAGCATACTTCGGACAGAAGTCTCACCAAGATTATCGTAAAAAATGCATATCTCAGCTTGAAACCCCACGAAAGCCAAGATATCGCTGGTTCTGCATAACAAACGCACTGTGGAGTGGTGAAAACACCGGATAAAGTTTTTCTCGCATTAGCTAGCTCGAATAGTGCGATCTCGATGTTTCAGCATACTTCGGACAGAAGTCTCACCAAGATTATCGCAGAAAATGCATATCTCAGCTTGAAACCCCACGAAAGCCAAGATATCGCTGGTTCTGCACATCAAACGCACTGTGGAGTGGTGAAAACCCCAGAAAACGTGTTCCTCGCAATAAATAGCTCGAATAGAGCGATCTCGATGATTCTTCATACTTCGGACGGAAGTCTCAACAAAGATTATCGTAAAAAATGTATATCTCAGCTTGAAACCCCACGAAAGCCAAGATATCGCTAGTTCTGCATAACAAACGCACTGTGGAGTGGTAAAAACACCGGATAAGGTTTTCCTCGCATTAACTAGCTCGAAAAGAGCGATCTCGATGTTTCAGCATACTTCGGACAGAAGTCTCACCGAGATTATCGCAGAAAATGCATATCTCAGCTTGAAACCCCACGAAAACCAAGATGTCGCTGGTACTGCATATCAAACGCACTGTGGTGTGGTGAAAACACCAGATAACGTGTTTCTCGCATTAAATAGCTCGAAAAGAGCGATCTCGTAGATTCTGCATCCTTCTGACAGAAGTCTCACCAAGATTATCGTAGAAAATGCATATCTCAGCTTGAAACCCGACGAAAACCGATATATCTCCGGTTCTGCATGTCAAACGTATTGTGGAGTGGTGAAGACACCAGAAAACGTGTTTCCCGCATTAAGTAGCTCGAAAAGAGCGTTCTCGAAGATTCTGCATACTTCTGACAGAAGTCTCACCAGGATTATCGTAGAAAATGCATATCTTAGCTTGAAACCCGTCCGAAACCAAGATATCCCCGGTTCTGCATGTCAAACGCACTGTGGAGTGGTGAAAACACCAGATAACGTGTTTCTCGCGTTAAATAGCTCGAATAGAGCGATCTCTATGATTCTTCATACTTCGGACAGAAGTCTCACCAAGATTATCGTAAAAAATGCATATCTCAGCTTGAAAGCCCACGAAAGCCAAGATATCGCTGGTTCTGCATATCAAACGCACTGTGGAGTGGTGAAAACCCCAGAAAACGTGTTCCTCGCATTAAATAGCTCGAATAGAGCGATCTCGATGATTCTTCATACTTCCGACGGAAGTCTCACCAAGATTATCGTAAAAAATGCATATCTCAGCTTGAAACCCCACGAAAGCCAAGATATCGCTAGTTCTGCATATCAAACGCACTGTGGAGTGGTGAAAACACCGGATAAGGTTTTTCTCGCATTTACTAGCTCGAAAAGAGCGATCTCGATGTTTCAGCATACTTCGGACAGAAGTCTCACCAAGATTATCGCAGAAAATGCATATCTCAGCTTGAAACCCCACGAAAACCAAGATATCGCCGGTTCTGCATATCAAACGCACTGTGGAGTGGTGAAAACACCAGATAACGTGTTTCTCGCATTAAATAGCTCGAAACGTTTGATCTCGATGATTCAGCATACTTCGGACAGAAGTCTCACCAAGATTATCGTAAAAAATGCATATCTCAGCTTGAAACCCCACGAAAGCCAAGATATCGCTGGTTCTGCATATCAAACGCACTGTGGAGTGGTGAAAACACCGGATAAGGTTTTTCTCGCTTTAGCTAGCTCGAAAAGTGCGATCTCGATGTTTCAGCATACTTCGGACAGAAGTCTCACCAAGATTATCGCAGAAAATGCATATCTCAGCTTGAAACCCCACGAAAACCAACATTTCGCCGGTTCTGCATATCAAACGCACCGTGGAGTGGTGAAAACACCAGAAAACGTGTTCCTCGCATTAAATTGCTCGAATAGAGCTATCTCGATGATTCTTCATACTTCGGACAGAAGTCTCACCAAGATTATCGTAAAAAATGCATATCTCAGCTTGAAACCCCACGATAGCCAAGATATCGCTGGTTCTGCATATCAAACGCACTGCGGAGTGGTGAAAACACCAGATAACGTGTTTCTCGCACTAACTAGCTCGAAAAGAGCGATCTCGATGATTCAGCATACTTCGGACAGAAGTCTCACCAAGATTATCGCAGAAAATGCATATCTCAGCTTGAAAACCCACGAAAACCAAGATATCGCCGGTTCTGCATATCAAACGCACTGTTGAGTGGTGAAAACACCAGATAACGTGTTTCTCGCATTAAATAGCTCGAAAAGTGCGATCTCGATGATTCTGCATACTTCTATCAGAAGTCTCACCAAGATTATCG